>JABXJD010000004.1:2325000-2835000 GCA_013375575.1 Percina caprodes | reverse complement strand
ACTGTGTGTACAGAATAATTACAGATGGAGCACAGCTAGAGACAACACCTAAATGTTTTTCTTAACAACTCCAGCAACAGCAAGTAGGGAAACAGGGATGACTGGATTAGATAACTCAGCCCAAAGCTTAAGTGATGTGTATTTTGTCACAAACAAAAGGGTCATCTGAATTTAATGGTGTGATTGTTCACACAACTGCTTTTGTTTTGTCTTGTATGATATTATTGTATTTACTGTGAGATGTTACCACTTTTTATAGTGCATTCCATTTGTACTCAGAAGTCAGATTTTCCGAGGTCAAAGTCAGAAAACCTCCAAGTACCCCGGGTATGTTGGGGTATCCAACATGGATGCCCCATTCATCAACAGTTGTGAAAGCTGAAGTAACATTCAGTTATTGGCACTTCTGTCCTATTTGTGTCTCACTAAATCAGTCGTACACACAGTGCTGTCCAACTTCTATTTGTGGACATGTTGTTACGCTGTTTGTATGGACAAAGAAACAGTGTAATGCGTTGTTATCAACTTGTATTGCTAACAATGGCTAACCTGGCTAGAGCTAACCCCACAATGAAAAAATCTGGCTTGTAAATGGAACGCATTCACGTTGGGTGTGATGCCATTCCAGTTCCGGCTTACGAGTTAAGAGTTAAATGAAACACATTATTGTACAGTGGTAGTGAGCCCTTTAACATTTTTACTCTACTCTCTAAGTGATGCAACAGAGGAACCAGGAATGAGTCGAGAAACCTCTTTGACTGCCTACTCAAGACACAAAGTGTGAGTGCAGTTGTATGACATCAGACAGTAAAGTATAAAGACTGTTCTTAAGGGTAAGACACTATCTCTGACCACTGACAGATTGACTTTGAATTATGTCTTAGTTCAAATTTGTTAGGCTTATACAGTGATAGGATTTATCCACAATTTCTATCCCTACTGTATCCTTTGAAACATTTAAAAAGTCCCAACATATAATACACTATCTGACAGCAAAAATACTACACTCTGTTGTACTCAATTAGAATGTAAAAGACAGGTTAAACCCACTTTTATACATGGAGGATCCTTTAGATACTGTCACCGAGTATAAATACCTTGGCATGGTGCTCAACCACAAACTTAAATGGGACAGTTGGTCTGAAAGATTAAATACTAAGTCCCAACAAAGAATGTTCTTCCTAAGGAAACTGTTGTCTTTTAATGTCAGCAGCAATATACTTCAAATGTTCTATTGTGCTTTTGTTGAAAGTTTTCTCTCCTTTGGTATCATGTGTCACTAAAGAACAAAAAAAGTACATCAGAAAAATCATAACTTCCAGCAAACTATCAGGTATTCCATTCCTAAGTATGGCAAGTATATATAAAAACAGAATACTGTGAAAGGCAAATAGCATTGTGGGTAATCAGAAGCACCCCCTTTCCTCCTCATTTGAACTGCTACCCTCAGCATGACGATACTGTGCTCCTATGTTTACAAAAAACAGATCCAAGCTCTCCTTTGTTCCACAGGCCATCAAACTTCTTAATAATGAAGGTTCTGTACGATAATAGGTATATTTGGTTTATTTATTTTTAGTTATTTTTCTCCCAGCTGGTCTGGAACTCTATCCCCCTCCCCATAGTGCTTTGGTCTATGTATGAGTGGCAACGTATACATGCTATGGTTTTCTTCTTCCTTGTCTTGTTTGTCCTAATGTTTTAATACCATGTGATGTGATTTTGCTGTAACATAATTTCCCCATGGGGACAAAAAACATGAACAAACGAACAAAGGTTAGGTGAATGTGGGAATAAGCAGGGTGAGAAGGATTGTACCACCAAAGCGGCATTCAAGCATTTTTTACTACGAGTAATATGAATATTATGTTTAGTGGACAACCACCACTAAATCTAAGAATGAGAGGCTGCAGCACCCTGCTGTGATTCAAGTGTAAGAGCTGAAGGAGAAGGGATGAGAGGGTCACAACAGTGTTAAACCAGCACAGGTTTCTGGACAATAGCTACTGAGAGACAATGTTTTCTGCAAACATTCATGTTGTTAGGTTTTTCCTTTTTCCCATTCAACTTCAGTTATTCATTCTCTAATCTCAGACAGATAATGGGATCAATATTTCCCCCAACTTAATTGAATAAATTAAACAAAGCACTTCAACACCATTTTCTCTGATGGGAATGAGAAAACAAAAGCAAGTGCTGCACTGTATGAGCCTGGCCTTGGCATGAGTGGAGAATAGTGCATTATGGGCCATGTTAGACAACAGAGGCTGTGATAAACCAGCAGGATGGTATGTTAAAGAGCACGTCTGTTGCAGAGCTGCACCCTGGAACTCCTCCAGGCGAGAGTGCACATAAACTCGGAGCCTCCAAACTGGTTGGAAATTTCTGCTTCAGTGTAAAGCAACATCATTTGTTTCGTTATGGACATGAGCCATATTAAAATGGAAGACAGATTATGGTAGAGAATGTAGAGAATCTATTTACAGTTGAAGAGAAGTACATATGATGAAGTAATGGATAATTGCCTTAAAAAGGCAAACAGAGGAGGCAGGGTGACATTAGGGGAGAACAAGAGGAGAGGGGTAGCTGAATGACTGACAGCCAGAATATTAGCTCGCCTCTTCGTCTTTTGGATGGATGGCAGCTCCTTCAATGGAAGGCCGGTATTAAAAGTGTCGAACAGGCTTTGTATAGATCACAAAAACGTATGTAAACCCCCTAAAAACAGAAAAGGAATAAGGAAGGAGTGTGGTGTATAAAAAAAAAAAAAGATGCCGCCATTTCAATCGCAATGTCAGAAAACCAGCAGCCAAACTGCGTTGGGGCAATGTTTGTCATTTGGACAGCATTTTACATTCTGATTCTTGCACTTAATGTTTATTTTGCACTAAAGCTCTTAATAAATTGAGATTATTCAGAACTTGTTATTTCTCAAGGAGTTTGTAATGAATTAGGAGAAAACATACTGTTATCAAGATATGAAAGATCGTGTGGATTCAATCAGTGGGTAGAGCAGGCGCACATATACTTTGAGGTTCATAAAGAGGTCCAGGGTTCGAATTCGACCTTTGACGATTTCCTGCATGTCTTTCCCCTCTCTCTCCCCTTTCTCACCTAGCTGTCCTATCATATAAAAGGCGGAAAAGCCCAAAAAGTAATCTTTAAAAAAAGAAAAAAAAAGAAGAAAAAAAAAAAGATATGAAATGATCTATATTGGGGTAGAAGATTTTGGCCATATCACCCAACACTATGTCACATTCTCACTCTGTATGTGGTTTTATATCCTGCTTACATAAAAATGTTGCTGCTTAAGGGTGCTTTAAGCAATGTCACGCGTGCTTTAGGCTACAACATTTATTGTCACATAGGCAAGGCAAGGCAAGGCAAGGCAGCTTTATTTATAGAGCACATTTAAGCAACAGGGCAATTCAAAGTGCTTTACACAACATCAGTTAAAAACAATAAAAACAGTTAAAAGAAAATAAAACCCATAAAAAAAACAGAAGAAACATTTCAAAAATAAAAACAGATAAAACACAGGAATAAAAGTTACAGTGCAGTATATAAAAGAATAAACAGTAAAGAAATGAGCAACATTTAAAGGAAGGCAACGTCAAAAAGAAAGGTCTTCAGCATCGATTTAAAAGAACTGAGAGTAGCAGCAGACCTGCAGGTTTCTGGGAGTTTATTCCAGATATGAGGAGCATAGAAACTGAAAGCTGCTTCCCCCTGTTTAGTTCTGACTCTAGGAACAGACAGTAGACCTGTCCCAGATGACCTGAGAGGTCTGGGGGGGTCATAGTGTACTAGCAGATCAGAAATGTATTTTGGCCCTAAACCGTTTAGTGATTTATAAACTAGCAAAAGAACTTTGAAATCAATTCTTTGGGGCACAGGAAGCCAGTGTAAGGACTTCAGAACTGGAGTGATGTGATCCAGTCTCTTGGTCTTAGTGAGGACCCGAGCAGCAGCGTTCTGAATCAGCTGCAGCTGTCTGATTGATTTTTTAGGGAGACCTGTAAAGACCCCGTTACAGTAGTCAAGTCTACTGAAGATGAAAGCATGGACTAGTTTTTCCAAATCCTGTTGACACATAAGTCCTTTAACCCTTGATATATTCTTAAGGTGATAATAGGCTGACTTTGTAATTGTCTTAATGTGGCTGTTAAAGTTCAGGTCAGAGTCCATGACTACACCAAGATTTCTGGCTTTGTCTGTTGTTTTTAACATTGTTGTTTGAAGCTGAGCGCAGACTTTTAATCGTTCCTCTTTTGCTCCAAAAACAACCACCTCAGTTTTTCCTCATTTAATTTCAGAAAGTTCTGGCACATCCAGCCGTTAATTTGTTCAATACACTTAGTCAGTTTTTGTATTGGACTATAGTCCCCTAGCGATAAGGTTATGTAAATTTGTGTGTCGTCCGCATAACTATGGTAACTTATTTTGTTGTTTTCCATAATCTGAGCCAGTGGAAGCATGTAGATGTTAAACAGAAGAGGCCCCAGAATGGAGCCTTGGGGAACTCCGCACGTCATATTTGTACGTTCAGATGTATAATTACCTATTGACACAAAGTAATCCCTATTCTGTAAGTAGGATTCAAACCAGTTTAGTACTGAGCCAGAAAGGCCAACCCAGTTTTCCAATCGGTCTAGTAATATGTCGTGGTCGACCGTGTCAAATGCAGCACTGAGATCAAGTAATACTAAGACTGAAATTTTGCCATTATCTGTGTTAAGGTGGATGTCATTAAAGACCTTAACGAGCCGTCTCAGTGCTGTGGTGTGGTCGGAAACCCGACTGAAAGGTATCAAAACTGTTGTTTAGTGACAAGAAATGGTTGAGTTGTTGAAAAACTGCTTTTTCAATGATTTTACTTAAAAACGGAAGGTTTGATATCGGCCTATAGTTGCTCATTAGTGATGTGTCTAGATTGTTCTTTTTTAAGAGTGGCTTGATTACTGCAGTTTTCAGGGCCTGTGGAAAGATTCCTGAAAGAAGAGACATGTTCACAATCTGTAGAAGATCAGAAGCCAAACAATTCGAGACATTTTTGAAAACGCCCGTTGGTAGAATATCAAGGCAACAGGAGGAGGTTTTCAGATGTTGTATAATGTCCTCCAGGTTTTTATGGTTGATCGTATGAAACTCTGTCATATTGGAACTAGTTTTGCTTGAACACTGTGACAACACATATCCTGTACTTGATATGGAGGCACTGACTGTTTGTCTAATCTTTTGAATTTTGTCTTTGAAGAAGGAGGCAAAGTCATTGCAGGCCTTGGTAGATAAAAGTTCAGATGCAACTGGTAGTGGAGGGTTTGTTAACCTATCGACAGTAGCAAACAAAGCACGTGAATTATTATTGTTTCTAGAGATAAAATCAGAGAAGAAGGACCGCCTTGCATTCCTCAGTTCCAAATTATAAATGCGAAGTCTCACTTTATAGGCGTTATAATGGACCAGGAGATTTGTTTTTCGCCACCTTCGTTCAGCTTTCCGACACTCTCTTTTTTCTGCTCTCACCAGTGGGACATTTCTCCATGGAGACTTTTTCTTACCAGAGACAACTTTGACCTTAGTGGGAGCAATGGCATCAATAACATTTGTAATTTTACAGTTGAAATGATCTACAAGCTCAGTGACTGAGAGCCCCGAGAGGGCGGGTGTGGAGGAGAAAAGCTGAGTAAATCTTTCACTGGTGTTTTCAGTGATAAACCATTTTCTGATTATCTTTGTTTGGACACTTTTGGGCACAGAGATAGAGCCGTTAAAGAAAACACAGGAATGATCAGACAGAGCAACGTCAGTCACCACAACCTTGGAAATGTTCATACCCTTGGAGACAATCAAGTCCAGCGTGTGCCCCTTATTGTGCGTGGGCTCTGTCACATGCTGAGTCAGTCCATAGTTTTCAAAAACACAACACAGTTCTTTGGTCCCCCTGTCCTGGGGGTTGTCAACATGAATGTTAAAATCACCCGCAATGATTACACAATCAAAGTTAATGCAGATTATAGACAGCAGTTCAGTGAAGTCATCAATAAAGGTTGCACAATATTTAGGTGGCCTGTAGATATTTAGAAATATAGCTTGAGGGGACGACCTTAACCGAAGAGCCATATATTCAAAAGAAGCAAAATTTCCATAACATATTTGCGTACAATGGAATGAGTCGTTAAACAAAATGGCGACTCCACCTCCTTTCTTATTCACTCTATTTTCACTCATAAAACTGAAGTTAGGGGGAGCTGACTCGATGAGAACAGCAGCGCTGTTATTATGGTCTAACCAGGTCTCAGTTAAAAACATAAAATCTAGATTGTGATTAATAATAAAATCATTGATTAAAAATGATTTTCCTGCCAAAGACCTGACGTTTAGTAGAGCTAGTGTTAGTGTGTTCTCATTTTTTGGGACAAGCTGTAGCTGACAAGGAATGGATGCTAAATTTGCTAAGTTTGCAGTTAAGTGCTTATTTGTCATCCTTTTTCTATTGCCTATCACAACATAAATTGAGGAAGAATTGAAAACACAGGGCCGGGCTTGTCTATGAAAAAGTCATGAGTGTCACTAGTCCTGGAGCCTAGGCCGGCACATATCAGTTAATGCTTGCTGGATCGGCGTCCTTATCAGTCCGGGGAAGGAGTTTGGTGACAAGGTGGCCGAGGTGCCTGTTGTTTTACTTTTGCCCGGGTTGAGCAATGGGGACGGCAGGGGTGTAAATTTGGTTCCAATAACTACCAGCTGCTTCATCTTGTCATTGAACTCCAACATGGGGGAGGAAAGAGGGGAAAGGGTGAGTTGAGACAGCGATGGCTCCTCAAGGGATTCGGGGCTGGTAGGGGATTTGAGGGGTGCTGGACGGGTGAAAAGGAGATTTGAGGTTCCGTATCTCTGCTCTCTGGTCTCCCACGGTCAAATCTGTGCACAGGTGGGGGCTGTGGTGAATCACTGCCGCACTTTGTTGTGTCTTCCTCTTGTTTAGATTGGGCTTGTCTTGTGTCCTTGACGGAGGGAGTAGATGTGTAGCGCAGAGAGTAAAGTAGGTTAGAGGTGAACAGCTTTACTCCTGGCTTGTTAAGGAAAAGTCCATCTGCTTTAAAAAGATGAAAGCGCTCCCAGAAAATGTTAAAATTGTCAATGAACTGCAGAGAAAGGACGATACATTGAGTTGAAAGCCATTTGTTTAGTGCCAACAGTCGGCTGAATCTCTCAGCTCCTCTTCTCACTGGCGGTATAGGCCCACTGATAAACACATCTGCGTTTAAGGAGGTGACTTGGATTAGCAGTTCCATAAAGTCCAGTTTTTTCTACAGCAAACATCGCCTTACTATCCACAAGCTGCCTGTCCCCAGAACACACTGTAAAAAAAACGTATCTGTAGACAGCCAAGGGTCTACAAACGGCAACAAAAACAAACTGTGCCCACCTGCACCACGAAGCATCCACTAACAGTGAAAGAAAAAAACATGTTCTCAGCAAACCTTGAGGTAAATAAAATGTCTCAAGGAAAAGTCTGTTATTCATTTCAACTGAGGCACCTTCTGGCTTGCTAAAAATAAAACAAACCGTGTGAACCGTGCCCTGTCTGACAAGTATTAAAAACATTAAAATTAAAATTTAAACCTTGGGAATTGAGGTAAAACAAGAGTTTGTCGTTCTGAGGTTCAAGGAACATGACTGGGTCTTGGGATAAAAACGCTCAGTCCTCTTAAAAATATATATAATCATCACATCACTGAAGATTTTGTACATCTATGTACCAACAAAAAGCCTTGGTCCTCTCGTGCTTTAGGTTCCAAAGAAAGGTGCAAATTTTGATAAAAGTTGTTTTCAGGCAAAACACAGACTGTAATATAACTTCAAAGTCTAGCCTTTAGTCAAAACATAATCAGACAGTGGGACGTAAAAATGGCACCACCCTTCTCTGCTACCACACCTGGCTGCAACAAACTCTCTCTTCATTTCAGTGGGGCACAGTAAGCTAATCTATTGGTGTGATATTCAGAGGACGGCGGCCCGGTAATTAAAAACCAGCTCCCCCAGAGGCATTTGTCCTCTGAGGCATTTGGGGGGGGGGGCGGCGCAGCTGGCCCGCCTGGCAATTCATCTGTCTCTGTATTGCTGCTGTGGCATTTTAATGGTCCAGCTGGATCTGCATTTCAATAAGCTGAGTTGTGAGTGCAGACAGAAAAGCAAAAAAGTGAAAATTTGTCATTTTTCTTGCAGGGGAGATTGGTGACATGCAAAACTTGCACAATTTTTTTTTTTAACATCGTGAAATGTGAAGATTTGCTGCTTTTCTCTTTATCTCTGTATTGAATATCTTTGGGTTTCAGTTTCAAAATTAATTTGATGACATAGATTTGGGTTCTGGGAAATCGGGCATTTTTCAAAATTTGTCTGACATTATATAGAACAAAGAATATAGATTAATCAAAAACCGATTTGTTGATAAGTAAATGATGATGAGATTAGTTACAGCCCTAAAATAAAGTTTCATAGATCTTTACTACACTTTGGAAAACAATATGATTATTTACATTATTAACTGAAGTTGACAAACTACAACACCATCTCATCCTGTTCGGTACTTTCTAGAGTGAGTCTGTGCCCCTCTCTGACAATTTCCACTGACTTCGCAAGCAGTAATGTACCCTCATTCTTGGGTTATATTAGAATGTAGTGTTACAATGTATTCATTGTAAAACAATGTATTGGGGTGTACCTGACTGAGTATTAAGAAGATATAGATGTATATTACCACAGGCAGCATCCTATGAAATGTTGGATGCATTTGCAAGCTGCAAAAATACTTTTACTCAACTATGCCGAAAACAAACAAACAGAAAAATGTGCTGTACTGTTCCAGTCTGCATTTGGTAGGGAACAGTTTGGGTCTCTCTCTTTTTCTCTCTCTCACACACACACACACACACACACACACACACACACACACACACACACACACACACACACACACACACACACACACACACACTTGATAGAGGTCAGTGGATAAAGAGCATCCCCCCAGATATTTGACATTTTATGTGTGTTGTGTTTTTTACTGGAGGATATGAGTTGAGTCTCTGTTATGTGGGGACAGAAGGGACCCCAAGGGATGGTAGAGGCGAAGTGAGTGGAGTGTCAGACACTCAGCAGGTCAGTCCACGAGAGAAGACTTGTTTACGGATGTAAGAAAGTAATGTGAATTGTTGTATGTGCAGATAGGTCTTTGTGACAGTCAGACAGACAAACACTTTTAGACTTCTTTTTCTGCCTGCATTTCCCTTCCCCTGCATTTTCAAAATAACATTAATGAATAATGAACATGTTGCTATTTTGGGGCCAATGTTAAAATTTCTTTCAATTGCGCCCTATTTATATACTTCAAATGAACTTTCTGAAACCTTGTTGCTTTATCAGACTCAGCTCAGGGTTTCCATAGCGACACAATGCCTTTTAAGTCATGATGTTCAGTTGGGATGAACCTAGTGAGACAATCCACTATAACCAAAGATGTAGTGCTTGATGGCCGGCACGCTCATCCACGGTTACATACGCAGATTAACAGGGAGAGTACAGCTACTGTGACTAGAAATCAAATATGAAGTGTACATAGAGTGAATGCATTTCAGTTTACTGAATGCAACCAAAGCTTAAACTATGATTTCTGTCCTAACACTGTATGTGCACAGTGTAGGAAACTATCCTAAACCTTGAAAAACAAATTTCATTTTAAAAGTGCATAGCACATGCTAGTGGACACACGTCAGAAGAATTCACTCCAAGTACCAGCAACAGAGGCTCACAATTAATCGTACATTTTTATCTATTCTAAATGTCACTTGATTTCTTTTTGTCATATTATTTTTTCTCCTTTTAATGCTCTTATGAACATGAAAAAGTGGATTGGCTTGCTTTGTGCAAATGTTTTTTTTGTTGTTTTTTTAATTGAAAATACTGGCATATAACCTACTGTAGTGTTCCATTTCACACACAACATTCTCACTTGGAGCAAATAATCTCTCACACAATGTAAAAGGGGGCGAAGAATTAGCCGTGTGATTGGCCATCAAGTGGTATTTCAGACTGGACGTGCTGCGATGATAGCTCAGTTCACAACGGCAAAACACACAGATCACTTTGGTCTTGACAATGGAACCATTTGGCAACTTTTAAAAAGTAAACTTTCCATTCAGAATCTTATTGGCATCCATTTCGGCATCTCATGCTCGCCATCCACTCACAACATAACGTTATTACTCTTTGGCCGGCTCGCAAGCCCAAACATGTGTTCACGGAATGTCTGTTTTGTTTCCGGTCTAGTTAGATCCGGTGTGGTGTTGTAGTTTTTCTAACGTTACTAGTTGTTGCAACAGCATGTGAAAAAAAAAACTACAAAGTTTGCCAGGCCAATAAGAAGTTAATCTTGCGATAAAAAAAAATTGAAGTTGTTAAAATTGGTGTTAAACTGACATCACTAATATAAACCTAAAACCTATTCAAGAAAGATAAAAAAGCTTTATAGCCACTTGTTTCTTTGTCATTGTTTTTCATCGATTTCACCTTTTGTGGTGAAGAACCTGTTAGAACAAACTGGCAATGTGAGACGTATTGCATTGCATTGTATTGTATTTCTTTCTCAGCATATTGTCACAGCTGGTTTACTGACTATCTGCAGAATTTAGTTAATAACTAAAGCTATGTTCCTACTACAAGACATTTTAAAGTGGCCAGTCCTACAGTGAATTCCAGGTGAAGCCTCCCCGTGGTTTCCCCTCAGCTCTCATTGGCTGCAGCTCCCCAGCAGAGTCTGAGACAGCTCTAGATATTTAGCCTGCTAGAGATCTATGTGTCTGCAAGGCTCCAGTAAGCCTCTCGTCTCGTGTTTTTGAACAGTTTACACATTATGCTCCAGCGCGTGCACATGAGTGCCGAGCCAATGCCAATTTGCTTCCAATATGGGGTTATTGTCGGTGAGCTGAATATCAGTCCTGTTGTGGGTACTTGCCATGACTGGCTGACTGACTGAAAGATTCAAATGACACACTGGTCACACAGCCCAGCAAACACCAGACACAAATACCTTTTATGTTTATTCAGTCACTCCCCTACCTCCTGCCTTGGCAACAGTAGCAAGGCTAAATGCCACAGAGGGAGAACTAGCCATATCAACGATGGCCTGAGGCGAGCTGCTGGACCATCACTGCTAAATAACTACCTGACACAGACAGCATTGGTGTGCTACTATGGGAAACTCTGCCTCAGGATAGAGAAAGGGAAAGGAAGAGCAGAAGAGGGGAGGTAGAAGGGGGGAGGAAGTATGCTGAGGAGCCAAGGGGGTAATTTGACTGTCTTATGGTATTTAATTCGGCTAAAATGCCCTCAGAGAGAAGTAGAAAAGCTGGCTGTACATCTGCTGGCAGAGCTTCAGTACCTGAGGTCTGCAGGGAGATTTATTGTAAAATAAAATAAAAACAGGTTTGTCCTCCAGTGTCTTCAAGGTTCTTGTCTTTGTCCTCTATGTATGAATAGCTAGAGCAAGAATATTGGTGCAAATTATGCTAAATCAAATTTGTAGGGATGAATTGAAAATAAATAAAATTAAATCTTAGATGTTCCTTTACTAAAGCAGAAAGGAAAGAGGATTGAAACAGTTCCAAAAGCCAATACTTTAATGAGCTCCATTCTGTCACAATAAAATCATTTTCAAATAGGAGAAAGAATGTGTGCGGTTCAAAGTGCCAGCTGTGGGGAGCTCAGTTGTCTGACAATGTTGACCACGGTAAAGGAGAGGGGAGAATCCATCACAGCCTGAGACAGACCAGACATTTTCCACACATAAAAACATAAAATTTGCACCATCACTTTCATTTATCATTGCTTAAAAACAAATGTTTAAGAATGAGTTAATTGCACACAAATTACTTGGTATATCACATTGACACCGAGTGAATTCCTTTGTATGAGATGTATTAGTTGGCACTAAGGAGCAATAACAGCTTTTGACTGTCATTTCATGTTTTTCATGTCAATGTAATTTTTAAATTGAAAATAGTGGATAGATTAATAATTTAAATAGATTATTAATTTTTTTTTGCTTTTTGTTTGATTGACCTTTTCAAGTAGGAAATAATTTGGATTGAATATTACTTAAATTTAAAAAAAATGGTCAAAATGACCTAATTCCTGTACATTTACTGATGTTGAAATATTCAGTGCGTCTGATCATGAACCACTGAGAGATTGGAAAGATGGAGGACAGAGATGTGGTGCTGTAGATCACTGCTGGCCGTTTATCAATCACAGGTTGAATGATCATTACAGTGGTTCAAGTGAATCAATAACGAGCTGCTTAGTTCTGCCAATCTATCTATATTTCTATTCTGTCAGACTCATCTTGTGCTTTTTAACTTGTTATATATTGAATGCTTAGTCTTTTAGCTCTCTATGATTATAACTGAGCTTAAGGTATAAACTGTTTACTCTCCGTGCCACATTTCTAATTTAGATTTACAGCAATTCCAGTATAATTTTGCTTCTCTTTACGTGTTCATGTATTGTACACATTAAGTGCTGATGCCCTCTCATTGTCTCTGGTGTGTGTGCGCACACAAAGGGTTCATAAAGGGACTCTGAGCATTCTAACCTGAGCCAGAAGGCTGGCAGCAAGGCCCAGTTATTGAGGAGGCTGCCATCTCACACAGTTTTGTTTTACTAGATTTTTAAGGCCTGCATTATTTATAATGTCATGTATTCCCTATCCCACAGCCTTAAATCACAATGGCTATATTAATTGAAAATAGGCAAGGTTGAAATATAACTTAATATATAGTTGGACAAGAGGCAAACAACAAATATTCCTTATTAGGTTAAAAATAATCCATGTTATTGGTAGCTGACCTGGTTGAGTATGCATCCCCAGTACTAAAGCTCAGTCCTTACTGCAGTGGCCCAGGTTCAATTCTGACCCGTGGCCCTTTGCTGTCATCTCTCTCCCACTTTCCTATCTTCAGCTGTCCTATCCATTAAAGACTAACATAGCCAACGTTGTCCCATCAAAGGCAAACATAACAACTCTGACCAAAAAGGATGAGGTTGGATTTCAGGAATTTGTTTTTGTTGTTTTAATATTTAAAAATTGAATGACTGGCACATGAAGTTTGTACTTGCCTACCCTGCAGCACACAGGATTTTTTCTGGCAACAGACTGGAGCATTGCTTCACTGACGCGTTGGAATTTGTCAACAAGCTGTAAGATTTCTGGATAAAAGTGACTATAGACTGCACGGCGTGGTCATTTTTTTCATTTAAAGTTGATTGATAATGGACTATTGTTTTTTTTAACACCGAAAAGACGTGTGGCTGGTACAGTGAGTAACACAAGCACCTTTCTGTTGTTTTTTCTTTCACTCTCCATACAGGGCTTAAAATGTTATGAAGGGTTCGAGACTAATAGCATTCAGCGTTCCTTTCCATTTTTTTCCTCTTTCTTAATCAATCATAGCTTTGATTGATGATAATGGTGTGTGGTGTATGTTTTACTTCAAATTGTTATTAGGCTACATATGCAGAGTTCCACTGTTACTTTCATCGTTTTTTCTTTTTTTTGTTTGTTTATGAAGTATTTTGGGTTCAGATTATAGCAGTAGCATGCGCTTTGCGCAACTTAATGTTAGATCAAGTTGTCTAAGCATAGCAGACGCTCTCTCGATGGTGTTGCTGTGCCAAGTAGCCTTGAAAGCGAGTGGTTCATGGACATATAATTTAGTGTTTAGAGTGTGAATCGGTTAGCACTCGGAGTATTTTAACTCCAGTTTTGTTTTTTGTGTGGAAGAACTTGAGGAGGCAGAAGGTTTAAAAATTAGTATTTCTAGAAAAACAACTGTTGCGAACTTTCCCAGCTTAAATACAACACCTTATTATCTAAAAGAGTATAATTCTCAATGTTTAAGGCCAGACAACGGTTCTTTGAAGGAGGTGATAAAGCTAGGCTCATTCTAGCCAACTACATAAAACAGCAAGCACACTTTGCTATTCCAGCAGTACATGACCACCAGGGTGCGCTTCACACAAGCACTGCTGACATCAATAACACTTTCAAAGTGTTTTATGAGAATCTATAAAGCTCTGAATCATTGGCAGGTAGGGCTGAGTCTGAGGCTTTTCTACAGAACTTAGACCTCCCAACTTTGTCACCTGAACAGAAACAACTACTCGACAGACCGATAAATGCTATGCGAATTTAGGAAGTCATCATCAGGTCCTTGCCCATAGGCCAATCACCTGGCCCTGATGGTTTTACAGCCGATTTCTATAAGTGCTTTGCTCCCAAACTGGCTCCATTGATGCTAGAAATGTATATGGATTCTCTTGAAAAGGGTACATTGCTACCTACACTATCGCAGGCCCTCATTACACTTATACTTAAGACGGATAAGGAACCCACAGATTGTCGCAGCTATACCCCAATATCCTTGACTAATTACAATAGCCGTACTTCTCAAAAAACCTTGACAGTAGACTGAACAAGGTTGTTCTTCTGGTTCACCCTGACCAGATTGGGTTCATATGCAACTGCCACTCCTCAGATAACCTACGTCGTCTGATTAACATAAGGTGGACGGTTAGGGACAATGTATCTCCCACTGTGGCCCCGTCGCTGGATGCTGAAAATGCCTTTGACAGGGTCGAGTGGGAGTATTTATTTCTGGTTCTTGAACACATGGGTTTTGGGGGAGTTTTTCTTGGTCTGCTACGCTTAATCTATAAGGAGCCCACTACAGCTGTGACAACTAATGGCCTCACCTCCCCATATTTTAAACTACACACAGGCACTTGCCAGGGTGACCCTGCCTCCCAGTCAGGAAGTCATGGACCTAGTCGTGGCCCTTTTGCAGTCGTTTATACCTATTAGGAGACCCATCTACACTAAAAGATGGTACTGCTTCAGTCGATGCTGAATGGGGCCAGACAGCTATCGTGATTGGTATGAAACTGATAGGGCAACGGTGGAAGTCAGCTCATCCCCCATCAATCACAGATTGGTACAATGCCCTGACTACAGTTGCTGCATACGAACGAGTATCCTTCACCCTGCTGGACAGGTTAAATTGGCACTACTCTAAATGGCAAAACTTTCTTCAATATATAAATGACCTTCAGTGATGAACTACAGGCTCAGGACAATCTTCCTACACAATACAATAACTCTCCGTTTCACATTTCTAGTGCAGCCTCCTCCTTATGTGTTTTATTTTAATTTATTTTTTCCTATGTTGTTTTTTGTTTTGTTGTTGTTGTTATAGTGGTCTTGTCTGGTGTCTATGTGGGCATATATTGTGTATGCATGCACTGATGCATGAGTTGCCCTTTGTTTGTCTAGTTATGTAAGGAATATTTTCATGCTCTTCATTCATCACTAGTAACATGTATAAATGTTTAAAACCAATAAAAAGTGTCCAATCAAAAATATACTTAAAAAAGAAGAGGGAAGAGAAAGCTCTCAGTTAAGTATCCACTGCTGGATAGAAAGCCCATCTATGGCAATCATCAGGTCCAAAGGTGAAATAGAAGTGCTGAACTCTAAAAAGCAGATGAGGACTTTGTGCGATTCCACATATAAAGGCTTTTTCCAATGTTCTTATCCAGGTCACACAATGAATGAAGGTAAGTGCTGATGGTGAATAGGAAACGTGAAATGCCCAAATTCGGACAGCTTCTGTTATATTTCTAGGCAAGAAATGCTTTACTTCAAAACCATAGAATGTAACTGAAATCCAGACAAAGTTAAACTACACCAGATATGTAACCAGAAAATCCCCAGCTGTGAAAACTTGGTAAAGATAAGAAAATAAAAACTTGCCTTCCCACAACAACTACGTTCATTATGTTATTAAGTGAGGCATTCCAACTGCAAAGCCAGTAAAATATTGTGGTTATAAAGTATGGTCATGCCGGAGGCTTTGCAGTAATGGCCTCAGTTTGTCAGTCCACCACTTTAATGCAGACTGAAATATCTCAACTATTAAATGAATTGTCGTCAAATAAAAAAAAGTTAAAAAAAGACATGCATGTAAAAGTTCTTATATAGTGCTTTTCTAGTTTCAATGACTTTGCAAAGCAATTTTACATAGTACAGTAACCATTCACACAAGATCATAAACTGTGGCTGAGGCTGCCGTGCCACCTGCTCATCAGATAAACACTCACACGACTCGGGGTTCAGTGCCTTGCTCAAGGACACTTCGACATGGAACTGCAGGGCCAGGGATCAAACCACCACACTGGTTCTGATTGGCAGGCAACCGCTCTACCACTGAGTCACAGCCATGACTAAAAAGGTTCCCCCGCAGAAATGGCAAAAGTACTCACTTGCCATACTCAAGTATAAGTACAGATACTTGTGTCAAAAAAATACTCTTGTAAAAGTAGAAGTACTGATTTATCTTCTTTACTCAAATAAAAGTAACAAAGTACAGGCTTGGAAATTTACTTAAAGTATAAAAGTGGATGATTGGGGATGTCTACTTGTCTGCCAAATCTCTAGGATCGCGGTTTTCTTCATTTTCAATCATGTCGCCGTCCATCCTACTATGTGCTAACGTTGGCGCCATCAAGCCGCAATGATTTGCAGCAATGCAGCCGAATCTGCTGAGTCGTCTTGTAGTGGTGGTGCAATGTACAGTACTGTATATTCCCATCCCATTAGATTGAATTCGGTTTTGATGAGGCAAACAATAATAACAGTAACTCCAGTGAAATAATTTAAAACTTGTTAGTGAAGACTAGATTAGGACTGTATTTAAAGCTGATTTCCAACTTTGCCCCAGTTGTGTCTTTTAAAACACGGACGGAGACAATTTCTCTCTTTTGATGCTTTATTACAATCAAGCAACACAAACATGGGCATGACTCTGCTATGGCTGTGTGTTTATGTGTGGTTCAGCAAATAAATAAATAACATTGTAAAAGCTATCATACACAATGCATAGGAATCATATATATATATATGCTAGCAAATAATAACAATAAATCCACTAGTAATTACATTATCTGTATGCAGTGTAACTGTAGCATGTAAATAATGCACCTGAAATACAAACAAGACATGCACTCACAATCACACCTGATAGACAACCTTTTGTAACAAACTAAAGTAATGAGCCAATTTTGTAAAATGTAAAGAGTAGAAAGTACCAAAATTCGTGTTAAAATGTAAGGAGTAAAAGTAAAATGTCACCACAAAAATAAAGTAAAAAGTAAAAATATCTAAAATATCTATGAATCCAACTGACTTTGGTAACAATGAGGTTGGCATTAATATTTTTGGTGAAAAACTATTGGAAGAATTGAATCACAGAGCAACTAGAGTCTTAGGCTCAATCTTGTTAATGTCTAAATAAATGTGTAACATTACGTACTGTAAGAGCACAGAATCACCTGTGCCTAGATCAACACTTGTTAACTACCAGACCACAATCGCAGCCTACATTTTCAAAGACTGACTGAGGCTATGCAAGATGTATGATGGTGTGTTGGTGTGTGGATGCATGAGTGTGTCCTCCTTATGCCATCAAATGCTTTCAGTGGGTGCCACAAGCCTCCAGCATTAGCACACAGGGGCAGGAACTGGCTTCCACTCCAATTATGACTTCCCCACCTCAAAAGGCGGTCAGGTGGTCCTTTCTCAATCAGGACGGAAAGAGGAGGTTGGAAGGAGGAAGTGTAAGTGAGGAGAGTGCTGCCATTTGTGAAAATAAAAGGGAATTCCTGATTTAGTGTCAGCCATGAATATTGAGCAGGCATGGACCACTAAGCTACTCTTGGTTTGGCTGAATAGTTAGTGTGGATGAAATGCTTTTTAGTAGGAGGAAAAATATAGATTGTTGTTCCAAACTAGATATGAAACATAACAAAAAAACTGGTAAAGGATCCAAAACCAGCCTGCTCTTAAACATGGTTGCTGGCATGAAAACACAACATTAAAAAGGACTCAATATTGTATAATTAAATAGAAGGAAATGTGCAATAGATCAATCTTTTTTTTTAATGCAATGAGCATTTTTAATTGCATTTTTAACAGCTCAATCATTATTTTAATAATTTTTTATTATTATTTTCATTTTTACTGAAGTATATTTTACCTGCATTTTACATATATCCTCCTAATCATCATTCTTCATCCTCATTCTCTCTTTCTTGCTTCTTCCCTTTTTTCCTTCTCCAAACATCCTTTTACCACCTATACTTCCCCTTACTGTACCTCCCTCTCATCTTCCTCCCTCCTGATCCTCCTTTTCCCTATCATCTTGTTCTTCTCATTCAGGCAGTCTACTTAACCACTTCACCTTCTTGCCATTTTTTCTCTCTCTAACCAGTTCCTTGCCATTATCTGTTGTTCAATCTTCTTCCAATACCTTATTCCATCCCCTCTTTCTCATCTCTCCACTAAGCTACTCTGTGAAGACAGTGGGGTTATGGTTGTTTCAAAGCTCGTCTGGAATCTAAAAAGGTTGAGTGCATGAATTTAAATGGCCAATTTAAGACCAAGAACAAGGGATCAGGCTCTATAATGAGGATACTGTTCACACAGAGAGATGGCATGATGGTGTGCATTACCTCCCAATGGCACTAAAGGAAAGGTTAACCTGCTGCAGAGTTGTTACCAAGCAAATGCCACCTTATCAGCCATCTGTTGGCTCAGTTGAAAATAAAATGTTTGCTTTGCTCATAACTGAGTTTGAGCAACTGTCAGGGGCAGAATTTTAGACTGATATATGATAAACAGGAAAGTGATAATAGAGTCCACCTGTCTAGGCATTATTCTCTGATAAGAGGCTGGTAAAATAGAGGGTGGCTTATCCCAGATTCTTTTTCTCCATGAAGACCTACATAATTATGTATCCACACATGCATGCTTACTTCTGTGATTATTACACATTCATTACAATTCAAAAGTAACTGGTCCTGTATGTCAAACCATTTAGCTCAAGTGCACCTGAACAAGTCTGGGGATTCAAACTGGCAGCCACTAGCAACAAGCCCCCATCTCCATTCTCCTTATTACTCCTTAAGATAGGTGCCACATGGAAAGAAATATGAGGGTGACTTTGGAAAGTTCCACTGGTTATGAATGAAAGCTGAATAATTGGGGATTGTAGCTACATAAACACACATTTCACAAAAGAAATTACACATAAGTGAATGTCTATTATTTTCTTTATTCGGTTGGCAGCAACAACAAAACCATACTGTAGTCTTTGACAAAATTTCAAAATAAAAAAATAGATACTATGTAATTTAAAACACTCTGCCTCCTATTCAAAACATCAGCAGCCTAGTTGATTTAACACAAATGGGTGCGCCATACTTTTGTCAGAGTTTGTCTGATTTTTTTGGCTGTACAGCAGATTAAAAACAGATACACACACACTTTACATACAGTATACCCATATACAGTATATTGTGTAAAGCTTTAAACATAACTTAATAAATACATATTATCCTGTAATTAATAAAACTCTTTACTAAAAGCCCAGATCAATGCACTTAAAAGTAAGATGACTTGTTTGAACAAGGTAACAGTTTTGATTATCTACCACTTAATTTTGGTCAGTGTGATACAGACACATATACACTTTATTTATTTTCTTAAATATTCATTCAGTGACTTTTAAACCTTGAGCCAAGACACGCATTTCACATAACCCGCTACAAAAAAGTCCACCAAAGGAATGAATATTTGTGCAACTTCTGACCAAATACTATAATCTCCACTTGAATGGTAAATTCCAACTTTTACATTAAATGGTAACAACTGAGCTATTTTATTTTAGGCTATTACATAACTTTGCTTTTTCCTGTCTTATATGTTGATGTGTTGTTATTAGTCACCACATTGTGAAGATAATACCACACTAATTCAGACCCTATACATACCTTCTACTACCCCACTGCACTATGCTCCAAAAGAGCACCACAAGTACAAGCTATCAAAAAAAATATAATTTTAAGTCTATTATTTGACACAGCTATGCTGTGCTTCCCTACTACTATCCCATATATATGCCAGGTCATATGGCTATAGAAGGGAATTCACAAGACTAAGAGAACTCTGCTGTCTCCTCTTATCTTACAGATATGATGTAGACGTCAGATTGTAGAACATGTACACATTTGAAGGCCAAAGTCAGGTCAACTGTGATAAACAAATGACTTGACCTATTCTTGGTTCAAGTGTAAACTCCTCTGAAATCAGTCATGGAAAACTAAATGCAATGACAATGTACCTTCTGATGTGTACACAGTCACAAGGTATGTTCATGTAGCTGGAAAATGTTTTTTAAAAAGTGCAGCATGTCCATGTAACAGTAACTTCGCAACAACTTTTTTTTAACTTTTCCCACAAAATACATCTTTAGGCACGTAAACAGAACAATCTGTAATTGCATTAAAGCTGCATTAAGCAATATTTTTATACTAAAACTTAATTAAAAACTTCTTGCTGTCTTGAAGGGTGATGAACATTGATGATTCCACCAAGAATCAACATCCTATACTGCATCTTCAACCAGCTTTTTCTGCCTCACAGTTATCTTAATTGTTGGAACTAACAAAACAAAAACAATGCCGGCTCATACAGTACAGATCATGGGCAGCCATTTCCAGCACATGATTATTTCAAGTTGACTATAGGGTACATCCCTCATGCAAAACTGCAGAGAGCCAAAGTAAACAAATGGCTGGTAAGGAAAGAAGAACATGTAGATGACCCAAAAGAGACATATTTTTCTGTTGATAATTTTGGTTTACCAAACCTTGAATTAAAAACAGTATTGTACTTACATTCATCAGAATGGCCAGAAAGACTCTTAAATAGAACGATCATAGCTGTTTTTGCTGGATGTCAAGTTTCTTGCCACTAAAATATAATAAGATAAAAGGCGTCTTTTTTGCTTCTAGTGTTAAAAAAAAAAAAAATCACTTAATGCAGCTTTAAAATGAGGAATGACTTACACAGCCTACTGTTAAGCAGCATAGAATGCAGTTACAATATCAAGGGACTAGGTTTGTTTTGTCACTTTGTCTCTAGCATGGACAAATATATACTACAAGCAGGGCATAAACCACAGATGACACTACTATATGAGCAAAGAGACATCAGTAAGATATTGGCTATAATACGTGGCTGTATTTATATGAATAGAATTATGCTTTGACACTGATCCAATGATTAAGACCATATTACTGGATAAGATAAGAATCATAACCAAAGGCAGTTTGTGGGTTGCTTTAACTACACATCCTCTGCACTTTCAAAAGCCCCAGATTAAAAAAAATATCAGCAACAGCTGAAAGAGAGTGGGACACATAAAAAGTAATGATTGTCTGGCCAATATTTTAACAAAACTCCACAAGATAAGCTGCTGTTGGACTTAAACCTTGAGCCCTGTGCACCACTGTTGGGAAATAAAATCCACTATCATCTTTGACAAAGATGACCAAACCAAAATCAGCCTACTAATCAGGTCTACACTGCCACAACTATCACTTTTCTTACCTATAAGTGACTCAGCAAGGTTTAAAGCAACACCTAAATCTCATCTAAAAAATAATATTTTCAAGTCAGCTCAATTACAGATTTCCATTTCTAAACTAAGCCTAAACCTACTGCGTTAAAATAAATTGTGAAATTCATAATTAGATAATGCTGTTTTTTTACTTTGTTTGTTCCTTATCCAATATACATGGCCCTACATATACAGTGTGGGATGTGATATTTATTTGCTGGTTAGAAATGGCTGTCATGAGCGCTCATGCATTAAACTGTTATCAAAATACTTATAACACAGCCATATCAGGAATGCAACACCAATGGTGGGAATGCTGCTGCTGATGGGCTATTTCATTAGCGCAAGGGGGGACCTTGGCAAAAAACTATGTGCTATCTGCCACAGGTATCAGTTCACTGCCTTCAATATAAAGACCTCAGTGTCAAACTGACACATCCTTTGCGTGAATTCTGGAAAAACAAGTGCTTTTTAGAAGGGGTGCACCAAACAATTGCTAACCAACCATAATCAGCTAATATTTAAATTAGTAAACAATATAAGCAGCATGTCACCTGTGGAAAATCTGATATGTCACACAACGAAACTAGGCAATGTGTTACATGGTTTGACAATTAGACCGTCTACATTATATATTAGTAACCATGTTGAGTCAAATGAAAACCTAATAAATTCTTGTTTTGGGGGTTTTAACTTGATTTAAAGGTTTCAAAACTCTTTTTACAAGTTTAGATATTTTACAGTCCTTGCTCTAATGCTGTGATGTAGGAGTATGCAAAGCTATCTAAACAGTGGTATTTTCAAGTTTATTGATTAAGATTGATGTGCACTGTTACCTGTACATTATGTACCCTGTAAACAACTTTATCCAGATTTCAACCTACTGTTAGATCGGCAATTGGCTAATCAATTTAATTATAGAAAGGCCAATCATTTTAATTATAGAAAGAAAATGTGTCAGAACACCATTGCTTTTTGTATCCCTCTCCACCTGTAAACATTATGTTTACAGACTCCACATGAAAAATTTCAGCAGAATTTGACTGCGGACTTTCCTTTAGAGAACAGTCAAGGCCATAAGCCATCTGGTATTTCTCAGCAGCATAATGGCTGTCGTCATTGTCACCTTGTGTGTTTATACAGATAAAAAGTCAGATATCCATTTACCACCTTTAAACAGGCTTATGAGCACAAGTAAGTGGGTTATCTAGTTTCTGCTAATGACAGTCATAGAAAGTACGGAAACATCGGATAAAAGGTTGATCCATTTCACAAACACGGACAAAATTTAACAGGCATGAAAAAGTGTGGTCACATTTGATGTTCGAGAGCATATTTTTGAATCTTTTGGAGTCTTCCTACTATGTCTGACCTGGCTGATGACATACAGTGAGATGTAAAGGCTAAGAAAGCCAGGGCAAGACTACTTTCTATATGATCCAAAGCCATGTCACATACCACAGAATAAAAACCATCACATAGTGCCCATCTCATTAAATCTCTGTTTAGACACTGCACACATCTCCTTGAAAAGCTTGTAATGCAATAAACAATGGTATATTGTGACCAACGCAATGACATTGGTGTCAGCTGACAGGCTGATACAACGGAACTTGTTTTCAGTTTGCTTAAGCTGTGCCCATGTTATTTAAAGTTAACAAGCTGCTAAGCTTATTAAGATTCATGTTCCCCATTTGTTGAGCCCAGCAGTAAAGTCATCCCTTCAGATGGAGCAAGAGTTTGCCCTCTTCCTTGGTTTAGGTTCCCCAAAGTCCCCATCATCGGCCCTGCAGTGGCTAAAGGAGCAAATTGTCTGTGAGAGCCTACGCATACCAAGGCGGAACACACTATTAGACAGGCTGTAGATGACACAGTTGCAAAAGCTGTTGCTTATTGCCAGCCAGGTGGTGATGAAGGAGAGGGCAGGGTTATCCAGCACATGGGAGCTCTCTAGCAGGAAGTAGATTATGTAGGGCAGCCAAAGCATATAGAAAACGCTGGTGATGCGAAACAGCACCATCGCATAGCGCCGATCTGGTCCATGCCCTCCATTATGCCCACCACCACTCCCTTCACCAGCCTCCATCTCCTGACTGGGGAACCGTGCCCGCCGTTCACTGATCTCCCTATTGTGCTGCTGGCAAATGCGAAAGATATGGTAATAGGTAAAACACACCACAAGTGCAGCAGGCGCATAGAGCATACACACCACAAATCCTGTAAAGAGGGCAGAGGTGGGCCAAGAGTGAGCACACCACTCAAAAATGTCCCCATGATAGCCTGGCTTACCCCACCCAAAGAAGGATGGCAGGAAAACCAGGCTAGAGTAGACCCAGATTAGGGTAATACACCCTCGGAGCCGGCATGGCGTCACCAGCTGGTTGTAAGACAGGGGTTTAGTTATGGCCAGGTAGCGGTCCACACTGATACAAGCCAAACAGGCCATTGAAACACTTTTCAGAACAGAGATGACATAGCTGAAGACCTGGCATGTGATGGGTTCCTGGACACCTGCTGGGTAGTGAAGCAGAGACAGGGTGGGCACCAGGCAGCTAAGACCCACCAGCAGGTCAGCATATGCCATGGTCTGGATGAAGTAGCTGGTGGTGTAGTGGTGTAGCAGAGGGGCACAGTGGAACACAAAGATCACCGTCAGGTTCCCTGCAATAATGAGCACTGTCAGAAGTACAATGACGGCAGTCTCCAGGACGCAAGCCTCTAGGCCTTCGTTCAGCCCCCAGCCCAAGGGACAAGAGTGGTTGGCAGCACTGCCAGGTAAGAAGTCTCCATCACTGCTGTTGGCAGTGAGCACCGTGCCCGTTATCAGTTCAGACTGGTTCATTGTTCTGGGTGCTATCCAGGTAGGTCAGGTTTGTGGTGTGTCACCCATAAGGCAGCTTGCCTGAAACTGGAGAACTGACTGCCCCCGACCCGCTCCACACCGGGTGCCTGCAGCCTTCTTCAGTTAACGGAGCTCAATACTCTCTCTAACACACTCACTCTCTTGTTCACCTTACTTTCACATTGCTGGGTCTCAATCAAATAAACACTGACTGGAGAAAAATCAATACAGCCTCTGGGAGGGTAGCACAACCCATTTAGCTCTCCTTTTCCTATCACTCATGGTTAGTGAAAGTAGTGGGTGGGTAACAGTCAGGAGTAGGGATCAAAAAACTGTATTCCTTCAGTAAACCAGGGTAGGAGGGTAGCATTACTGCTGTGGCCAGCATCTATTCCAAAGGCGAGTTTCCCAGCTGCTTTTCCTGCCAGTCTGTGGCCTCATCTCCCAATCCTAATGAGGGTTGCCACAAGGAGGCTGAGGGCATAAGTTGCCCGCACAAGGGTAGAGAGCACAGAATATGCGAGGGAGGACACCATACGAAGAGGTTAAAGCGTGAAGCAAAGCACAATGCTCTCTGCTGTTGACAAATCCTCAGAGGAGATCAAATAAGTTAGCTGCATATGGCTTCTATTTTACTTCTAGAAATCAGATAAAATTTACTGAGTGCAGTTGCTTTTCAAAAAATAAATTTCAGGCAACCATTGCTGAGGGGAAAAAAAGTTTAAGAGTCTCTCTTAGTGAGTACCAAAGTCTGGAAAAGAAAATGACATCCATCTCTGTGAATCAACCCTTCAATCCAATCCAAAGTTGTACTGTGCAATGGGTGCTTGTGTTTACAATGTAACAGCAGGCTTCCCTTATTGAAGTGGTCCTCTGGTCAGTGTCTGGAGCCCATGCATGCCCAGCTATTGTCTGAATCAAAACACAGACACAGGCTAGAACAACATGGGGATCTCCGCAGGAGATAATGTCATAGCTCTCTCAGCACACGGCACCGGGGGAAAAAACATGTTTACAAGCCATCCCCAGGCAGAATGACGTTAAAAAAAAGGCGAAAGATATAGCACGCTTAAATTACAGAACGAGTTTAGCTATTTAAGTAATTTAAAGTTTAAATCCAAATGAGCAAACTTGCCTCTCAGTGTTCTGGACTGCAAGTCGCGAAAAAGAAATGTAAAAGTCCAGTAGCTGATGAAAGTGTTGAATCTAAGAATCCGATGCAGGCAGGTGGAAGGACTCTCCTGGAGCAATGAGAGGCCAGCTGAGTAGCTCAGTGCTCCTCTTGGACTCCTCAGCAATCCTGTGGCAGACACTTGCAAAGTGAGGTGTGGGGATCAATGGGCAATCCACCTATTTATCCCATAAATGTGTTAATTGCATTTTGGTTGTGACATCCTGAAACATTGGCACCTTCTCCTCAAATGCAACCATAGATTTTGCTTTAGACTTGCTTTAGTTCTTTGAAGTATGCGCTCTGTTTATTTGTAGAGGTATGAGGTCCTACAACTCCTCTCTTAGTATGTCTGTCGCCCAGAACAAAACCCTGGCAGCGCAACAAAAGGGAATCCACTCGAGCAGCATAAAGAAAAGACCAAGTCCCAGTCGGAGTACCAGTTTCAAGCACTGTCCTCTGCAAACGTCCCCCTTTTAATTCCAGTCAACAGGACAACGCACATTTTTAATAAATAAATCCTTAGATGCAGGCATACAGAAACAGAATGCAATGCATCTATCAAAAGCTGCAAGTAAGAAGCAAGAAAAAAAGATGACTGCGCTGATGGAAATGAGTTAAATCTGCAGTGAGGGAAGCGAAGGGACGAAGAGTCCCTCAGCCCTGGTGCAGTGAGGAGAGATGCTGCGACTGGCTTACACTTCCCTCCCTCCCTCTCCACACAATCTCTCTAGCTTGCACACGCAACCTCTCTCACACACACACACACACACACACACACACACACACACACACACACACACACACACACACACACACACACACACACACACACACACACACACACACACACACACACACACACACACACACACACACACACACACACACTCCCTCCCTCCCTCCCTCCCTCCCTCCCTCCCTCCCTCCCTCCCTCCCAGCTTTCGCTCAATGCCCCGCCTCCTCCCATCCCAGCTGCACCTGAGGCTCCCTGCCACATTATTCTGTCTCTTACACTGACTTTCTCCCAGAGGTAAAATTGGATGCATTTCCTATTTACATATTACTTATCTTTCACAGTGTAGTTTACATTAACTAAAAGCCCCCTCCTTTTCTTTCCTTCCATGTTTCAGTCCTTCTTCTGACTCTTAATCTGATTTCTCCATACATCTATCTAGCCCTACTATGTAAAAATTTTTTAATTCGTACTTTAAAAGAACCAATGTTGAAAATATAGCATTAGGTAAAATTAAAAAATATAAATTTCATGGCATCCTTATGAGTCACTCGTTATACTGTCTCTACTTTGAGGAAATAATGAAAAGACAGTACCTGTTTTAAATATTTAAGTATATAATATTCAAGAATACAGGAGGCCACTCAACCTCCATAATTCCATGAAATATTTTGGATCTTGGATATATCTAGTAAAATTAGTCATCTTCCTTATTCAGCCAGGCTCCAAGTTCTTTTGGATATTTTATTTATTCTTTATTTAACCAACTGCTAAGCACAGTTCTGCCTGCCCCTTAGTTACAGTTGCCCAGCATTTCGGCCAGTTGGGAATATCCTCTGGCCAACAGATGAAGACGATCAGGTGACAGCAAATTGGCTAAGCAGAAGGGCGCATGGAAAGAAACTGTCACACATTGTGGCTGGGCAGGAGAATCTTGAAAACAAGTCATAGCAACTTTTCTAACATTATCATTTTCCTTGTTTTTTCTAACTTTTAGTTAATTACAGTAGAGGGCATGAAGAGTGGCAGGCTGCAAGTTGGAGAGAAAATGTCTACTTTGGAAAACAACTTCCAGGAAGAGAAGTTAAAGTGCTTTAAATATTTTAAAAACAAAATACATGTTTGAAAGGAGCAAACATGACAAAACTACTACTACTACTACTTTATGGAAAAATATACCACATCCTTTTAACTTACAAAGTATACCTATACTGTATTCTGCGGATGGACAAAGGAAAACATGATGCTATTAACATATATGTCTAATATTTCAAAAACTAAATTCTAGAAAAGCGCATGGTCAAACCCCTCAAAGTCACATATCAAACCAGAGCAAAACCAAATGTGTTATCTGTACAACAACAAGGGAATGTGCCTTCCAGAGAAAGAGATATTCACAGACGACAGCTGAACCTAGACCTAATCTTCTTGAGGAATATGTAATACAATGTAAGAATAGGTGTGATGTGGCCAATTTTTAACACACCTTTTTATAACAGACCATTCCAGCCAATGAAAAGGCCTTAACCAGACTCGTTGACCTTAAATATGGAGGCAGTAGCATGTGGCAGTAGTAGGGCCAAGCAATAAAACTATCTCAAAACTGGACTGTGATCAAATGCAGGTCCATAAGAATGATAAGCTTTGGATATATTTACCCGATAATACAACTGCCAGAGACTGACTTTTCGAATTGCTGGACACACCCACTTCCTATTGTTGCTGGTGTTGTATAGAAGTGTGTTCCCCTCCTGTTAAAATACGTAGCGCACGTAACGTAGTTAGAGATAA
The DNA here is from genome assembly GCA_013375575.1 of Percina caprodes. Classification (NCBI taxonomy): domain Eukaryota; kingdom Metazoa; phylum Chordata; class Actinopteri; order Perciformes; family Percidae; genus Percina; species Percina caprodes. The sequence goes on along the minus strand of JABXJD010000004.1, from coordinate 2,806,879 downwards.
GGTACATACATACAACAAGGGAAAAGTCTTTGATGGCAAAAGTGGAGCCAATGGCGGCAAAAGTGAAGTTAAACATAAACTTGCGTTATCCTCTCAAGCTGAAGACATTGATAAAATGGCTTACATAACGTCAGTTGTGTGAAAATGGTTTGGATTTCACAAAAGCGACGAAGAGCAGATTGAGCCAGTCTGTAATATATATATATATATATATACACACATATTGGTGGTTGGTGCCAAACAGGAAGGCAAAAGCAACAAATCTTTTACCTCACCTGAACAGGTACCATTCAGCGACCACACAGAGTATGAAAATGGACACACACAGCCTGCAAGTTAAAAGCAGTAAATTTACTGTTAGTTGGATTACCATTAACAGCGCAAGCATTAGCAGTGCTGTAGCTGCTGTACCAAAACAACAATCAATCATGTTTTTTGCAGCCGTTGGCCTACATGAAAAACAATAAAAAAAGAGCAAAAAATATAACAAGCGCTATACAGTTCAGGTAACCTAGTATAGTACAATTAAGTAATACACAGTTTACAGTCACTTCACATGTTCTTTTCACATGTATAATGAGTTTAGAAAAAAAAAAAATCACAGATTTTGCTTTACCAAGACAAAAAGGTTTAATACGGTGTGTTTCATACGATGTGGTTGTGAACTGGGAGTACAAAATAGTCTGTCGAGCAGAAGGACGGCGCTTAAATTGTCATGGAGACCAGATATTCTTCGGCTTGGTTAATTTGGTCATTCAAGAGAAACAGTGTGATGGAAAAACAGAAAGAGGGGGCAGAAAGAAAGGAGAACTAAAAATAAAGAGACAAAGTGAAGACTAAAAAAAAGTTCATGTAGACAGGTCTGCTGTCACTATGGAAGGAGCCAGTCAATGGAGATCGCTCAGCACACTGCTCTTTACCTTTGGAGGTGGACACTGATGAAAAACACGACCAGAAGGCCACCGTTAATAATTCATTCTGCTCCAAAACAAAGACAGCGGGGCCACTTGGAAACAAAGGTGGAGGCTGATTCACCTTTTACTGCTTCCCAGCATCCCACCCTTCTCCACCCCTGAGCTCATGCTGATTTTAGACAACAGCAATGGGTTGGCATAAGCATTTACATCTACATTATAGGTGTTTAGCTGATTGGGTGGAAGGACACCTTTCTAGAACAAGCATTACATAGCGCTCAATCAATAAAATAAAAAAATAAAAAATGACAAAGTTCACACTCAAAGATAACACGGAAATGTCAATCCAATGCCCGTCTGTACAAATAGGCTTTCAGGTGCTGTTTAAACTAGTCATCAAAAGGTTACTACTTAACCTGGCAGCAAATTTAAAGCTTACAGTGGTCAGCATTGGTTTTCAATGTTGACCAACAGACAGCAAGTATTGTAAGCCTGATCAGATGACATAAGGTTGTGTCTGCACAAGACCTGACCGGGTACCTGGATTGAAATTTACAGAGAAGCATTTAAAAGCAAAATGCTTTTTTCTCCTTTAAGACAAGCAGGCGCTGCACAGTTGTTGACAACAGATGACTGCAGTAAATATGTGGAATAATGCACAAGTGAAGCAGATAGCTTCCCTCCAGTCAGAGATATAATATCATGAGTCATGGTTCAATGATCCAAATGATCAGCGGATGTACGTATATTGTCTCACCAGTGCTAATTTTTATGCAACCACTTGTGGAATGTTTGCCAAATTGTGTCTGAAGTCTCTCCACTATTTATCAGAGACCCAGATTTCTTTAAAGGCCAACTAAATTACCCCGCCTCGAGCTGGTCTTGGTGGTAGAACCGTGCAAACCCACTACTTTGTTTTGGTATGGTCAGACAAAAATGACAAGATGCAAGAACACAAATATTCTTCAGAACTGGGAAGAAGGTGCAGGCCTCCCGTGCTTTCCATTTCCTCTTCTTATGTTTTGTCAAGCTGCGTTTGTGTAAAATCTAGCTCTGATAACTGACAACCCTCTTGTTCAAGAGTCTGGGGGTTGGCATATGGAGGGATAGATGGTTATTGGGGCAGATTAGAGCTAGTTCACTGCCTGGATACAAACACTCAGCAAGCACCATCAACGGACCAACACTAAACCAGCTTAGCAGGCAGAAGCTGGTATTTATATTTATCAACAGTGGGCCAAGCTTTGTCTGGATTCAGTTCCCAGGTTGAGGGCACCAGAAGAAGAATCCAAAGCATTGACAACCTTAGCAGTCAATGGGCTTAAGTGCAGCATGCCTTACTTGCCTGTCATAAAAACTGTCTTGAAAACTGAGATGACATAAAGGGGATTGACACCATTTGCCAAAATAAAATGTAGATACTGTGACAATTAGAGCACATAAGGCAGTCAAAGCCAGACTAAATCACAGCATGTGGAAGATGTGTGGAAGTAACAGCTATTATTAACACCCTTAACAGAAAAAAATATTTACCTCCAGAACAATGTCACCATGCATACTGTGTACACTGGGACTGTTGCAGTTAAATGGTAAATAACAAAAAAGACAGACAGGATGCCTACTGAAATCACCATCTGTCATATTCACCTAATCTCACACCAAAAGGCAGTAAAGACCTGTCTGTCCGCTCAGGTTGAGATCCTTCTATTCATTATTCTGCAGCACCCATTGTCCTTGCACCACGTAGGTCAGGATGTAACGTGCATCTCTAAGACATCTGTAAAGGCTGAATGTAAATAATAAGTATTTGTGCTTTTACTTGAAATTTTTGTTTTTGTCCAGAAAAAATAGATATTTGTTGAATAAATGTCATCGTATAAAATGCAGGTCATAGGTTAATTTCACATTTGCATTCTTCAGGGGTATGCAGTACTATGTTAGCAAGTGATTATGCCAAAAGTGTGTTCTTTAAGATTTTTCCTGCTTTAACTCAAAATAAATCACATTACTGTTATACCCTTTCTGGACAAACCTTGTCGCAAATGTACTTGATAACATTCTTTATTGAATAAGAAGACACAAGCTAGTACGACTCTGCAGTGAGGAAGAGGAAGAAGCAGAGCTGTATTCTAGTTGTAAAGTTACAGTCGATATAAGGACTGAGACACAGAAGTGTTGTGACCAGAGAAGACGCTGTCGGCTGGATCTCCTTAATCCAAGCTGTCATATCAGTGTCAGCATGACTAAGAGGCTATGCTAATACATAGATATCCTCACTACTGTATGCCAGCACAGCTACAAGAAACACCCTTACTTATAAAATTATTTTTCATCACACCTTTGGCATTGCATGTTCATTTTCATCCATTTTCATCTATGAAATTCTACATTAAATGAAAAACTTAATCTTAAACAGTGTCTTATAATCACTTTATTTCATAATTTGTTTTAGTTTGGTTATTTCAAATGATTAGATTACATCTTATTTTTGCTTTTCTTTTCCAGATATAGATTTTCCTGAAGCTGTGTGTCATTTTGCGGTTTGGTCTGTGGATATTTGAATGGGAGCTGGAGGGCTGCATTATTGAGAGACACACAGAGAGCCAGGGTGGGAATGGTGCTCTAAATAGACCTACTGTATATGTTGCAGCTGCTCCCTATGGATAATATGAAGCAGAATAGGTATATATGTGTGTGTGTGTGTGTGTGTGTGTGTGTGTGTGTGTGTGTGTCTTTGTGTGAGACGCAGTGATTGACTTTAGACCCTCAAGGGGATTTTATTTCATCCACAAACGATGGAAGACCTTATACTAGTGGCAGGACAAAACTAAGCCAGAGGAATTATATTTATGTATGTGCAGGATCTGAGTCTGGGCATGCATGCATACTGTATTTTTAGCTAGCGGTAAAAACCTTGCATCTCTAAAATGTCAAAGTTTGATGACCTAAAAAAGAAAAACTGTAGTTTTGATCACATTGCATTTTTTTGACAATACTAATGAATTTAAGTTAAGAGTTTTGTCCTTCAATAGTGATATGCATATCAATGTACAGTACATCCAGCAAATGTTTACCTACTGAACAGAAACTGCATAAAAAGAACTAAGTAATCCCAATAATGGATTAGAAAAAGAAGCAATGTTTTTATTTGAAATTCAAACTATTACTTGCATGTGTGCATATACTGTGGTTACCAGAAGGTTGAAAAAGTACAAGGTGAAATATAGGAGAGTGTATTCATAAGTAGCTGGCCACCTACCCAGTCTCCAATTATCCAAATATCAAGTACCTACAGTAATCAACTAAGGCAGAAGTTGAGAGACAAAGATGAAAGGAGACAGAATTGTCATGGAGACAACTTTAAGCTGAGAGAAGTCCATCGACCCTTGCAGTTACCATGGCAGCCCATCTTATGTACATTGTACTCCACGTATCTGTATGTGGGTTATCAACCGTGGGTGTAGTATTATTCCAGTCTGGCTGCATGGCCAATACTACCTTTGATTGCACACAGACATTAAATGTCATCGCTAAGCTGGCGCCTGGCCTCAATGTGATTCAACATCAAACTATAATGCACTTCACAGCCCTGGTCTGATTAGCTCTTAGATTTCATTACATGCTTTGTATAGAATTTAACTGAGCTAATTCCAGTCATGGTTGGGAATTCAAGAAAAATTCAGAAACTAAATAAAAAAATTATATAGGGCTAAAATAAGTTAACCCTTTTGCATTTGTACCTTATTTTTGTATCTCAAAATAGCATTTCTCTATCAAACGTAATCATACCAATGTGTCTAAGTAACCAAAATAATGAAGGATAGTGGTTGAGGCCAATGCACAGCGACAGTACCCAAACAAAAGACAGTGATGGCACAATACTGCAAGTATGTATCAAGAAATGCTTCTGAAATGGAACCATAATCAGTAACAACAAGGATGTGCTTTTCAGTTCCATTTATCAATTCTTAAAAGCAACCTTTGACTTACCGCATCTCCATGTAAAGGAGTAGAATTATAGGCATTGATCCAAATGTAGTGTTTCAATATGGTGCTCTAGAAAAATTAGAATCAGTATTTTTAGAATATATACAAAAGCCAGTGCAAATTAAAAAATAAGTACAAATTCTCTTACATCACTCACTGGTACAAATTTGTTTAGCCAGGGAGAAAAGGGACAGAGACTGTACAAAAACACTGAACAGAAAAGTTCAAAAGAAAAAAAAGTGTTTGCAAATCAATCTCCTTGGAAGACCTTCAGTTTCATACAGTATTAGGCTCTTTACGGCCTGCTGTAGTGAAACCGCTGTTCCAGGCTTCTGATGACAGCCGTCGAAACCTGTGAAGTGATGCTGACCTCTGTTAACACACTGGGTGTGCTGTGAGTGAGATTGGTCTTTGGAAAGGTAGGCCTGAAAATAGCTGGCTGAGCCTTTTAAAAGGTGTGGGTTCAAGTGAGGCAGCACACCTTGGGCTTGTATGGCTCTAGGGAAACGAAAAGGTTGTTCAAATGTCACTAGCAACCCTCCGACCCTGACCACAGTGCTGCGCCAGCCAAGAAATAAGTTATTTGTGAATGTCTCAGATGCCCTGAGGCCATGGTGTGTGTGACAGAGTGTGTATTTGTGACCCTGTGTGTGATGACTGTAAATAAGAGCAGTACAAAACTGAACATTACACTTGCGATCTATGATATCAAGCTATTAGCCCATGGCCACATGCAGCTAAATGATCAGTGAGTTAGTCTACCCCAGTGGTTTCCACCTTGGAAACTAACTCCTCAAGAGGTGACAAGACCAGTAGTATTTAACTTCTAAGTCTCCACTGATCAAATTAACTACTATGAAGTCCTCCACCATCTTGCATGTAGCACATTACAAGTAGGTACTGTAGTTCCTGAGTGTACTCTGATACCTAACCATTGTTAGTGCTGTAAGACGTGTGCATCTGTGTGTCTATGGATGTAAATTTGTAGTTGAACACAACACATTTTTCTGTTAAGGCACACACAAAAAAAAAATCAGTAAACAATCAATGACCAAATATCATTAGTGTGTTTAAAACCATATAATTTGCGGTCATTGCAACATTGGTCATCATATTAAAGCGCCCATATAATGCTCATTTTTCAGGTTGTACCACAATAGGTTTACATGGTTTAATTTTCAAAAAACACCATATTTTTGTTGCATTGAACATTGCTGCAGATCATGTTTTCAGAGTGAGTGAGACATCTCACTTCTGTACTATCTTTGTTGGGAGCACATATACAGTAGCTAGTATACATGCTAGAAGCGCTAGCATGCTACAGTTAGCATATTTATTTATTTATTTGCTTATTTATTTATTCTCATGCCATCTGTCTTCCGAGTTTGTTGAAAGTCAAAATTATGTCAGATGGTGTGACCAAAAAGAGATACACATACATACAATCACATACATATAAGACTTTTAATGTGCTTGCCTGAATGTGGTATATTCCAGCACAAAAAAGCTAAAAAGCTGAGATAGATTTAACATGAAATGCTGCAATCTTTTCTCTATTTTCAATCTAAAGTATGTTTTTTGCTGTGTCACTAACATTACATTTTATTAGAGAAGAAGAGCACAGGATTCATTCCTAAAAGGTGAAACATAGAAGGCTGAGGGACATTTCATTTAGGGTGTCTGATAGTTTCACTGATGTTGTGTCAGATGTTTTAAGACATTTACAATAAGAGAGGGAGCAGCTAAAGGTGCCAGGTTTATGCACATGATAAAAAACAAATAAACACTTTCTGATCCTGCATGCAGTAGCTAATTCTTCATTAGAAAAACAAGCACCATAAAAATACACTGATGATCGCTGGATATTGCATTTTGTTTTTTATGAACCTACAACTCAAAAATCACAATTAAAATCAGTTCAATCACAAAGTACAATGAAAACACAGCAGTCTGTTTAATTGATGTATGTTTTGGATTAAAAACCACACATGGTTTAACACCTACTGTAACGGCTGTGGGTCACTAGCATAATGCCTGAGCAGCACTGATTTATGATACCAGATACCCCTACCATAAGGACGACACTCCAATTACTTAAAATTCAATCAGTATTAACGTCATCACTGAGCCCAGACAACAGACATTAATAAGCTCCACACAGCCTGCGCCGTTGCGGTCATTTGCCCCCCACCACCCAATCTTTTCTCAGTTCCATTCATTTGATACAGCTATTAATAGCCTGGCCACACGCCTATCAATACCATCACTACTCCAGCAAGACAGAGGATGTGGGCATGGCACAGCCAGCGGGATGAGAATAAATTAGCCGAATTACAAAAGCTTGGTCTCATGTATGGAGAGAGATGGAAAGAAAAAGATGGGGGCACTTAAGACAACTAGATACTATGGGAAACAAGAACAGTAAGAGCAAGGTAGAGAAATGGGACATAAAGAGCAAAAGAAAAAACAGTCCCAATTTAACAGAAAGATTGTGAGAAAAATTGAAAGATTGAGAAAGACAAAGAGAAATTTACACAGTAGGTAAAAGAAAACTAAAAATGTGACTGAAGAAAGACAGAAATCTGCTAGCTGTCTTGACGTTTACACACATTCCTTTCCCAATTCTCCCTCAGTGACTATAACCTCATATTTATGGGTCCACATTCCTCCCTCTCTCCATTTTTCTTCTGCCCATCTATCCCACCCATCTCTCCGCTTATTGATCGAGGCAGGTAGTTTCACCCACTTCTGTGCGGCAAAGAGAAAGACTATTGCAGTATCAATAAAAGCAAGTAGCTCTGTCTGCTTTGTGTGTATATATCACCTCCTCCTACTACTGCTGCTGCTGCTGCCTGGTCCAGTGGTGCTTTGTCACTCTAACTACTGGTTCAAACATTTCTGACTAGAAATCCAAGGACAGATCACAGACCTGGTTGGACAACTGCTCTGTCACATGTGAAAAGTTTGATTTTACAGATACAATTACAATACAGATAAAAAAAAAAAAACATATTAAGCAAAGTAATATTTACTGGATTACATAATGATGATTGATATCTTTATCATAAAGCTGTAGTCACATGCAGTGTAACTCATACTTAACAGTGTCTTTATATAACTAATGCTCCCACTGTTGAACTTAACTTACTTTTTTTTTTATTATTAAATGTGTAGCAACAAAAACTGCTTAATAGCTTGCTACCCAAGTCCAATTGAATATTGTCAATGGAAAAATGTATTCATCTCTGTTCTCTGGCCATTGAAGCTTTGACTTTTAATGACTTCTTTACTACTGGTTACCACTGATATATATTTATTGATTATTTGAGCCACCCATTTTGGATGACATGTGTACTATTATTTTGTTCTAGCCTTGGACAAGTTGCAAGTCATTGAAGAAGAAAAACAAAAAAATTAAATAATGTGTTGATTGTACTATGTAACTGTTTTACTAGATCTTAGATCTGCCGGGAGATTGTGCTATTATAGTTTTAGACTGCCGGGGGACTTCCTTCCTTTGACACACTGAGCTCCTCTCCCTTTCCATCTGTGTGCATCCTTGTCCCAAAAATACTTGTTACTAACCTAGCTCTGGGGAGCTTATTCCCAGAGCCCTTATGTTTTCTGTCACCCAACAGTTTTTCTTGGATTAGGGTGGCACCTAAATCATGGTTGCAGCCGTTATCGTGGACCTGCTCCACGCCCTGCTACACCCCGCTATGTTCTGTAGTGCCCAGCTACACCATGAACTACTACAACTATTATTTCTAGTCATAATTCCATTATCTTTATTGTGACTATTTATTGCAACTGTTCATCGCACCCCCAACTGGCATTGTCAGACACCGCCTACCAAGAGCCTCGGTGTGTCCGAGATTTCTCCATAAAAGACGTTTTCCCCACCACCCGAGGTTTCTTCCTAAAAGGAAGTTTTTCCTCGCACCTGACACTATAAGCGCTTGCTCTTGGGGGAATTACTGGAATTTTTGGGTCTTTGTCAATTATCGAGAGTGGTCTACACCTACTCTATCTGTAAAGTGTCGTGAGATAACTCGTTATGATTTGATACTATAAAAAAATTGAATTGAATTAAACTATTCATGGGTCCACGTAGCACTGATGAAGCAGGATGACAGTTGTCAAAACAATTTCCGATCAATCTCTGTTAATATGACTTAATGCCTGCAGCTCTTGGTTCATTCAGAGTGGACCAGAACTAAAAGGCACCAATAAACCTTTGTGTTCACTCTGTCCTGATTATATTAACATTCTACAGCTGTGAAGCCACCTTAGCTGTCAGCAGCAGATCCAAATCAAATTGTCGGTGCACCAGAGTATGATGCACACCTGTATGACAGCATTTTCACAACCTTAAACTCAACTGACCAAACAGTCAGACTTAATTACAGTGGTGTGAAAAAGTGTTTGCCCCCTTCCTCATTTCCTGTTCCTTTGCATGTTTGTCACACTTAAGTGTTTCGGAACATCAAACCAATTTAAACAATAGTCAAGGACAACACAAGTAAACACAAAATGCAATTTGTAAATGAAGGTGTTTATTATTAAAGGTGAAAAAAAATCCAAACCATCATGGCCCTGTGTGAAAAAGTGATTGCCCCCCTTGTTAAAACATACTATAACTGTGGTTGTCCACACCTGAGTTCAATTTCTCTAGCCACACCCAGGCCTGATTATTGCCACACCTGTTCACAATCAAGGCATCACTTAAATAGGAGCTGCTTGACACAGTAAGGTCCACCAGAAGATCCTTAAAAGCTACACATCATGCCGAGACCCAAAGAAATTCAGGAACAATTGAGAAAGAAAGTAATTGAGATCTATCAGTCTGGAAAGGGTTATAAAGCCATTTCCAAAGCTTTGGGAATCCAGCGAACCACAGTGAGAGCCATTATCCACAAATGGCGAAGACATGGAACAGTGGTGAACCTTCCCAGGAGTGGCCGGCCGCCCAAAATTACCCCAAGAGCGCAGCGACGACTCATCCAAGAGGTCACAAAAGACCCCACAACAACGTCCAAAGAACTGCAGGCCTCACTTGCCTCAGTTAAGGTCAGCGTTCATGCCTCCACCATCAGGAAAAGACTGGGCAAAAATGGCCTGCATGGCAGAGTTCCAAGGAGAAAACCACTGCTGAGCAAAAAGAACATCAAAGCTCGTCTCAATTTCTCCACAACACATCTTGATGATCCCCAAGACTTTTGGGACAACATTCTGTGGACCGATGAGACAAAAGTGGAACTCTTTGGAAGGTGTGTGTCCAAGTATATCTGGCGTAGAAGGAACACTGCATTTCATAAAAGAACATTATACCAACAGTAAAATATGGTGGTGGTAGTGTGATGGTCTGGGGCTGTTTTGCTGCTTCAGGACCTGGAAGACTTGCCGTGATAAAAGGAACTATGAATTCTGCTGTCTACCAAGAGATCCTGAAGGAGAATGTCCGACCATCTGTTCGTGTACTCAAGCTGAAACGAACTTGGGTTCTGCAGCAGGACAATGATCCTAAACACACCAGCAAGTCCACCACCGAATGGCTGAAGAAAAACAAAATGAAGACTTTGGAGTGGCCTAGCCAAAGTCCTGACCTGAATCCTATTGAGATGTTGTGGTATGACCTTAAAAAGGCCGTTCATGCTCGAAAACCCTCTAATGTAACTGAATTAGGACAATTCTGCAAAGATGAGTGGGCCAAAATTCCTCTAGGACGCTGTAAAAGCCTCATTGCACATTATCGCAAACGCTTGGTTGCAGTTGTTGCTGCTAAGGGTGGCCCAACCAGTTATTAGGTTTAGGGGGCAATCACTTTTTCACACAGGGCCATGATGGTTTGGATTTTTTTTCACCTTTAATAATAAACACCTTCATTTACAAAGTGCATTTTGTGTTTACTTGTGTTGTCCTTGACTATTGTTTAAATTGGTTTGATGTTCCGAAACACTTAAGTGTGACAAACATGCAAAGGAACAGGAAATGAGGAAGGGGGCAAACACTTTTTCACACCACTGTATATGTGAACACAACAAGAAGAACACCCAACAGTTCAAAACTAAAGGCCAAAAAAAACAAAAACAAAAAAACACATTGAATTCTTGCAAGCTTTCTGGGAGGCCAAAGGGCAGAGAGGAGCTGTAATAGTTCTGAGACAGTGCCACATGTATTTAAATGTCAAAGCTAAATAAGAGTGTTCTCCGACAAGATGCAGAGTTAAGATAAACGGCTGTGCTGTCAATGACGTTGGTACTCTAAAACATACTATGGTACACGCAATAAGGAAAAATATTTCCCACTTTATTTTCATTGTAATGACATGATACTAAAACCATTTGGACCACTCATCTGGTGTTCACCAAACCACAACCAAGACCTGCACCATACCTGGGAGAATGAATTGTTTACTTCTGTATAGTGTTAGAACCATCCACACACAAAAGAGAAAGATAATATACTTTCAACACGTATACTAAAGTATACAATATATCAATATTATATCGATATCGAGATATGAGACTAGATTTCGTCTTAGATTTTAGATATCGTAATATGGCATAAGTGGTGTCTTTTCCTGGTTTAAATGCTAAATTACAGTAAATTGATGTCATTTTCTGAACTTCACCAGACTGTTGTAACTGTTCTATTATTTGCATCAACCCACTTAGACATTATATCCACATCACTGATAATTCTTTATGAAAAATCTCATTGTGTAAATATTTTGTGAAAGCACCAATAGTCAACATTACAATATCGTTGTGTTAATGATATTGAGGTATTTGGTAAAAAATATCATGATATTTCACTTTCTCCATATCACCCAGCCCTATGCTAAAGATTAATATCTCCATAGGAAAACAAATGAAAAGAATGGAATGATAAGCATGTGAGAACACTGTGTTCCATATTGTAAATTTACATGAAGTCATGAATACAAAGCCTGGATACTCTAGATGTGCTCATATGACTGCGGTAAAGTGAGCCGCCGGGCCAGCATTCGGTGGCTCACTTTAGTGCAGTCCGATTAGCTGACCTAGACAAATCAGATAAGTATTCAGTACAACAGCAGTGCCTCTCGTGAGATATCGCTTAAGAAACTCTTGACTTTTGTTAGTAATATTTTTTTAGCCAATGTTGAGACATGAAATCCAGTAGAAACCAATACCAGCCTGTTGGCGTGCATGCACTAAGATCAAGAAATGATAAATAAAAAAAAAAATGGAATTTGGAAATTGAAGTTAAGTACATTTGAAGTTAAGCCATTTGTGTGTACGATCAGCCTGGAAACATCTTGGACATGATTCATTGGATTATGTATCCCCTCACATATTTCCACAAAAAGATGAGAAATGTGACTTGTTATAAGCAGTTGTACATCAATGGTGTGGGTGTGCGCACACACACACACACACACACACACCCACACACCCACACACCCACACACCCACACACCCACACACCACACACACACACACACACACACACACACACACACACACACACACACACACACACACACACACACACACACACACACACACACACACACACACACACACACACCTTGGTGATGAGAATGCGGTAGTCCTCCAGCAGGTCGTGGTTGTCGTGGCAACCAGCCAGCAGCTGCCAGACTTCAGCTCTGAGTGGCTCGGGAATGCCACTGTGAACCAACGAGGGCAAACCCTTCGGACGAGTGGACAGGTTCCCATGCCTGATACACAACACACAGAGGTAATCCATTATTTTATAATCTCACTTAATCCAATTTGCCCACTTTAAATATTAATGTGAAGTGCATCTGTGCATCTGGCATACAACATGAATACTACCTTATACTACTAATAACAAAGTGGTTATTATAGTAGAAATACCAAAATGCTTTTTATGTCTTTTTCCTCACTTCTTTGGTCAGGTGGGGCTGACTTCATCCAGTTACCTATTCATACTGATAGACCAGTTGACAATGGGAGCTGCATAGTACAACCAAACTGCTGCTATGGTTCTACTTCATTTCTACTGAAGCAGCTCGAGGTTCACTGACCCCTTAACATGCTCTGAAATTACAGAAGTGACTTCAGTATTGAGTATAATAGTCAGTTACTCACATCTTTATTGTATTATTAACTACCGTATTAATGACAGTACTACCTCTCTCATTAAATATCATAGTGGGTAGGGTACACCCTGCTGTGCCCTGCTATGCCCTGTTGTGCCCTGCAGTGCCCTGCTATGTACTGCTATACCATGTAACTCCCTGCAGTGCCCTGCTATGCCATGAACTACTACAACTACTATTTCCAGTCATAGTTCCATTATGTTTATTGTAACTATTGTTGCCACTGTTCATCACACCTCCAACCGGCACCGTCTACCAAGAGCCTGGGTCTGTCCAAGGTTTCCTCACCACTGTCGCACTAAATGCTTGCTCTTGGGGACATTACTGGAATTGTTGCGTCTTTGTAAATTATACAGTGTGGTAGACCTACTCTATCTGTAATTCTTGAGATAATTCTTATGATTTGATACTATAAATAAAAGTGAATAGAGTACAGTATTACTGTAACTACTAGAGTACAGTATTAACCACAGAGCTGGCAAGCTGTAAGAGTTCTCCCCCAAATTTTGTTTTTTGAAAACACACTGTTAGCTCTTTTCAATGATGCTTGAAATCTCATCATAATGCATTTATTGAGGCAATATGAAAGCAATTTCCCGATAAACTACTTTACTTCATTATGCTGATGCAACAGCAAGAAAATAACAAAAAAAATCTTTTCTCTTCAGTTATTCATGCCACATCCTGGCCCTGCAGTCCCATGTCGAAGTGTCCTTGGGCAAGACACTGAACCCCGAGTTGCCCCCGATGCTGCGCTATCGGAGTGTGAATGTGTGTGAGTGTTTATCTGATGAGCAGGTGGCACCTTGTACAGCAGCCTCGGCCACAGTGTATGAATGTGTGTGAATGGTGAATGGTTCCTGTATGATGTAAAAGCGCTTTGAGTCGTTAAGACTAGAAAAGCGCACATTTACAGCACATTTACATTCACTTAAAGCTGTATAGTGATGGGAAAAAGGTATTTGATCCCCTGCTGATTTTATACGTTTGCCCACTGACAAAGAAATAATCGGTCTATAATTTTAATGGTAGATTTATTTGAACAGTGAGAGAAAAACAAGAAAATCAAGAAAAACGCATGTCAAAAATGTTGATTTGCATTTTAATGAGGGAAATAAGTATTTAACCCCTCTTAATCAGAAAGATTTCTGGCTCCCAAGTGTCTTTTGTACAGGTAACGAGCTGAGTTTAGGAGCACGCTCTGAAAGGGAGTGCTCCTAATCTCAGCTTGTTACCTGTATAAAAGACACCTGTCCACAGAAGTAATCAATCACATCATATCCAAACTCTCCACCATGGCCAAGACCAAAGAGCTTTAAAGGATGTCAGGGACATTGATTGTAGACCTACACAAGTTTGGAATGGGCTACAAGACCATTGCCAAGCAGCTTGGTGAGAAGGTGACAACAGTTGGTGTGATTATTTGCAAATGGAAGAAACACAAAAGAACTTTAAATCTCCCTCGGCCTGGGGCTCCATGCAAGATCTCACCTTGTGGAGTTGCAATGATCCTGAGAACAGTGAGGAATTAGCCTAGAACTACACAGGAGGATCTTGTTAATGATCTGAAGGCAGCTGGGGCCATAGTCACAAAGAAAAAAAAATTGTTTGCCAATGAACATCTAAATGATTCAGAGGACAATGGCGTGAACGTGTTGGGGTCAGATGAGACCAAAATGGAGCTCTTTGGCATCAACGCAACTCGCCGTGTTTGGAGGAGGAGGAATGCTACCTATGACCCCAAGAACACCATCCCCACCGTCAAACATGGAGGTGGAAACATTATGATTTGGGGGTGGTTTTCAGCCAAGGGGACAGGACAACTTCACCGCGTCAAAGGGACGATGGACGGGGCAATGTACCGTCAAATCTCATCAACCAAATACTGTACGTATTTCTAGACTTTGTTGTTGTTATTCTGTCTCTCACTGTTCAAATGAATCTACCATTAAAATTATAGACTGATCATTTCTTTGTCAGTGGGCAAATGTTCAAAATCAGAAGGGGATTAAATACTTTTTTCCCCTCACTGTATATATCAATGATGGTTGTAATAAAAGCACAAGTATTAGACTGATGACAATATGTGTTATTGCAGATAAATAAATGGCTGTATCTGAAGGAAAGGGTTTTCTATACTAAGAGGGATGATAAAACAATCAAAAGGTCCTGTATATCACAGTCTGTATGAGGTTTGGGTGGGCCTGATTCACCTTTCAGCATCGTGCCAGTTCTTTTGCACAAGAAGAAGAGGTAACATTCCCATTTAATGTAATTGTATTTACTCATTAACTCAGTACACTATTAAGTACATTCACTCCTTCTTGTCCATCACCTTCCATTTTGTAAAGCATTCACCTCTAAACCGCCATCTCTAGTATTCCCATTTCTTTGTCTTTCAGCTGTATAAAATCCATAACTCAATATTTTTCTGTATCCTGTATCTCATTCTCCTTCCACTTTCAACCTCTCTCTTTTGAGTTTCCAACCGTCTTCGACCATCCAATTCAATCTAAATTTGGATCTATCTACATTGCTCACTCCTTCTGTCTCTTTTGAAACCTTACCATCTGGTGAGGAGTCCTCCCCAGGACTCTAGGATTTTCTCAGGACAGTCTTTGGAAACGTCTCCAGTCCCGCTGGAGATTTCCCTGTCACTATCTGAGAGAAACACAAAACACAGCCAGACATTAACAGACATAGAGCATAAACAGATTATTCTGTAACCTATGTCCACAGGAGAATACAGTGCTTAGGATCAAGACCTTGATGACAAGGGCTTTAAAAATGTCTACAACTGACGGTGTTGAACTGTCATTGTGTTAAGTGCTCAGACCTGGTTTGGTCTTGTTTTATCATTGAGTCACAAGCATTTTAACCACATGAAGGCTTATAAAATCAGATTGGCAGTCCACTGGATTGAGTTATATACATCTCTATATCTTTTTATGTATGTGATGCCACACAGTCAAATGGAGGAAAGAGTGCCTGTGCAGTGCCTACACTTTCGTTATTACTGTTCGTCTGTATGGTGGGTTGTGAGGCATACAAGAGTCAATCAGCACAGCAAACCACTTGTGTTTGGATGCAGGAGCACTAATTGACCGTCTGGCCTGCTCTGCTGCTGGAGAGATGAACTGATCCCCACACAGAGACCGCCCACTGGAACAAACATTTGCACTGTCCACACACATTTACACGTACATCCGGCACATAATACACAGTAAGAATGACATGCAAACACAATGGTGGCAATGAACTTCTCAGGGTATGGCATTGGGTTTCACTGATATCTCAACAACAAATCTGAACAGCAATAGTATGGCATGTATAAAATGTCATGTCATATTTGAATGAAAGACAGAAAAAAAGCTTTAAAAGACTGAAACACAAAAAGCTGGAAATTTAACAAAAGAGGTTTTTATTAGATTGAAGGCTTGCACAATGTTTTGATAGGCTGAAAAACTAATTCTGCAAATGTAATTTTGTATTGAGTTTTCCTTCTTTGCAACTGCAGCACTCTTTTTGCAGTATTTCACCAACACATTTCCAGAGGTTTAAATATGTCAATGTTCTCCCGATGTTTTTAAGTTTATTATCCCAGGTATTAAAGCTTGTAAAGGGTCATCTGAAAACTGGTGCGCACATGTTGGGACCAAGGTTTTAAAACTCGGAAGCTTGATTATTGTTACAGCTTTAATGACAGCTACAGAAGCTTGGAAAATAGGGCTATGTGGCACTGAATTATTTGATGAATTTACTGTTTATCAGACAACAAATGAGACAAGAATTAGCTAGCGCATCCCATAGTCCCTACACCTTGACTACTTGCTGATTAGCCAGCACTGCCACTGAGCTTCAACCTTTTAAAGCTTTTTTTCAGTTTTGAAATATGAACGAATAACAAATAAATAAATGAACAGGCCTTAAAAAAGGTCTTAAAGACATCGTTCACTCCCACTGAAGCCTTTACTTAGGCCTTGGCATTAAATAAGGAGGTAAGACATTTTCTTCTAGAACATGTATCTTCTATGCTGAATAAACTGCTGCTCCTATACATCCTTACAGCCTCAGCAGGAGCTTTTCAGGTCTTTATAAATGCTTGATGAGCCCTTTCAAATGGTTCAGACACAGCACAAAGCTGCTGCTGCCACCATTGACTGAGGCCACGTGGCGAGGAAGCGTGAGTCCAATGCTGCTTCCAACTTACCAGGTGATGAAAGAAACTGGGAAGACGAAGGGCCATTACTGTTAGCTTTCAATCTGGAGAGGAGCTGTGCATTCACTGTAGGGTTACTTTCAAATAGGATCTCTCTGATGTTTATGCCACTAGTGGATTGGTTTTGTCTACATTAAAGTGAGCAGAAATTGTAGTATGCTAGAGATGTCCTACCTTTAATATTTTACCATTTTATTTATATCCCTTAATTTTAAATTTGATGTCCTTTACTACTCTTTTTTTATCTGTGTCAATCTCTTCTTGTCTCTGTGTTGTATTATGCAGATACAAGATGGTTTCAGTTATGAATGATAAAGCAGAGGGTTAGGACTAGTGTACAGTTCATACAAAAAGTGCATGTGTATATAAAGAAGGTAACAAAAAAAAAAACAATACACAACTATCACAAAGCCTGAGATGTCAAAGATATGTCAGCTTTAAGCTTTAAATTTCTTTAAGCATCCACACAAATTGGATGTGTGTGTGTCCCAGTGTAGATGCCTATACTGGGAGTGTGTTCACTTTTGTACACAATAAGGCTGACCTCCAGCTCCACGGCCTTGAGCGCCTGCAATTTTCAGCTCTGGGGGAGGAGAGGGGCGTAATAGAAAAGACCCTCTGAATTAGGCCTGCACGATATTGGAAAGATTTGACATTGCAATATTTCTTTCCCCTGCAATATATATTGCGATATTTTAAGAAATGACATAAATAGCTCTATTTGGAAATAATAAATAATTCTCAACTACTGCGGTACTGCTGATTTTTGTAGGGGAGTGCATTTACATAGAAGAAAAAAATGAAAATGGATCTTTTCTAATGTGAACTATTCTATGTTAAACTTAACATAATAACTTAATGCTTTACAAACACCAAAGCAAGTAAGCGCTGCGACTAACGTTACTCTTCTGAAGTGGTTTTGGAGAGGAAATTAGGTAGAAATACGCTGGTTGACTAGCATGACACCATTGTATTCATATAATAATTAATCCAGTCTAACGTGAATGACAGTGACTGCATGTTGCTTCCTCTAAATTCCAGGTTGTGGTCGACTTGCGGGGCCAGCTCGTTAGTTTGATAAATTCACGCGCACTAGCAACAAACTGTGTATCCAAGAACAATTAAATAAATAACAACAGATCAGACACAGAATTCTGTAAATTAGTGTTGTTTCCAGTGTCGCGGCTCCGAACCGTAACGTTAATTGGGACAGACGGACCCCTTGTTTCTTTAGGCTAACTATATTAGCTTTAGCCTGGCTGGTAGCAGCATTCTGCGGGGGGAAATGGCCGGGAGACGACGTGATTATGTTGCATTAATCAGGTAATTTAGTTTGTATTTGCAGCGAACAAAACACTGACTACTGTAGCTTCACTGAATACCCATCAAAACTATGCGCATACCAGTGATATCACTGTGCCAGCGGCAGCTGATGCCTTCGGTACTTTTCTACACACGGAGAGCATCACTTCCCATAACAACCCCGTTGAACAAACGTCACATACACACGTTGCCCACATGGCTACCTGTCTTAAAGGGGAAGGGTTGGCCGGTAATAATCCTGTAAAAAGGGAACAGTGAAAGTTTAGTTTTCTATCAAGCAGCAAAAAAGGATAAGCCTCAACATCGCAATGTCCTGCGATGTTGATGCTAAAACACGTTATCGTTCAGCACTACTCTGAATAGGTTGCACAGTGCCAGTTGAATGCCGTAGGTTTCTGTGTTGTCGTATCACAATTTTAGTAAAAAAAAAAAAAAAAGCTTTTGATATATCATTTGGTAAAAAGGGATGCTATGTTATTGGCTTAGGTTAATTGTAGTGCTTGACTCGTACCGGGCCTAATCTGCAACACCTGCACAGCTGATAGCATGGTCACGTGGACATGCTAGACTAATACCGTTTAGTGGGCTGAAACTAGGTCATGTTTGGAAACTGTCGGTACTGTCGGTACACGATCCGTTCTGCCTGCACGATCCGTTCTGCGCATGTGCAATATGTTCGCGCATACGCAGTTGATTTCATGATGAACGCGGATTTACGACACTGCACTGTCCATAGACAGTTAAAGAAAGTCCGTTCGCCTCCACCGGAGAGCTACCGTTAGTTTAGCTAACAGCTAATTGGGCTAACCACTAGCTGAGACAGCATGTAAAAGACCCTCAAAAGTTAAAATAACCGTTTAAATATAAACAGCTGTTATGTCAGTTTTACTTTACTTGTGCTCATTTAAAATATAACCACTCAATACTTGTCTTTATTATTACTGTAAAGTCTTATTTAGCTGGAGCTGCTTTTCCCACTGTTTAGTTTGAGTAACGTTATTTTAGTGTTTATGTTAGTGTAACATTTTTCCTCCATCCCTCTGGCTGCCATTATTGATGGGGGCTATATCCATGGTTCAAACAAACAAACAAACAAACAAAACAACACACAAAACAACTCATGCTTGATGCACGCACGCCCACATACAAAATGTGCATAATCACACAAATAGCTATCAAATTCCCTGAGATTTGCTGTTCATTGTGTAATTTGTAAAACACACCAAATACATGCCTTTTCCTTCACACAAACACACATTCAAACTCATTCCCCATAATCCATACACATTGCTGTTATCACATGCACACTCACACACGACCCACATAAACACATATATACATCCAACCCTGCCCAAACAGATGTGTGTTGGTAAACCTCTATTTTGGACTGAATATCTGGACATATGATCTCATTTAGATGAGGCATTCATGCTCCTAGAAAAAAACAAAACTGGAATGTAAAGTAAATGCTCACTCCAACAAGCTATTTGTGGTAAAGCCATTCTTTTCTTTTTTTGTGACTGAAGGTTCACAGTGGTGTCTCGTTTTTCTCTGATATTAAAGGCAGTGAGGGATTTGTACGCTACGCAATGTGAGGTCACATTTTTTAATCATGCGAGGCAAATTATGTTGAGATGTGGCTTGTGTGCGCACGTGTGTGTGTGTGTGTGTGTGTGTGTGTGTGCATGCGTGATGTACATAGACAGTAAAAACCCAACTGGCTTTTTAAAGATTCAAAGAATGTGCATTATTGGTGATTATGTAGTGTGGCATAGTTAATACATATTGTAAATAATTAACTAAATGTACGAGGGGTAGAAAACAAGCAACTGAGGGGAGAGCAAGAGAGAGAGAGAGAAAAAAAAAAAAAAGACACATTCATACCTTCATCGGCCTCCTCTTCCTCAGTGGGCGAGGCCAGTTGTCCTTCATTGCTTCTCTCTGACTCCCTCTGAAGACTCACCACCTCATACATAGCATCGCTCTGACCCACCCTCTCCGGTGCCTGCTGTACACACACACACACACAGACACACACATCTGACATCTCTCCATTTTGTGCAAGAATAGGTCCTGCGCGTACGCGTGCGTGCGTGCGTGCTTGCTTGTTTGTTTCAGGCCTGTGTGTAGTGATTAGTAACAAAACAGAGTGTAAATTGTAATTTCCCCACTGGGGATCAATAAACAGTATAAATCAAATTAAATTAAATACATACAGACAAACATTTTATCCACGAGTAGAAATAATTTTATAAATTTAGAAGCGTTTTCTAAGATTAGAAAATCATTAATCCTAAATAAAAAATACCTCAATTATGCTAACTGCATTAGCAATCTTAAACATGTTTAATGCTTCTTGCGTTCAGCAATGACGAAGATGAACTGCGGCCTTGGCGACTGTGCGGAGGGTCTGAGCACCGAGCCATGCACCTCGAAGGTTATGTAACAATGCAGACACTGTGTTGCAATGATTAGCTATAGAAGAGAAGAAGTATGTTCTTTGAGCTGCTTTGAGAGCTATCAGTATGAACGACAAGACGGTTTGCAGGGACCATGCGCTCCGCCTGTAGCGCCCCAACTGCAAAAAGCATGAAACCCGTTTTAGATACTTTACCAGAGTCGGTTAACGCCTCACCGTCGTCCATTAATACCTAACAATGGACATCTCGCCAGGCATTAACCCTTACTTAACACAGATATGTTCATTTTCTGCACACACACAGACACACACGCACGCACACACGCACAGTAATTCACTGACAAATGCACTCAAACAAGTAGGGTACATGAGTACAAAGGAGACAATCAGATGATGCAGTGACGAGCCTTAAACACTTTTACATATAACTTCAAGCACAGGAAAGTTAGATCCAATCCAATGTAAAAAAAATTATTAATTGGCAGTGTTAAGGTCATCGACTAAAGTATATCATGGAAGCCAAAGAAAAGTCATAGACTAGCACAGAGTTTCTCCAACCAGCAGGTCCATTGTTCTAATTTCTACAGGACAGATAGTCGTGTCAGCAGCTCTGGAGAGGACACCTGCAAGTTTTCTTGTGTCGGTATGAGATTGGCAGTGAGGGTCAATCTCAAAAAGGCAATTAGCATGGCCACCCTCAGACCTGACATTGATCAACTGTCTAAATCGATTAAGCAGGTGGTCAGGCCAAAGCTCACTGTCTCATCAGATGACACCAATAAAAAGGAAAAGAGCAATGTATGAGGAAGGAGGGAAAAAAACACTACTATTAACAGCAGAGAGCCTGCTTTGCATTACCTGAGTTTGCGGGACAGCCCCTCAATTAAGCCTATACCTGAAGTCGCATAGGAGAACAAGAAAAGCCATATAAACCCATGGACAAATACTGGCAGCTAACACGATCCCACAAGCTGACTGGGACTACCTACCTACAGTAGTGCAAAATGAGGATGGGTAAGAAAATGTAAAAGGGACAGAAACATTTTACAGAATTAACTTACAAAATGTAATGTAAAATGATTGACCTGATTATCATTGATTGAATATGGGTGTGTTTTTACTATGTGCTTATACAGTATGTTCATGGCAAAAGGTTGTTAAAAGACTTGGCGTACCATCTTTGTTTGTAAGTCTATGTTTTAAGATATTTTTAAAATCCCAGCACCTTTTCAGGCATTAATTGCACCATACACTCAAATTAATGAAATAAACAGTGAATTAATTTTGTTTACTCAGGGGTTGGTAATTTAGGGATAAAACCCTAGTGAATACTTGACTTACAACAGATGTAGAGATGTAGAACAACTACTCTGTTTCTGCTGGGTAGGTACCGTTTCAAAAGTGTTAGCTAACACATTAGCCAAATAAACTTGAAAATTGATGTAGTCTATCAATGATCAATGCAACACCTTTGTTGTTGTTGAAATTTGCGGTGTAAAAATGCTTAATACAGCTTTTAACTACCGCTTAAATCCATAATAATAGACTGAAGAAATGCACAAGAGAACAAAGACACCAGCAGATTTGACCTTGGGTGTCATAAGCTACTGATGTTTATTTCTGGTCTATTCAATTACTGTAGTGCTGTTGCCTTTCTCCTCCACCTGGTAGAATGGATCAATGAGCTGCATTGATCTGCCCACTCGGATGGCGTCTAACTCAAGTCAGTGATGAGAGCACAAATTGGGAGAGAATATCAAGCCTGGCCTATTTTTAGAGAAAATCTGAGGAGGCTTAGGTACACATGTTGGTTTTGCTATGAATTGTTAACCCTACAGGATGAATAATCAACACTGATTAAATTGTGAACAAAATTTGGACCAACGAAGTCTGTAACAAGACAGTATCTTTTGTGGATTTCTAAAAATTAATCAAAAACTTTTGGTTGATACATAAAGAAAGAACAACTCTCTTAGCTAAATGGTATTCTGTGAGACCAATACCATTTTACCACAAAATAACAGAATTGCCCCAACAGTTAATTTGAACCTTTGCCAAGCGTATTTCTCTTACAAAGCCATTTTCAACCGTTGTTATATTAAACAGAGCTCATCCCTCTCTGCTGTTGGGTCCATCAACCTCTGAAGGCTGGCTCAAGCTTTTAGTTGCTCATCTTAGCATACAAAATGTTAACTGATATTTTGTAGTTTTAATTTGCCAGTATCAGGAAAAAAAAATAATTCACTTGCAGGCAAGAACTCTTACAGATATTTTATATAAACATATTCACTGATGGTTTAAAAACTCCCAAATCTTTAATATTGCTTTTGAGACTTTAGTCTCCAGTCTTGACTTAGTCTCAACCCAGTCTAAATCTGGTCTGGAGTTGCAAAGACTCAATCTTAAAATCAATGTGATGCAGCAAACAGCTCGGTTAGGTTTGTTTCTCACAAACAATTTTTCCAGTGATTCAGGCTCAGACAACATTCTGAGCGGTTGGCTAACCCTAAAGATTTGTTTTGGCAAAATAAGACAATAGGACTACCATACATATTTTATATGTGGGTTTATCACTTCTGATTATCACTTCTGATTACCATCTTCCACAAAAACCCCACGCGATGTTATCTTTTAATTAGCTATTAACCAACACTCCAGTCCCACACTCTTTCATTTAATATAATGTACTGTATACTTTATTAATCCCACTCTGTTATTACACACACTACACACAGAATTACACACATATGTTCAGTACCTATACATGCACTAAGTGGCTAAATGGCTGCCCATGGAAAGGCTCCCCAAGCAGTTGGGGGTTTGGTGCCTTGCTCAAGAGCACCTTGGCAGTCCCCAGGAGGTGAACTGCCACCTTTCCAGTTACCAGTCCACCACCATACTTTGGTCCGTATGGGGACTTGAACTAGCAACCTACTGGCTCCCAAGCTAACCCCCTACTGACTGAGCTACTGCCGCCCCCAAATTATTTCCCCAATTTACTGAGGAGATAACTAGAGAGGCAATCAGGCGGACGAGTCAGACCGCTGCTGTTAATTACCCACATGCCGATAATGAGACAGAGCCTCTTATTAGCTCCCTACAATCCAAAGCTTCCCCACACTCCACTGCTTTGCCAGCTCCCCATGGCCTACTAAAGGAGATCTGCTTTTTAAACAGGGAAGAAGCAGCTTAGAGCTTTACTCTATTTTTTAAGCACCTGCAGCAACAGCTCTAGCTGGATGTCCTTGTGTTGGTAGGAGGTAAGAGAAGTGCGTTCTTCACTCTCTCTTAATACTTTTCAAATCAGTCAAATCAAGTTGTGAGGAAACTCAAAAGGGCAAACATTTCAGGGTGTGTGAGTTTTGCCATTATAAATAAGATACAAGAAGGATATTTAGTGCTATCTAAAAAAACTCATCACATCAGTGGATTGTGGTGACTATTGTTCAGCTCACAAGATAAATGTGATAACCAAGTTTAGTACAGTGCTATTCACTTTCAGAAACAAGTCAAATGTTGACCTGTGCAAAGGTGTTTTGTGATATTCTGAGCATACTAATACAAACAGTGCACATTCTTACATTCTATACTTTGAGTACAAAAAGATCAGACAAAGACATTGTGTTGGAAGAAGGGGAGGATTCATGTTGAGCACCAATGCACCAGCTGGTAATGAGAGGCAAACAGACAAAACGAGGAGGCAAAAGCGGGAGATGCACAGATGGAAAGAGAGAAATAGAAGTCAACTGACGAGACATTTGCATCTTGCAGCACATATCTGTGCCTCTTACAAAAACCAAGTGTATTAGCTCTCTGGGGTACAGCTTTCGACTCGTCACTGACACACCACCACACCTTCAAATGCCCACTCTGACCTCCTCCTCTACTCCACATAGAGCTTGGCAGCTGGGAAGCAATGCTGCTGTGGGCTGTAAAGCCCTTTGAGACATATGTGATATTGGACTACATCAATTAACTTGACTTGATTTAAATAACCTTGTGAAATGTATATATACATTAATATGGCCGACACATTTTTGTGTACCAGAGTTCTCCATTCTAGGTTGCTTTGGAGTCTTATGTATCTTGTATCTCTTACGTATCTTGTTGACACTGGAAAAGGGTTGCTTCAATCTCGTTGCACAGGTATTGCACATGTGTATAATGACAAAGGCATTCAATTCTATAAAGGCATCAGCTGACTTCCGTTCATTTATTTGTCACTAGATTTTTACATTTAGTTTATTTTTGACTTTGTTATATACATTGACAAATAACATTAAAGGTGTTATTTCCAAAAAATGAATTGCTACATTCATTTTAAGATATTAATCAAACTACTGTCAACAAATCAGATTAAATGTAAACTGGCAAAACGTATTTACGGCAAACAAACGGTTTTCTTAATCATTCAACTGAAATCATTAAGAAAACCAAACCATAAGGGAGGTAGGGGTAATATCCACTTCAGAAGGTTCATCAGAATATATACCTGTATATGTCATTTTTATGGTGATATGAATAAACATATTGTAAGATACATGGATGTTTTCAGAAAAACAATTCTGGAAAATTGGTGGAGAAGCGGTTACTGCTACTTGCATAAATAAGAAAAAGGAATGTCTTTTTTAGTTGTAAATATCTTACAGTATAAAGCCACATATTGTCCAATCCTACAACCAATCAATTTATAAACTGTCAAAACATGAATTAGCCTAGCACCAGTGGCAACTTGACTTATTGTTTTTACTGACTGGTGGGTAGTCTTTTGCACAAATGTTAAACTCTGTATGCTATCACACAAGTATCATCTCTGGAACCCACCAATCCGTTGGCTTAAACCTTTTAAGGCCAATATTCTACCACTGTCCTGATCTAGCCATTGACAACCAGAAACCACACAAATCGCCAAAAAATCCACCAGTTACCAGAAGCCCACAAACCTTATTTACTGGATTCATAGTTAGTCAAGCAGTCAGACTGTGTACAGTGGTAATACATGTTGACATGGGTGCAGGTTCTGTGAGGGATAATAGAGATACCTGTCTGAGTTTGAGGTAGAAAGTCTCACTGAAGGTCTTGCGGCTGAAGTACCAGAAGCGTTCATTTGATGGATATATCCTGACCAGAGTTTCCAGCAGGAAGCGAACTGGCTCCACTACCTCAGTTACAACTAGGTCCACTGCCACTGTCATGTAGACCTGCTTATCTGGAGAAAACCAGAGAGAAGAAGCAAAAGAAGGGAAAAAAGAAAGTTACTGTGGAGTTATTATGTTTCCTTTTTTTTTTTTTTTAAACTTGATTTCAGTCAGTGAAGCCCATTTACCCATTTTCTATACTGTTAAGAAGGTTGAATAACAGTGTTAGAGGGTACACATGATAAACAGCTCTAGGAGCACTACAACTTTCAAAGTCGAACCAGGTTATGGATTGTCTCAAAGCTGGTACACATTAATAACTCTAATGATGCAGTGTTTTTTTCTATTTCTAAAAAGACTTGAAACTAGTAAAAAAATAAACCTTGCAATAAATTAATTTAGAAATCCATAAATGTAACTGTTAGCTAACAAGATTTTGCTATTCTCTGACGGCTTCTACTGGGGAGAAGGAAATCCACACCATGTATTCTGTGGGGATACCACACCCCCTGGTGGTAAAGGACATAACATCAATGGGCCCCATTCACCAACGTGAAGAGAAGTGTGTTTAGCGATTGTTGCCATCATTCTAAGCCAATATTTTTAGCAGTTCTTATCGCAATTCTATGCTCAAGGAAGTGTGTCTGTCTGGTGGATGGAGAGGGCGGCGAGGTTTTTTTTTTTTTTTTTTAGCAGTTCCTACTGTAATTCTAAGCCGAAAAAGTGTGTGTGTTTCAGTTAGGTACAGAGCTCCGCGTGAGCACGGGTTTTTATTACTGTCAATTTAGCCAGCATCTAACGTTAGCTACTCCCCTCCTACTATGTGAGACAAGGGTCAAGTAACATTGTTGGATGCTGTGGTCTCAGCCTGACAACCAACGTGAACTTAAAGTCTGGGAGAAGAAGTGGGGGAGACAACTCTCTCCAGTATTTTGAATTTGTACTGCAGTAACTATTTTAAAAACTAGCTGTCAGTATTACATATTACACGTTTAAAAGGTGCCCTGCCACACGTATTTCATTATTGTTGTAATGTCTGAAGTTCTACTATGCAAGATTTGTGCCAGTTCTCATTAATATTCAATATGCTAAGCTGTTTGACTCTTATTGGCTAACAGCTAGCCAATGAGAGTCTGGCTATCAGCCTACTTTACCCAGCGCAACTGGCATGAATAGTAATGAGCTCAGACAACATGATTTAAGAATAAATTTGTTCTTAAACCCCATTCACGCAGTTTTCAATAAAATTCTGGTATTCACAAATGTTTTATTTGGGATTTCTTCTGTTTACAAATTATTTTTGGGGCATTTTTCAGCCTTTATTTGGACAGGACAGCTTAGACTTGAAAGGGGGAACAATACGGCGCAGGTCGGAGTCAAACCTGTGGCCGCTGTGTCGAGGAGTAGACCTCTATATATGGGTGCCCGCTCTACCAGGTGAGCTAACCAGGGGCCCGCCCTTGGGATTTGTTCTTAGGTAAGAACAGAATCTAGGCACAGTCAGAGCCCTCTTACGCACAATTGAGAGCTGATGTTTGCACAAAATAAGGAGTTATACCGTTGAATGAGTGCTAGGCCTATATTCTTCATCCTGTTCTTCCCTTCTCCAGATACAGTGTTTACTGCATGATTAATTGCATTGGTTTTATTTGCTGCTTTGTATCCACTGCTGACTAAATATGATATCTCCTTTTTCACTAACTTCTTGCAGCAGTATCTCCACTTCAGAATTACTAAGGTTTTTTTTCTTTTGGAGTCCAGGACTCCACTGTCTTTACCACATCTTTTCAACATTTCTTTAAGTGTCACACAACCCTGCCATCTCGTGCCCTTTTATGGATATTAACGGGGCGTATGCCAATGCTAAATAGGCGCAACAGGCACAAGCTATCAATTCACAAAGACATTGGGATTCATCATTGTAAGAACACATCTGCGAACATGAGGTGGTCTGCTTTGAAAGGCCTGCCTCCCACCTTCAAGTCAAACTCCCAAAGCCTGTGAGCCAGCAAGTTGCCAAGTGGTCTAATTTGTTAGCTCTAATGGATTTGGTTAGGGCAAGCTCTCTGCCTGGATACACTCTGTGGGATCCTGACTGAACACATGGAACCGTTTTCCTTTTAAGAGGAAGTAAGGTTTTAAAAAGGTCCCATTGCATGAATATTTCACTTTATGGAGGTTTTTAACATTAATAGGAGTTCCTCCAGCTTGCCTATGGTCCCCCCAGTGGCTAGAAATGGCCGATCTGGAATCTTGCCCCTTCTGATCGGTTACCTTCTCCTTTCTCTACTTTGCCTGCACAGAAGACCCCCCCCCCATGAGAGAGAGACATCATGGCTTTCAAACAAGCAAAGTGGCAGTTGGTCAAGGCAACACCGCCAGCCTCCACCTTGCCCCCCCCCCCCTCCTCCTCAAAAGCTACAGACTCAGAAATGGCACATACTAAGGAAAGCTCATTGTGGGACTGGGCTAACTCTACACCAAGGCTGAATTTTGAGAAAGAGAATTTTGAGAAAGAGATATGGTATTATGGGACCACTAAAGTCTACATAAAAGCATCCAAAGAGCACCACAGAGGACCTTTAAAACACAATGAAATTGGTCTCTTCTCAGGCACATGATGATAAATCAACTCCAATGTTTATCAGAGCGCATACAGATTTGTGAACACACATTTCAGGCAGCAATTCTGTTTAAATATATTTGTAGTAACTAATTTATGAATATTTCATTTGATGTTTATGATTAATTCAGGTTCTAGTTGTTAATATACAGAAAATAGATAACTAATAAACTACATGCAAAACATTAAAATGGAGAAAAGCATTTAAAGCTCTTACAAAGACCTGCATAGCTATAAGAATGCCCTGACTGCAAAGTGAATTGCATACGTAGAAGAATCTCCTTAAAAAGCTGCATTTAATTTTATTTCTTACACAAGTGTCCACAGCTCTGCTAGCTCTGCTGTCTGACACCATGAGCTCATAACGCTTCAGTATGGTTTGACAAAAACTGGGTCACAAGGCCAGGTACAAGACTATACATGCTATGCTAGAGCTAGAGAATGGATGAAGGCAATTATCACATCCAGGCTACAATGCAAGCACTGCATAGATCTCAGACTTGATCTTGACTTTTGTGCGGTCCCACATCACATTTGTGACAATAATGTACAAAAATAATTACTATTTAATAAATGTGTGTGTGTGTGTGTGTGTGTGTGTGTGTGTGTGTGTGTGTGTGTATACAACCATTAAACAGGCACTGATGGTTTCACTGCAGGAAAACCAAGGGCACAGTTACTCAAAAAACCAGATAAATCGATGCTCTAGAAATATTAAAGAAGGGCATTTAAAATTAGCATTGAAACATTTTAACAACATGATTTTATGCATGTGTGTTGTAATTTATTTTTTTAAGTTCATTTTAAAGTCAAAAGGTTGCTGGGTTTGCTCAGTGACACACAGTTGCAAACTTTCAACGTTTCACAGCTACGCTGGATATAAATGAGACTTGGATCTGTGTGACATAATATTTAGGGGGACAACAGTCCATATTGACGACGTTCCATTTCCGGGATTGTTGAGGTGCCGCCGGAAATTCCACCGGATGTCCCTCTTTTTAGGCCGGATGTCCCTCACCTTCCACTTTCTTTGTGTTGGCATTCTAAACTCTGGTTAATTTATGAGGACTATGGTTAACTGCTCCTCAGATCTCTGCAAAACAAGTTCCATGCTGAGGCTGTTTTGCAGAGGATTGTGTCCGGGGCTTAGAACCACCCAAGACGTTTGTGATTGGTTTAAAGAAATGTTAATTAAGGTTTTTCTCCAATCCCGGAATGCTGTGTGGACTAGCCAGACCCTTGTCCGCAGCTCTGTGGAGGAAAGTCTGGCAATGCGAAACTAGGGGCACAATAACTTGCCTCACCTTTAGGTGTGTCTTCATTTAGCAGCTGGAAGGCTGCCATGTTGGGGTTCCATTTTCCTGTGATCACATAAGCCTTTCCATCAGAGCTCTTCCCCATCCACTCCTGTGTATGTATTAATGCAGGGATTATGTACTGTACGTAAACTGGGACAAACACTGAGAAAAAAGGTCAGTTAACTTGAGATATGCTTATTTAGGCGGTTAGTTGGTTAAAAAAAGCTAAGGTGGTTTTCTGCTTACCATGTCTAGTAAATGCATGTCACTGTTGCAAACTTTCTGTCCAGGACTCAGCAGCATTCCAAAACACCTAGAGAGAAAACACAGGAGGTACAATCAAAAATCAATCATTACTAATTCCACTGAAGAGTTACAGTCTGCAATCACCAGCAGAGTAAATCATAGTAGGTGAGAGGGAAAGGAAACTCGAATCTGGAAACAACTCAAATGAGCAAACTACACTCATAAATATTTAACGTTATTGCATTATAAACTTTTAGGCATTGAGTGGACACTCTGAAAGGAATTCAAAAGCCAGTATTGTGCATTGTTCAGTTCAAAAAGTCATAAATATATCATCTTGGCTGCTTGATGACCTGAGCAGCTCAAATTAATGTTACCTAGCATGTCTAGCCCGTTTAGGGTAATAAAAGACCTAGCACTCCTTCACACAGAAAAGGCCAGCATAGACACACAGAAGTAAAAAAACAATAGATTTAAAAATACACGTCTAACCCCCAATTTTCATAGGATGCAGAACGGCTGCGGATCCGCTCCGGAAAGGCGTCTGAGTAATTTGGTTTCCATTAAAGTCAATGTCTGTATTTCCACAGACTGCGGAAAGGTTGCGTCCCACCTGGTCCCAGCTCCAGCGATCCGCAGCCCTCCGGAGCAGATACGCAGAACTTCTATTTTTTCCAGGCACCGGAGAGCTCACAGTTAACCCAGCACTATCCCGGGAAGGCTCATATTGACTTTGAAAGACATGGGTCAAGTGTCTTTGAAAGTGATTCAACATGATTTGTAGGCGTGGATAGAAATACTTCCAAGTATAAAGCATTTTCTTTTCCAAACAAAGTAGTCATACAGGATACAAACAGAACATAATGTACTGCATCTATACAACACATACTGTAATGCCAAACCATACAGCATTTCAAGACTGAGGCTACAACAAATATGAATATTAAGAAAAATTAAATAAAGTGTGGTCAAATATGGGCCGAGCACCTCAGAAAGGATTACTGTACATGAACACAATAGGGGTTGCTATTGACACTAAAAATAAAAAGGAGAGGGCAGGTGTTTGTCTCCCTCTGATAGCGATAGGTGGTGAGGAAATGAAGAAGAAAAGAAGGGAGTGAGGAAGATGACCTACTTCTATGGTGCTGCTAGAGCATGCAAACACATCAAATGAGAGAGACTGCTTGAAGTTAAAAGTGATTTAAGTAAACCAGTATTCCTCTGTTGGGGCCTTTGTATTCATCATGTTCTATTTGGGTGATTTGACTTTATTGCTGTAGTTCTTATTGCTTTCCCACTGCAATATTTTGCCTACTGAGTATGTGCAATGTCTTTGTGAAAACAAGCCAGCCAGGTGACTAATCTGGAAAGTCATTGCATAATTTACCATAATGAAATTTATAACAAGGCTATAGATTTGGTGTGCTGTGTGAATACCCAGCATGTTTAGAGCGGTGTTTGAGCTCTACATTATTACCTCCTTTAGTCTAGCTCATTTGCCCTGCTGAGACAAACTCTGGTAGTTACAGCACTAAGATAAGAGTTGAAATGACACTTTTTTTTTTTTCAAACTATAGTAAGTAAAACCACCCATGTACAAAAACCAACCCCAAAAAGCAAAGGGTGAGTGGAAAGAAAGATAGAGATGTAGACATTTGTTGGCCGGAAATTCTAAACATTTAGAAAGCCAGAGTGCAATGTTGATTAAGATAAACCCAAAGACACCTGTCCCCCCCAGTGGAAGATCACTGGGACCTTGTCATGTCATGTATCATCTCTTTTTACAGTGATCCTCACCTCTCGATGCCCAGCTCCATGTTGCACATCTGCTGAACTGAAACCACGACCTTCTTCTGAACGCTCTGTCGCAGCTTGAAGTAGTATTTATCTCGGTCCTTAGGGACTGGGCTGTGGAGGGAAAGAACGGATTGGTTTAGATACATAACCTTTGGGATGTGATTTAATTTAGATTTTGTGTATTGTTGTACAGTGGTGTTGTTTAATGTGATTTTAAGTGCATTTTGAATTTACCCTGTTTTGTGTCATTGTTCTCTCTGTCTTAATGCCAGTTTCTTATGCTAGATCGTCATCTAGCCCCGTTGAATATAAAATACAATGGATTTTTCTCAAGTCTTCTGGATATTATATCTACCCGTGCCTGCTGTGCTATTAAAACAGCTATTGAGCCATTTCATTTCAGAGTAGAATAGACAATGAAAATCAAATCACTTAAATACTCAATATATGATGGCTTGTGATTATGGAAGAAATTGTCTCACTGTGCCGATAAGCTTTACGTTCTTTACGAATGAACAATAACAGTGAGATAAAACAGTATTCCGGCAGCATGTTAAAGCTTTTAAATTATCAACATATCTGTTATAACAGCGGTCTTGATAAGAAACACAAACAGTATGTGTTTATGTTGCCATGTAATTCACATGCATCAACGAGCTGTCCTCAAAAAATGGGATAATGGCGCCACATGACCACACTATAATGTAGCACCATTCTTCTTCTTCCATAAAAGGGTGTTTAATGCAATGTTTACACATAATGTCAAAGATATGAATGCATAGCAAGCAACATACTACTGTATTTATAGAACCATTATACTGAGAAACACCTACTGTATATCATTTAATTGTGTGTATCTACGTGTGTGTATCTGTGTGTGTGTGTGTGTGTGTGTGTGTGTACCTACAAGAAGATAAGAACTTTATTGACCCCACACTGGGGAAATTCACTAACCTGTAGTTTCCCTTGCCATCGTCCTCTTTGATCTCCAGTGAGACAGTGAAGGTGTAGAGGTCGCCGTCGGGTGGACTGGACAGCGCCGTGTCCCTGATGTCTGCAGGCCGTGAAGAACGCCGAAAGGCTGTGGAGAAACTGTACAGGATGCGACTGACCTGGATGGAAAAAGAAAAGAAAAACAGAAGCTTTATAGGCAGGAAGACAAGAAAAGTAGGAAAGATTAGGAAGAAAAGTTAAATTTAAAAAAAAGACTAAAAAAGGAAATAAGTGAATAGAAAGAATATATGCAAATAGAAATGAACAGAGCAGAATAGAGTTAGATATTATTGAGAAAACACAATAGCAGACAACAGTGCCCTCAGCTGGTTTCAGTAATTATAGTACAGTAGTAAATACAGAACAGCACATACTGAAATATATTTTCTTTAAAATACATCAGATATGGATATTATGAGTATTAGAATACACAGCCTGTAGTCAGCTTCCAAATTCTGCCATTTGAATACAATTACTGTAGATAAATACGCAATGATTATAGAAGTGTACTGTATTTATTACGGTTAGTGGGTGGATGACCTAGTACACTCCACTCTTCTGGTATATCATTATGGCTTTAAAATATTTCTGCAGCAACTTCGCTTACTTACTGTGACATGTAACATTTCGAAACGTAAACCAGATACTGATGATAAGGTATAACTTATTGTGTAACTTTTAATTAGCTACTCCAAATCTTCATCAGACCAAACTATTTTTAATAATTCCATTTCCTGTTCAAAACAGTTCTCGTAATACATTAGATTTTTAGTATAACTGCGCAGTGTGCGTGTGTGTACACGTACATATGTATGTATGTATGTATGTACAGGTAAAAGCCAGTAAATTAGAATATTTTGAAAAACTTGATTTATTTCAGTAATTGCATTCAAAAGGTGTAACTTGTACATTATATTTATTCATTGCACACAGACTGATGCATTCAAATGTTTATTTCATTTAATTTTGATGATTTGAAGTGGCAACAAATGAAAATCCAAAATTCCGTGTGTCACAAAATTAGAATATTGTGTAAGGGTTAAATTTTGAAGACACCTGGTGCCACAAAGTAATCAGCTGATTAAGTCAAAACACCTGCAAAGGGCTTTAAATGGTCTCTCAGTCCAGTTCTGAAGCCTACACAAACATGGGGAAGACTTCAGATTTGACAGCTGTCCAAAAGGCGACCATCGACACATTGCACAAGGAGGGAAAGACACAAAGGTTATTGCTGAAGAGGCTGGCTGTTCTCAGAGCTCTGTGTCCAAACACATTAATAGAGAGGCAAAGGGAAGGAAAAACTGTGGTCAGAAAGTGTACAAGCGATAGGGATCACCGCCCTAGTCAAGATTGTGAAAAAAAAGATTCACAAGGAGTGGACAGCTGCTGGAGTCAGTGCTTCAAGATCCACCACCAAGAGACGCTTGAAAGACATGGGTTTCAACTGCCGCATACCTCGTGTCAAGCCACTGTTGACCAAGAAACAGCGCGCGTCTCACCTGGGCTAAGGAAAAAGAGCTGGACTGCTGCTGAGTGGTCCAAAGTCATGTTTTCTGACGAAAGCAAATTTTGCATTTCCTTTGGAAATCGAGGTCCCAGAGTCTGGAGGAAGACAGGAGAGGCACAGGATCCACGTTGCCTGAAGTCTAGTGTAAAGTTTCCACCATCAGTGATGGTTTGGGGTGCCATGTCATCTGCTGGTGTCGGTCCACTCTGTTTCCTGAGATCCAGGGTCAACGCAGCCGTCTACCAGCAAGTTTTAGAGCACTTCATGCTTCCTGCTGCTGACCTGCTCTATGGAGATGGAGATTTCAGGTTCCAACAGGACTTGGCGCCTGCACACAGCGCAAAATCTACCCGTGCCTGGTTTACGGACCATGGTATTTCTGTTCTAAATTGGCCAGCCAACTCCCCTGACCTTAGCCCCATAGAAAATCTGTGGGGTATTGTTAAAAGGAAGATGCAGAATGCCAGACCCAAAAACGCAGAAGAGTTGAAGGCCACTATCAGAGCAACCTGGGCTCTCATAACACCTGAGCAGTGCCAGAAACTCATCGACTCCATGCCACGCCACATTAATGCAGTAATTGAGGCAAAAGGAGCTCCAACCAAGTATTGAGTATTGTACATGCTCATATTTTTCATTTTCATACTTTTCAGTTGGCCAACATTTCTAAAAACCCCCTTTTTTGTATTAGCCTTAAGTAATATTCTAATTTTGTGACACACGGAATTTTGGATTTTCATTTGTTGCCACTTCAAATCATCAAAATTAAATGAAATAAACATTTGAATGCATCAGTCTGTGTGCAATGAATAAATATAATGTACAAGTTACACCTTTTGAATGCAATTACTGAAATAAATCAAGTTTTTCAAAATATTCTAATTTACTGGCTTTTACCTGTATGTATGTATGTACGTACGTATGTACATGTATGTATGTATGTATGTATGTATGTATCTCACAGCCTCTTTGATGTGGCAGGAGAAGACGTGAATCTGGAAGTCCTCAGAGCTCCGGTAACTCTCAGTGAAGGAGAAACAGTCACTTTCCACCGAACCCTCCTGTCCACGAGCACAGAACAACACCTTGTAGATGGGAAATGAGGCGACCTCTGTACCCGAGGCCTGGTCCACAATCCTGGGGAAAGTTGTTTTATTTTACATGTGAAAATGATGCTTTAGTCCAGATTCATAATCTGATTAACAGCAGAAAAAAGAGATAGTACATTTCAATTTGTAAACAAATCCTCCTTTTCAATAAACAATATTCAAGTTCTATCAATTGTCTAGATTACCTTGTGTCTTCAGACTTGTGACCTGAGATCCCAGCCAATATGCAACATTTTGAATATTTTAAGATGTGTGGTATCATGCAAAATTGGTCTCAGATACTTCATATTACTTTGGGTTGAAAATAAGTTTTGTATGGTAATAGTTTAACGCAATAAATGGCATTTAACTTTATATTCAACCAAGCTTCTATTCAGTCAAAAAGGTAAGGCATACTGTACAGGTCACTCTTTTCTTGCAGCGCGGAAATATCAAAATGTTTAGCATGAGCAAGCAAAGCCATGTCTCATTTCCTCTTAAATATATGTTAACATTTCAAGTTCCCTTTTTTCCTTTATGACTCAGGATGGTTGAAAAATTTATCTTAGCCCATGTAATATCCACTTTACCTATAACTTCCCTTCTTCTGCTGGCTAAAAGAGATAATAGGTACCTTTAATGGGTACATTATTCATGGTAATCTGTTCTCGGTTGATCTCCTAGGTTGTATATACAGTACAGGGACCCGTGATGTGTGGCATGGTAAAGTTCTGCTTTAAGAGCAATAAAATACCTTGCACATCTGTTTTATAAGACAGGTCAAGAGTTGCAAACAAAATCTTGCTCACTTAGATTGCACAAATGGTTATAAAGTTCTGTTGTACCAACTGATCTCTCTCAAGAGTCTTTGTAGACATGTTCACCTTTTTTAATGTGCCTCTAACACTGTCAGCACTGGTTTCTGTGATGACCATACTGATTACATTACCTACAGTATGTCCTAAGTCCTAAAATTCATCAATCCAAGAATATTGTGTAAACAGACTCCCTGTAATTTAGTTTCTTTACTGACAATCTGTAGTTTACTTATGTTTAATTATCAATCTTAACAAACATATCTACTTTTCTTTCATCATAGCCCATTTTAAATTGACCCAGGTCTCAATATACACAGTTACGGCATTTTCACACCTGAAAGTCCGAACTAAGCTTCATGTTTTTGTTACATTGTATACATTTGATCTGATAAGTTTGGGTTTTGCAGTTATGCAAGCACACTAAAGATCTATACAAGACTAAACAAGGTCCTGCGTCTCCAGATATTTCTAATTGATGGGTTTGTAGACGGGCTTCCCCGTCCTCTCGTATCCTCTCTGTGTCAGGAGTTTTTTTCAACTGACTGCTGCTCTCCCCTGATGCCGCAGCTCTTTTTGTTTTGTTTCAATGTTGACAAGCATGACACAGGAACTTCCTTTCTAGAGCATTTATTCAGAGACAAACGGAAACCTACACTGTACATTTACTACCAGTTAACAATGAAATTGCTGATGTATTCTCTGCTCTGACAGCCAACAGCCGTCCGCTCTGTCACTCACTCGCTCATGTATCCTACACACAGCTATTCCTTAAAAAAGGAGCTTCCCCAGTCTTGTAACACAAGAAGAGTTTGCCAGAGCTTCTTGTATTTGGTCCGAAAGTCCGAACCATCCAAAAAAAATACTTTCACACTATAAACAAACCGGACCATGGTTCAGTTTGATCCGGACCAAGACCACCTTTTTTGATCGGACCAAAATTTGGTCTTTTGATCCGGACCGTGACCGAGGCCCCATTCTCACCTGCAATTTTGGTTCAGACCAAACTGAAAAGTCAGAAAGTCCGGACCAAATGAGGTAGGTGTGAAAATGCCCTTAGTCTGTCTCAGTGTGCAGCTGACCTTACGGAGCCATCTGGTCTACAAGGGACATGCAGGGTGATGGGAATGGGGATGGCGCTTTCAGCACGCAGGGTGGCCATGGCCCTCTGTGCCTCTGCCTCGTTGCGAGGGGCTTTGACCCAGGTGCAGCCAAGGTAGGATAGCTTGTTGAACTGGACACTGTCCTCCTCCAGTACGATGGGGCTGGATGGTGCAGGACATGTTTCTGTAGACAGAAAGATTGAGATATTGTTAATCTACTGACAATTTTAAAATGCATCTTTTGAGTTTTCTGCCCAGATTCTAAGTTAAAATGATGATTGCTCCTCTACTGGGCAGGAAAATCTTAACCAAGATAATATAAAAAATTGCATTATCACCAACAAGATATCCCATGAGTCTGACATGCCGTCAAATCATGAGAATTTTATTTTCACATCCAGTGCTCTGACATCTCTGTAACAGACCAGTGTATTTAAGAGGAGCGAGAAACAAACATGACAAAACCTGCAAAAAACACAACTGCCAATTAACTTTGACCTGGTCCTTTCACATTTTGCAAACAGGAAGCAGAACAATGAGAGCAGCAACTGCAATTTTACTGTTGACTGGGTAATATTCCACACAATACTAACCATTTCCTCCTAGTTCACTCAACGGTTGGCAACAAAACATTGGCACGATTGTAAAAGGTTAAGTAACCACATTTAATTTAATAAAAGATGTTTAGTCCTAATGCAAGTCTAAGAGGTGGTAACGACTGGCTGCAAGTACATACGAGTAGTATTAAACAGGCTATCCTGTTTTTAGACCACATACCGTTTGTTATAATAAAAAAAGTAAAATACTAAAATAGTACTATGAAAAGGTTTTGACACACCTTGATTTTTTGCAGTTTGTTGTGCTACAAACGTCATTGTTAACAACATTGTTAAATCCACTGTAGGTCTGACGAGCATGTGCTTTCTTCCTCTGTTATCAAGTGCTGTTTCATTTCACCTGAAAGTGAAAGTGTGAGCTTCACCGGAAGACTATCCAAAAATACATACAGGAGTGCTTCTCATTGGACTTTATCTTCTCACATCCTAGGCATGACAGGTATCTTTGACAAAACGTATTTCATGTTCAAAACCAGTACCAGGACTGAAGAGGGATGGACATAAAACTACAATATAAGGACGCTCATAATGCAAGTTTCCCAGAGGGATTGGAACCTGTGCGTTGTAACCCAGGCAGTGCTAATGCCTATGTAAAAACAGTGCAGCAGTATATTGTCAACAACCAAGTATGTTGATTTTGCACTTTTTGTTGAGCTAACCTGTCCTTGCTGATACACAGAACAGTCAAGCCAATGTCAGAGACCAGCCTTGCTAATCTGATATGGTAAAACTGTATTTTGGTATGTCAATGTCATTTACCCAAATACATGACACACAGCTCAGTTTTTAGCACATTGTTCTTTCCACTCTTTTAAGTTTAATTGAAAAAGGTTCATATATTTCTTATACTCTTCTCTGAAGTGCATACCCCAAAATAACTTAAAGTGACAATGATGTGCAAAAAAAAAGCCTCCATTTTTGTTTGCAACCTTTTCACAATTATGGCCCGAGTCTTTAGTTTTGTCTGAACGTATCCATTAAGTGTTCCAATTGTCAAGATTCATTGTCCTAAATGTTATAACGATATATAAAGTTCACAAACAGTTCACATTTGCACACTGTCAATGACACTGGTATGTACAGTATGTTCTGATTTAACTAGTTAAATTAGCAGTAAAATTTGGGAAATGTTCAGCTGCCGTGTGTACAGTGCCTAACAGGAACTCACAATTCAATCAGCTCCCTTATCTTGCTGAAAAAGGAGGAACATTTATGCACAACGAACAATATAGTATATATTTCAGTTTTGATGCATGTCAGGTGAATGAAAGGAGAGCGGACTGGCTGATTGTAAATGCCTGGCCTGTAAGTAGACACAGTTATTGTAAGATTGGACCTGTACCTCCAGGTTGAGGCTCCAGGATTCGGCTCTCTGGGTCCTTGTGCTTCTCCATCTTTTCCATATTGCTCTTCTCCACCTTCACCTCATCATCCAACAACTCCTCCATAGCTTTCTCCAGCTGCTCACTCCCATTCCAAGACATCTGAGTGCAAGCAAAGAAAATAAAAAATTGGGGATTAGAGCGAAGGAGAAACAAGAAGATAAACCAGGGTGACACACTGATAGGTAGATGAAGACAGATTGGAGCTTCCCGGACTGAGACAGCACTTTGGCAAAAGCTTGTCGATTACCTTGTTTATATTTCCTATCACATGCTTTCTTGGGTTGTAACAACACAACAAAACTACATGAAATGCAGGTACAATCACATCATTGGGTGATCTAATCAGCCACCCCAGCTCTAGTGGTAGCCAGAGACACATTTGGTTGAGTTAACAAGAAAGGTAGATTACTAAAACTAAGAGGTGGGAGATGGGGGATGTTTTAGCTCATAGTTTGATCTTTTGCCACTGCAAATCTTACCAGCATCCTTCAAGTGGCTTCTTGTTTGTGCTACGGGGGAAGAAATATTACATATTGGACCATTTAAGTCAGGTGTAAAAGTTTGTCCATGTGTGGTTCTGACCTTGAGTCTTGGCTTGCCCTCAGAGCCTTGTGGTGACCCTGTAGCACTGGACTGGACTAAAACAAACTCCTCACTGGTGACGGTGGCCACGGACTCGGTAGAGCTGCTGACTTTTCTAAGTGAGGAACGGTCATCCATGGCTGGCTGGTTTACTCAGGGTCAGCTGGAGAGACCAGGGTTAACGCTCTCCCCTTTCCCTTTCCTGTCTGCCCAGCTCTGTAGGAAGACAGGAGATGTTTTCTGGTATTCCGGTCAACATTTTAGGCACCGAATGAAAACAAAAAAAAAAATTTGCTTTGGACAAATTTGTGTCACAGATGAGGTGGTGAATTTAAAAAAAATCTCATTTATTATAGAATAA
Organism: Percina caprodes; assembly: GCA_013375575.1. Taxonomy (NCBI): domain Eukaryota; kingdom Metazoa; phylum Chordata; class Actinopteri; order Perciformes; family Percidae; genus Percina; species Percina caprodes. Next base: position 2,766,333 of record JABXJD010000004.1, on the reverse strand, counting down.
TTATAGAATTATAAGATAGAGATAAGTGATTGATAGTGCTTTCTATACACAAAGTGGCTGAATGAAGAGCTATTAAACTAATAACCTAAAACTAAGTTTAATACTGTAGAATAGATTGCAGTTAAGGTGCCATGTGCAACTATGTCACTATGACGTGCAATGCCAAACCAAAACACACAGATTCAGTACCTAGACACAGCAAAGACATGCCAAACAACTCCCATGGAGTTAATGATACCAGCCCAGGAGTGAGCACAATTAGTAAACCTAACCACAAATCTGCTGTTCCGCAATTCCTTTAATTGTTTTCAGTGCTCAGGGTGTGATTAGAGTCCTTCAGATCACTCTGGAATTAGCCGGTTGCCTGTTAAAATGTCCGATTGGCCAAAGCTGACAGCTACATTTCTGTATGGTTCCATTTTTTATTTTTATTTTTTACAGTCAAGAGTTTAATACTCAACTCAACCTGAATAAGTGTGATAAGTGTGACATTAACATTAAGGGTAAGTGTAGCATTCTTCCACCAGCAGTTGGTTTCAGTAAAACATTTTGTAGAAACTATACAGTTCTAAACAGGTAGATCCATCATTTTAACAGATCTGACCAAACATATTACCAAGCATCTTTGTATCCCCAAACGCCCTTACTGGACCATTATCGGTTTATATACACTATAAACATAGCTATTAAAGTTGTTTTGTGATTGTTGATTTGCGATTAAGCAAAATGTATTTATTTATCAGTTTACTAGCTGTCTGAGGCTAATGTATTGCTAACACAACATTGTAAGGAACTATTGGGCTACTGTTCATTGTTTGGTATTTACTCTCTTTTCTGCTTCTCTTGTGGACTCTGAGGGCTAGATGTGCGTACATTTGCAAATGGAGCATTATCAGCGCCACAGTCAAGCCACAGAAAACGCACGCTGTGATAATCATCTTATGTCGTATTTACCAAACCTGCCCTGTATACCATACATTGCGCGCAATGAAAAGTTTTTCTACCATGGATCAGCAACCAAGTCAGTCAAAACAGCAAAAAACAAAGATTTACCGATAACAAAGTTGATCTGCTTGTTTATGTGGTTACAGCGAATTTAAAGGCCAGTGGCGAAACCTATGTATTGAAGAGTGAACTGTAGCAAAGTGTTAAGTATATGATACGGCTGAGTGCATACTGCAATATTCCCACTGCTGATGCTATGATCATTGAAATTATCCTGATGCCAATGTTTGTAATGGTTTACACCTGCTTTTAAGAGGCGGAGAATTTTCACCGCAAAATAGAGGCGCTCTTTCACGGGCAATTTTGTAAATACTGCGGAATACATAATTAGGCTCACTTAACATAATGGGCACCAACCTTATTCAGCCTGTTCTGTGTGCTGAATGTCTGTTCTTGTTCTTGGATTTTGGGAAATACATTTTTAATTAAATGTGACGTATATATGCTAAAATATCAATAAAAATATCAATAAAAACTGATTCTTGTGTATGTATGTATGTAAATAATTTTTTATATTGTATATTAAAGTTTTAAATCCTATCAAATTTGCCTGTTCTTTAATTCCTGCTAATGTATAATAATTCATTCCTGCTGATGCACAGTTTAAAGTAATAACACAATTTGTATCAAGGTTGTTAAAGTTTTTAAAAGGTTAGGGGAATGTAAAAAAAAAAAAAACATTTGGGTAACGTTCTCTAAAGGTTGCAACGTTAGGGGAACGTTCAATGTAACCAGAAACTAACATTCCCAGAACGTTAAGGAAACTTTCCGACCAACCAAAACACAACCAAACGTAACCTTCAGGGAACGTTCCCGCAACCAAAAACAAACATTCCCAGAACATTCTGTGAATCAAAAATTGTTAGCTGGGTGATAGCTTTCCCTCCCATCTCTATATGGAAAACTCCCACTTTCCCCTTCAGCCTCCCATAAATGCATATTCATGACACGGAAAAGCGCAAATTGACAATTTTCAGTCCCCGCGACAGGCAGTCTGCGCTTTTACCTCAGTACGGCCTGTTTGTACGTACCTTGCCATGCTTTTGAAGTGGGCACACAAGCATATTACATCTGGCCCTGTGTGTATGTTTACTAGCACAGCACCAAAAGAAAAAGCACTGATAAAGTCTTCACATCTGTATCAGCCCATTGCCTCTACATGTAACATCCTGCAACAACATCCTGCTGGCTCATGAGCTAGACTACACCCCAAACAAACATGTCTTCACACAAAGCTGGTTGAAACCTTGATTTTAGCAAGTAAGTAGCTTAAGCATAGATAAATAAAAAAATGGGCATGTCCAAAATGTAATTGGTTCAAGCTTCTAAATGTTTTGAGGATTTGGGACTGCTGGTTGAACAAAACAAGAGATTTGATGTCACTTTAGACTTTAAGAAATTATAAATGGATTTTTCCTATTTTCTGACATTATATAGGCCAAGCAATTAATCAATTAGTATTGAGTGACGCAGCATTTATGATGATGCTGTGGAGGAAGAGCTTGCACACATTCACAAGTTCACACTAACACAAGCAAAGACATTGTCAAGAGCAAGAAGGATGCATTCATTCACACACAGTGACATGATAACATGCATACAAAAGGCATTCATACACACTTAACCCTGGTTAAAGTATACACAAATGTGAACAGGGTCATGTGCTCTAATCACACTTATTCAATTACACAGAGCACAGCGTGAAGCAAAAAAAAACGCAAAAAAACACTCCCACGGATTCGCTTGTGAAATAAGCAGCAATGTAAGGAATTAAAATAAGAAACTGGGAAATCATGTCATTTAGAGCCAAAGTATGCAGTGGCTCTTTTGGATCACATCTCTTCTTCTAAAGTTAGACTTGATCTGAAGCATGTGGTAAAACACACTCCAGCCGCTTAATAGTAATTAACCATGATTGCTTAATGGTGACTGTGCAAGTACACACACACACACACACACACACACACACACACAGCTAATATTTCTACCAGCAAAAGTAAACAACAGACAAAGGCTTTTAAATTGTTATGTCAAAACACAATAGAGTGTTCCCACACCTTCTTAAACATCAAATCCAAGGACATTCAGGGCCCAATTTTCTCAAATTCAAAGACCCAACACCACAGAGTTTGAGACACAGATCAAGGTTAATTACTGCAACAACACTGATAATAGTTATGTGAACTAGCAGGCTTTACAGAAGCTTCTTCTTCTTTTCACAACATTTCAAGCACTCATGGGAACCATGACAATAAAATATGGGAGGTGACTTTGACTGATTTATCTATTAATAACTAATTTTACTGTTGCCCAGTGGTCAATTCTGGTTATTACATACATACAATTGTAATTTCCCAGATTGCACTGTTTCTAACCTTACCCTTTCTGCTCTTGTGTGGCAGTACAATAACTTCCTCTTTGGCTGTAACTCAAACAGTAAACACAGCAGCAAGTTTTCACCCAGTCATTACCAGCCTGCTCCTCTAGTACAGGCCCAGTTGGCAGCCTTGCTACCCAACCACTGGCTGTATGGAAACTGTGAGAGGCCAGTGGTGAAGTGACAGGCTAAAACACATCCACAGGCACTGGGCTAACCAGATACATTACTTACTTTTGTGTGTGTGTGTGTGTGTGTGTGTGTGTCAATCATCACACAAAGAGCCATTTTGAGCAGTTACAAATCTTTAATTGTCAAAGCATGTGTGTGTTTCTAGGTGTCGACTAGCCCTGCCGTTTGATGTTGTTTTGTGACAGAAACAACAATGACTAACAGACACAAAGGAATAATGGCATTAGTGCAGTGCCCGTTAAAAATTTGCCTGTTTTGAACGGGCCGATTGCTTTTCCTGTGGTATTGCTGCTTGTAGAATTCATCAAAACCGAAAAATTACTTACAGAAGGACCCCAAACCACTTCATGTGCAACTCCATTGCCATGGCACTGTACTTTCTCGTGCCAGTAGCAAGACACCTGTCAAGTTTGAAGTTCTTGGGACTAACTGTTCGAATGATATGTATGCATGCATGCACGCACGCACACACAACTTTGTAGACATGGACACCAAGAACTTTGACTGAAACAATACAAAATCATGCATTAAATGTGTATATATAATCCTGTGTACAAGATGCATTATTAGAAAGAAAAAAAAAACACTTCACATGAAGGTTATGGCAAACTTTCACTTTGACTGTCTCTCCAGTTGGTGATAGCCAAAACATTTGGCTTTTGGTTGAAGATGATGATGCTACATGTCTGACAGCTGACTGCCCAACCTGCTGACATCTTTCCTGCTTCGAAATGATAATGGAGCATAAGCATACTGAACAGACCGGTCATTGCAGCATGGAAAACCTGTTCAATGGCTACAAAGGATAATAACATTGTTAGGGTTGGGCTGATTTTACTAACTTTTCAAGATGGTATTACATTGAAAAGTACAATAGGTCTTGTCTGTTTGGTCACCTGGGACAAAATCTGGCAATCTGTTACAAGGGTGTCAGCCTGCATAACTCCATACTGGGATTAGGGTGTGACATTAGCACTGTCAGGGTTGGCTGTTCATTTCCCTGTTCACATTCATGTTACTGGAAACCCTTCTGTGCATCTAAAAGCATCCATCACACATTTTGTTACCAGTAATCTTAGTTAGTCCTTCTAAAATGTAAACAAGATGGAGCCAGGTGACTCTCCACACAAACAGTTTCCATTGTAACTAAGACCGAAACCTGCTCTTAGGTTTGTTAGTGAATACAACTGACTGTTTACTGGTGACACCTTACAACTGACACTGAATCACTTCCCGTTAGGTCTAATGCTAAAGCCACGCAAGTTATTGTCATAGTCAATACATGGTCTCATCTGTTGGTGTGTTTATGGTAGATTGAAAAATCTGACAACAGCCTGTTCGACATAAAGTACACTGTACAACCTGTATTACACAATTTACAACCCAGCAGCAGCACAGTACTGCATACAAGACAATGGTAGGCTATGCATGTAAGTAAACTGATGAATGAATCAATGTGTAATGTAAGATAATGAATTCCTGATATACTGGTTAATTCGCTGGCAGGCTGTGTAATGATACTTCTTTATAAAAGTAGCTCCTTCATGACAAAGAAACACCTTAACAAAAGACCACTTTGGCCTAACCCACATCAGACTAGTAGTTGTTTATTCCTGTCCAACTTTCTTCCACAATCTACTGGCAGTCAAGAAGCGCCATACTTGTTAAATTATTATTTCTCAATGTCAGTCTACACAGTCAAGACACATGCGTGAAACTATTAATATTATCTCCCAGTACATCAGCTTATTCATTCAAATATGTATTCCAGTCTCTTCGAGTCCAGCAGGGTCATGTCTTCAAATTTCCAGCCCAATAGTCCAAAGCACAAAGCAAAACATACATTATAAAACACACAAAAAAAAGTTTTGATTAATTGATTATTTGCTGCAGCTCTATATCAGCTACTTTACTTTAAAATATTTCTAATATCTACAGGAGAAGCTTGATCATCAAAACCAAGTCCAAACCTCATGAATGGACTGAAGATACTACACACCTCTAAGACCTGCTGCCAAATAAAACTCAACTGGGTGAAATTTGCCAAACAAAAGCTACATGGGCCCTTTCTGTATTGACACACACAAAAAAAAAAAAAAGAGTTGCCTCACCGCTTCAATTATCTAGATGTTGATGCAACTGATCTAGCTGAGAAGACAGTTGGCAGAGTTTGTAGATAATGACTTTGTGGTCCCAAACTTAATGGAATATTCTGTTGGGTTAAATGTTCTCACTAATTGCTGCAGTGAGCGGTCGGTTGCTGCTCTCATTGGTGTCTGCAGGCCTGGATCAGCACATAGTCTCTCACAGCATGAGCTTAGTATGGCAACTTTTCTCTATCAACTGTTTAAGGTACATTTAGAAGTTTACATGAAATTAGCAAGGTACTTAACGGGCAGAAGCATCTCAAAGCAGCTAGCTAGCTAATAACGTTACAAACAACACACACACACACACACACACACACACAAACACACACACAGGCAAGGAAAAACTCGCTAGCGACAAGCTAGCTAATTTATACAGCCATTTCAGTATAACATAATGACAACAATAGCATGGGTTAGTCAAACGTAGACCTGTAGACAAGGAAGTACCTATGTGTGGCAGTCAGCGAGCTAAAGCTAAGTTTGGCTAAAGCTAACCAGCTCGAAGTGCAAAACAGTTGGGACTACTATTTGGAGGAGCGAGCGACCTCACTCAGCAACACCCCGCCCGGTTCCGGGGGAAAACGACGAGAAAGAAGGAGGAAAACAACGTTTCTCTTCTCACTGCATGTAAACGTGATACTGGGATGACAAACAGGCGTTGATAAAATAGCTGTCAACTTACTTGTTTAGAGTGAAGAGGAGCTGCTTGCTAGCTGTCAGAAGAGTTGCAGCGAAGATCGTATATGTTTAAGAAGATGAATCACTTGGAGTTTAGTGACACGCCTTCCGGGTTGTAATGTTATTTCACGCATGCGCTGTACAGACTGTCTGGCTCACACCGTGTGTGACATAATTTATATTTAGGAATTTGGTATTTTTACCCCTACAGCTTGCCATATAGGTATATTTTATTTTTTGACATCTATTAAAAAGTATGTATGTTTGTTCTTTTGAGTTCTACAAGTTGTCTTTCCCACCAGGTAGCATCCTTTCAAAGTCTCTCCTTTTTTGTTGGATAATCAAATTAGGAAAATAGGAAAACGTATTACAGATATCAAGATGTATGTTTTACACAAAGAGGCATTATTTAGGGAACCACAGCTAAATGAGTACTTTGTTCTAAAATTTCAACACCTGATAACGTTTTTTTGCCTCAAGACAATCATTAGCTGGAGGTCAAGTTCATGCTGCACTCAGAGCTCATGATTAGCTATGATACGGTTTATCCTTTTGTTTTGTTTTTAATTCTGAAGAAACTTAAATACAATGTGGAAATATACAGTATATGGAACAAATATTTCAAATTGAAAATGCATGTGTGACTATCAATCAACACACAAAGAGTCATTTTGAGCAGTTACAAATCTTTAATTGTCAAAAGTTAACACTGTCAAATATTATACTGTTTCTGTATTCGTCAGGTATGATATCTGTTTCAACCACATTTCTAAAAATCTTTTTTTTTCTATTTTCAAAGATAACTGGTTAAGTAAGTAATAAAATATATAGTTAATACAATGCCTAAATAAATGAATGATGTCTATGCATCCTTATCTGTGGTAGTGGACAACAACATGGAGGATCACTGGTCTTATTTATATTATTATTATATTTCTGGCAAGATTTCACCAGTTTTATAAACATCAAACCTGTCAACCTTTACTGATTAACTGATGCCAGTTCTCTGTTCATTTACAGTAAATGCCCTTTTAAGTTAATCCAGAGGGGGGTAAACACAATTGGTGCTAGTTTCAAGATGTATATCGTAATGGCACTGCAGTTGGCATCTATTTAACCTTAATGAAAAGATAAAAGTAGCTGCTGTTCATAGAATTCTAATTGTTATGCATTGTTGTCTAATGCTTGAATGTTAAAACTAGGCCTGTCTGAAAATCTTGCAATATTACCCAACATTATCACCCCATGCAAGTCCTTAAGGTTTCTTGCATTGCTTATTCAGCCTCAGTGAACCTTGCTATACACTGAACTATATCGACAAATATCACAGGAAACATTGTGTATAAGCAATGCTGGGTAAGTGTTATGTAGAAAACGAGCACTGTGAAACAGTTTTCAATCACATAAATGTGTATTCTGACATCTTACAATATGAAAATAAATGAAATGAAAGAAATGACAAGGTTATTTGCATTTCAAATATTCAACATGAGAGTAGTACAGGAGTATAGGAGGAGTGTGTAAAAAAACAAAATAGCACAAACTAGTAAATCACACTCCCTTATTCAAAATACATCATGTTCAAATCCCAGGGTACATCTCAATTTTGTCAAGAGCACGTTCATTGCTTTCTAGTTAATATTTACATATCAAACATTTTGCATCACTATCACAAGAGAAATTTACTTAAAGTTTACTTCCTTACTCGTTTACACCTTAAGGGAGAAAGTGGGAGTTCAGTGTGGATCTGGCAACCAACTACCGTATCCATGATCTATTTTTAATTTCTACATCTGCAGCATCGTCATATCCTACTGGGTGTGCACTGTGCTTACAATAATTCTCCAATTAAGTTACACAACGAGACAAAAACTGTTGAGAAGAGATGACTGAGAGCTGCAGTAGTTTGCCAGACAGCTTGCATAGAGAAAGCTCCAGTTGTCACACATCTTTCCTCCTTTTCTGTAACTCAAGCATGCTTCCAGAGATCCTCAATGCTGCAGTTTGTTGTACCTGTTGTAACTTTTTCAAATGCGTTTCAGTCTTCACTCTGCTTATCATGACAAAAAATACTTCATATTTGCTACATACTTTATCACACTCCTTTTTTGTCTTTTTGGCAGTCATAAGGAAGATGTGTAGCAGGTGAAAATAATACTATTAATGATCTAGGATAGCCCTCAGTCAATAAAGACATAGTCACAGTCAACATAGAGTTTACAAGTTTACAACCATACCCTTCATGTGGGAGAATAAAGACACAAACATACAGTTTCATCTACCATCAATTACAGAATTTTTATCCCAGTGAACGTGAAAACTTTAAGGGTTAAAGTAAGGAACTAGGGTTGAAATAATCCCTGCTTGTCACACACTTTAGTTATCAGCAGTTGTCCTAGACAGTCTTTACTTTAAACCCTCCAAACCCTAAATAAATGTGATAACCTCCACAAACAGTGGACTTCATCTAGCTGATCCTCACTGGCAGCTGCAGTCAAAATTATGTTTGTGGTTTTGTTAGTGGTGGTGCTGGTGTGTGTAAGTGAAGAGAGCGGTGTCTGTGTGTGTTTAGGTGGTGTTGGGGGAGTTTTAGGGGGGGGTCACACCTCGGTGCTGATGGCTCGGGTGTTGGTGTAAAAATCGGGAGGCCGGCCTCGCTGGGTCTCCCTCAGCAGGGAGCCTCGGATGGTGGGCAGCGGCATCGCCAGCGCCTGGTTCTCATAGTGTGTGGGCATGTAGGTGATGCGCTCGCCACCGTTGCGCATCTCATCAGTGGTACGGATGTAGAAGGGTGAGTCATAAGGTGAGCAGGTGGGGCAATAACTGCGTTGCCCCCCTGTGGGTTTGGTTGAATCGGAGGATCCGAGGGGCTCTGGTGGAGACATGGACAGTGGGGTGACAATCGACCCATCCAGGCCGGAGACACTGCAGGCGTTGCAGGCAAAGTGTTGCTGAGAGATGGAGCCGCTGTCAGACCCATTCTTCTTACAGCAGTAGTACTTACAGAGTAGAGAGAGAGAGAGAGAGAGAGAGAGAGAGAGAGAGAGAGAGAAGTCCTTTACGTGTCAAACAACAGTTTTTAACACAGATTTGTAACATTAACTATCTACACATGAAGATTGAGGTCATCTTATTTTCTTAAAACAAATAAAGAATCTGCTGAGATTTAGATTGTTTACTAAGCCAAAGACTGTAAAGTACTGTGAACTACAAATTCTTACTGATTATTCAAAATACAATTTCCTTCTGCCAATATTGAATGATTATGTTCATATATTTGATGACCATTTGCAACTTGAAAACAATGTTGATATACTTCCCGTCTTCTTGGGCTGAAGGTTTCCTGAAGGAAGCCTGGATCAGTATAGTACCAAGTACATTTTCAAGATAACGCCTGCCACCTGCTGCTCTGTGTGTTGCCGTCTCAAAATTCCTTTGATACCGAAAACAACAACAAACTTCGAGCTAGAAAGCCCCACTCTGAAAATGGCAAGCTTTTAGTAACAATTTGGATCATGCGAGAACGTAGGCCAGCTTGGTTCTTTCGGTGAATGATATTAAAGATTGACAGGGTTTTTGTTTATTGCACTTACTATCTAACTGGGACATTTTAGGACCGATTGGTGAGGATTGCTGTGGAAGAAGTACATACAGCTACACACTGGTAAGAGCAAATTAAGTTTAACTATTTATCCAGCTAATTTAAATAGCTCACGTTACAGTATTGTGTGAACAGTTAACTTCATTTCATATTGTATGTGGCGTTCTCTTTAACAAAATGTTTCACCAAAACAAGTTAATTCTCAAGACCATTTTGCAGAGCCACTGGAGTTTAGCGCTGCCCAAGACGATTGTGATTGGTTTAAAAAAAAAAAGTGCAAACAACCCAGTTTTTTCTCCTATCTCAGAACGTTTCTGTGGTGTAGGCAAAACTTACTCCACAGCGCAGTGGAGATAGGTCTGGTGATACTACCTGCAAGGTGATGTGACAATACAGTGTGGCAGAAGCACTACAGTAATAATGAAGTGTGATTTAAACATCCTACCTGGAGTCTACAGTAACAGAGCACAGCTATGATACACAGAAGTATCACTGTGGCCAGTATTCCTCCGGTTATGACAACAGTTCCAGCTGTCATCCGACCAGCTCTCCATCAAACTCTGACACACAGGCACAGGAAGTGACATAATTAACAAAAGCCTCTGACTGCAAAGATATGAAGTTTAATCAAATCACGCAAAGGTCAGCATCACAATAAACACAGATGCAAAGTGCTGGAATTTGTCTTCTATGTAAATATGTTAATAGAGCAAACTCAAAAGGTCATTCTATAATTATGCAGAGAGAATTAGGTAGAGAACATGCATAGTGTAAATGACTTAAATACAAGCATGCAGTATGACAGTAATGGACAGCCATCCTAAAAACACATAACACAACATATTTTTTTATGTACTGTAATTCTAATCTTCATTTACTGTCTATTTACATCCTTTACTGTAATCCCTTGGTAGCCTATCTAAAATTAAATTTCTTTGCAGATAAAATTACCACATTATGTTTATGGTAGCCTATCTGAATCAAACATATAGGTAACTTTATTTTGAATATGTTTATAAGTATTTAAAGTATTTAAAGTTATAAGTATTTAACATAATATAACTGAAAAATCAAAATTCATATAGAAATCACATTCAGCTGCCCAAATACACAGTATGCAAATTTTAAATGAACAAAACTAACTAAGTCTTACAGAATAAACCTGGTTGTGATTATTGTTGGTATACTCACGTTCAGCAAAGTTGCTTAACACCTGAAAGCAGAGAAATAACAAAGGTAGTATATTAAATACATTAAATGTCACAGACAGACAGACAGACAGACAGACAGAGATACATAGACTTACATCAGAAGAGTGTTTGAAGGTTGTAAGGGTGAAGAGAAGTCAAATCAGAGGTCAAAGGTGAGAGGAGCTGGACAGCCACACTGTATGAACATCTCTAAGGAGAGAGAAATTGGAAGAAATGGGAGCTTTACACATTCCTCTCCACAAGGTGGCACAGAGAGAACATAAAAATATCTCACACACACACACAATTATAGGCGCATGCTACATAAAAATAAACACCTAAAAGTTAACACACACATGATGATGTCTTCTTTCTTGGATTTCTGTGATAAAGTTTGAGTTTATGTATGTATGTTTCACACTTCACTATCTACAGTACTCCGCCTAGGTAGTTATCATTTGCTGAGCTAAGTGTACAATTCTTCTCACAACAGATTTTCTGTTTTGCTACAATTTGGAATAAAAACATTGTCTCTGAATTTGCAGGTGCTCATTCTTGACCAATATCTCTCTACCTCATCCACACTCAAACGCATGCATGCAGCATTGTGGCAGAGCAGCAGTAGTGATTAAGCAGCACAGCAAGGGTCAGTTGTTTAGGGGTTTTAATCTGCAGGCTGGGGCACGTCTAGGTGAAGGGAAAGCTATTACTGCTGATAAAAACATGTCATTAGAGAAAGGAAGGTCAGGATGAAAAAAAGTGGGAAATGATGGAGAAGGTAAGAATGTATTGAAGGAAGGAGGAAAGAGGAAGTGAGAAACCAAAAAAAGAAAGGAAGGAATTAAGGAAGTAGCACACTGGTGCAGTAGAGAGGTTTATGGAGGTTGACACACACACACACACACACACACACACACACACACACACACACACACACACACACACACACACACACACACCTAATTTCTCAGCTTGTCACTTATGATTCCTGCTGTTGGAATTGACAGTGTGTGTTTTTTTTAGATTCATGTCAGCAGTTTGTCCTGTACATATGATTTGATAGATGAAGTCTATCAGTCCATTATTGTGCAAAGTGTAAAAAATTGTGCAAAGTGTCAAAGTCCAGATTTAATCTCTCTCAATTTAAAAAGATCTGGCCTCCTCACTATAGAGATGGTTGTATCTGCGGGTCTTCTCCCTAGATCACCACATTAGGAAGCTCAGAGAAGAGCAAAGCAACTAAACATTCACAGAGTGGCACTGACCAAGTACTGTAACTGTGATTACTTCTAGCACAACAGCACATAAGGATATTAAGAGCACTTGACTCTAAATTGTGCAGCGTTGGATTCACAGAATATAGATGCCTACTGAGTTTATACCAAGTGTATCTCCGGCTTTAGTCTGGGACAGTACAGGAAGTTGGGTTGCTGAATGAAAGCCATCTATTCTCCTTGTGTGCTGATGTTTTTTACTTGCATGTTCTGACAACACATTTCCAACCTTTATTTTTTTGTACATATTTAGCAAGCTACCTAAAGAAATATGTAAATATTGAGCAACAACTCTGGAATTTCAAATATGAAAACTTAAAACAAACATAATATTCCCATGTTTTTCACCTGTTCATTGCTGTGTCCAATGTCATGAGTCATGACACTCAAGAATAGATCAATGTTAGCGCATGTTTATATTTAAAAGCATATAAGAATGATTGCATCACATTGTACTTTGCATGACATTTGGACACAGTTAGTAACTGCAGTAGAAGCAGATGAGGCCAGAAACTTAAAGAACAGCATCAAACAAAAGCTCAGGAGATGTGTTGAACATCTCAAAGCGATGATATGGACCAGTGTTAAAATAAGCTGAATGGATTTCTTAATTAAAAACACAGTGAGCTGGAAGTGCTGTCAGACTCTCCACTCAGTAGAAGAAAAGGAGGCGGTGCTGCTCCCAGAGGCTGCGGTCTGAATCGCTACACTGGCCTTGAGCTCACAAACCATGTTTCTGTCAGAAAGTACACTAGCCTTCAATTATTTGTGGAGACCAAACGGGATGGCAGCTGACAGATTCCTCTTAACATCATTCGTCATAACTTTCCCAGTGCGTGCAATCTCAGACTCGGTACACCAAACTATTTTTCATAATTAATGCCAGAGTGGTGACTTGTACTGCATGGAGGAAATGAAAATGGAGTCACTGCTGTCACCACCTCATCCTTTACTCAGACACAAAATAACTGATTTGTTTTTCTTCCTGTTTACATGTTGCTCTGCAAGCACTTTCAGACAAACTTGCTGTTTAGATTAATTTGAGCTTACTTTGTTTGACAAACTACAGAGAGAAATGACATATCTGCATGAGCGCACACACACACATACGCACACATATGCACACATGCACGTGCAGCAGCTGTACTGTACATATATGTAAACATTAACAAAGATAGCAGCTCAGGTCTTTAAGGATTCACAGATTTAAGGGAAGCTTTTAGCGTGTTTATAGTCATTTTTGCGCGCCTGTGAAAAAAAACACTTTCACACTGTCAGAAATACACCGCACAAGCAACAGGTCTCCATATCTATCCATTAAAGTGGCAAGCATAATAATATGCAAATTAGGTGTGTCTCAGGTGAATCGTACCTCGTTGATAATGAAATCAGACAGAATCCATTCAGTGTGTCACTCACTTGCATTGCAATCTGGTGCTCAGCACATTTTTGTTTTAGAAAAGCTGTTTCTTTTCTTTAAAGCTTGAATCTGAAACATTTTAGCTTGAGGCAGAAAATAAATATTTCTATATCATCATGTTCGAGTTACCACACTGACACCTGTCAGTCACCTTGATTGGCTTATGTGTATCCTGAGGCTGCAAGTAATGCTGATGTTTGTAATTGATATCTTTTCACAAGTGAAGACACAATCAGACCAATCAGAGCTTTACAGGTGGGAATAAGAATAGAGACGCCTACATCCTACATTGCTATCTAGCTCCCTAGCTACATCCTTAAAAGATATCAACAGGGCACACATGTAGAGGTGTGTACCTTGATGCAGAAGGTCCAAGGTTCAAATCCGACCTGGGATCTTCCTCCTTTTTTTTATATCTAGCTGTCTCATGAATTAAAGGTGGAAATGCCTTAAAAAAATGTCTTAAAAAAAGATATCAACAGAAAAATGGAACAAAAAAGACAAGCGTTATTCGCGATGCACGGGTTTTTGCATGTATCAAGATCATAGATTTGCGAATGTGTTTTGATTGGTTGCCAACCTCAAAAAAGACAGAGTAAGAGGAGTACTGAATTACTTTGGTTTAGTTTCTATCTGCATCTATTTGTTAAGCTGCACGTTTGGCAACACAAGACGAGGATCATAGAAACTTATATACTCTATAGCATACGGAGAGTGCCAGAGATGCTGGCCGAGCTCGCAGAGGTTTAAAGATCCTTTTTTGTGGTTATCAAGGTATTCAGTTTATGCCGTGGCCTACCAAAAAATAGTTTTACACGTTTCACCTGTGCTGTGACATAAATTAGATTACAGAAAGAAAAACTATTAAACCTCTCAGCAACTGCTACTGGGAAAGAAGTTGCCTTGACACATGACTGGTTAGGGCAAAACAATTTCAAATGACCCTCTCTTTGTTATGATATACTATGCTACACAGGATTATGTCTAGACTTTGATGTTTAAAAGGTATTTGGTTTTATATTTTGTGGGTTTTATAATTTTTTACATTCTATTGTTTAATTTCCATTGTTGCTTTCCTTTGTCCTGTAAATTTTTCTTTGTAGGATTAAAACCCTTCATGCTGTAAAACGGCAAGTTTCCCATATGCTGTTTTTGCCAAATCAGAGTAATGAGAAAATCTTATGAGCTTCCCCCCTTTGATGGAGTGTTACCTCTGGAGTCTCGGCCATCAGTCTTCAGGAGCAGCTGAAGGACCTTGACTGCCCCGGGGGATTTTTACAAGATTGATTTTTTGGATCTTAAATTGCTCAGACCAGCAGTGGGCCAGTGCCAGTCTCTCTTCCCCCAAACACACTACAAACACATTCTGCACTTGAAACAAATGCCACAGGTTTGATCCCCACAGTGTTGCATGTTTGAGCAAGGCACCAACCTCATCCGTTGAATGTTCGCAGGGCCAAGAGTCTTTGTGTTAGAATAAAATGTAACTTCAAACGGATTATTAAATCAACTTTTAATATGTATCCCACGGGATCCTAAAAATTGCATGTAAAAATTGTAGTCCAGTTAAAAGGAAGACTTTATTTTTTAGTTATAAGGTTTACACAGAAGCGCAGTGTCTCTATCCTGTAACTGTCAAGAAATGTGTGAAAAATGTCACATTTTTAGAAATAAATGTGTGTAATGTCATACTTATGCTAATGTAGCTCTGAAAACATGCAGCTGGATTTTAAACTATACTTCCTGTTATACCATTCCCAGGAGCAGTACGAGTCTAAAGGTTACAGAAGTGAGCTTGTGACAAAACCTTCCAAAGTCAACTAATTTCACCTGAGTCCCTGAAAATGAGGCCAAAGTAAGTAGAGGACTGACAATCTTCCCTCTATAAACATCAATCCCAACCCTGAAACAAGGAGTGTGCTTGAGAATCTTTTTTTTTTTTTTAAATTTAGTAAAACTCTTTATTAGGAAAAACTCTTTCCTAATAACTTCAGGTGTCGGTCTCAGTAGCAGCAGCTCAAACCCAAAGCCAAGAACACATTATTTTTGAAAAAACACCATTTTGTCATCTGAACTCCACAGATCTATAGCTGCCGTTGTAAGCAGAGAGAAAACAAGTCTCACATCCAAACGGGATTCATGGTCACAGCTGAAATGTAATTTGTCTAATCCGGTTATCTGGCGTTCCAAAGGCTTTCCTCTATCTGTTTCCTCTCTCTATCGTCTCTGATGCGGCCCAGCGTGGGCGTCTGTGTGTGTTTGTGTGTTAATGTGTGTGTGCATGTTTGTTTGCTTGCATGTGTGGGTGTGAAGTAACAATTTAGGGGGTCGGTTTAGAAATTGCGGCATTTCTTTTTAATGAAGATTCCTCACCGTAAAAGTAGAATAGTGGGAAAAATGTCAAAACGTAAAGACCCTAATCTGTTAAAGCTCACAGGATAACAGTTTGGAGCATTTGATGTTAGTTAATGTTGCTTGCGCTCACTCATGTTTGGTGGTTGCAGTGCAGCTCTAACTCTAAAGCACTCATGTCATTTCACTGGAAACATCTGACCAGCTGAAACACATCAGGTGATCTGTACTGTAAAGAAAAGTGTGCTGTCCTTGGTGCTAAGGTTATATAACTGGAAGCATCCGCATCCTGTCATACTGTATGTATGTAGTTTATTCCTTTTTAACAAATCTATCAAACTGTGAGGCTGGAAGGATTGAGCTATATGGCAGGCAACAAAAATTCAAGTTGTGTGTTCTTGCTGGTATAACACTGATTACTTTACAAGTAACTAAGTCATAAAATGACATATGTATGCATACTTTGCTTTTTGTCCATTATTAGTAATTAAATTAAATACTGTATATGGTGTAGCTTTTGGTTAAGAAACTCTCCCTATAAACTTGTTCACCCCTTCCACCCTGGCCTATAATGCAACATGGAATGAATAGGTGAAAGGGGAATGAATGATCTATATTACAGGTAAAAGCCAGTAAATTAGAATATTTTGAAAAACTTGATTTATTTCAGTAATTGCATTCAAAAGGTGTAACTTGTACATTATATTTATTCATTGCACACAGACTGATGCATTCAAATGTTTATTTCATTTAATTTTGATGATTTGAAGTGGCAACAAATGAAAATCCAAAATTCCGTGTGTCACAAAATTAGAATATTGTGTAAGGGTTACATTTTGAAGACACCTGGTGCCACAAAGTAATCAGCTGATTAACTCAAAACACCTGCAAAGGGCTTTAAATGGTCTCTCAGTCCAGTTCTGAAGCCTACACAAACATGGGGAAGACTTCAGATTTGACAGCTGTCCAAAAGGCGACCATCGACACATTGCACAAGGAGGGAAAGACACAAAAGGTTATTGCTGAAGAGGCTGGCTGTTCTCAGAGCTCTGTGTCCAAACACATTAATAGAGAGGCAAAGGGAAGGAAAAACTGTGGTCAGAAAAAGTGTACAAGCGATAGGGATCACCGCGCCCTAGTCAAGATTGTGAAAAAAAGGGTGTGGACAGCTGCTGGAGTCAGTGCTTCAAGATCCACCACCAAGAGACGCTTGAAAGACATGGGTTTCAACTGCCGCATACCTCGTGTCAAGCCACTGTTGACCAAGAAACAGCGAAAAGCGTCTCACCTGGGCTAAGGAAAAAGAGCTGGACTGCTGCTGAGTGGTCCAAAGTCATGTTTTCTGACGAAAACAAATTTTGCATTTCCTTTGGAAATCGAGGTCCCAGAGTCTGGAGGAAGACAGGAGAGGCACAGGATCCACGTTGCCTGAAGTTTAGTGTAAAGTTTCCACCATCAGTGATGGTTTGGGGTGCCATGTCATCTGCTGGTGTCGGTCCACTCTGTTTCCTGAGATCCAGGGTCAACGCAGCCGTCTACCAGCAAGTTTTAGAGCACTTCATGCTTCCTGCTGCTGACCTGCTCTATGGAGATGGAGATTTCAGGTTCCAACAGGACTTGGCGCCTGCACACAGCGCAAAATCTACCCGTGCCTGGTTTACAGACCATGGTATTTCTGTTCTAAATTGGCCAGCCAACTCCCTGACCTTAGCCCCATAGAAAATCTGTGGGGTATTGTGAAAAGGAAGATGCAGAATGCCAGACCCAAAAACGCAGAAGAGTTGAAGGCCACTATCAGAGCAACCTGGGCTCTCATAACACCTGAGCAGTGCCAGAAACTCATCGACTCCATGCCACGCCGCATTAATGCAGTAATTGAGGCAAAAGGAGCTCCAACCAAGTATTGAGTATTGTACATGCTCATATTTTTCATTTTCTTACTTTTCAGTTGGCCAACATTTCTAAAAACTCCCTTTTTTGTATTAGCCTTAAGTAATATTCTAATTTTGTGACACACGGAATTTTGGATTTTCATTTGTTGCCACTTCAAATCATCAAAATTAAATGAAATAAACATTTGAATGCATCAGTCTGTGTGCAATGAATAAATATAATGTACAAGTTACACCTTTTGAATGCAATTACTGAAATAAATCAAGTTTTTCAAAATATTCTAATTTACTGGCTTTTACCTGTAGCTGTTCACAAAAAACAAAAAAAAGGAGGAGCTACTAAATGCAGAAAAATTTTAGAATTCCATACGAACTCAATACGTGCACAAATTCAGGCAATTAATTACACAAAAGAACACAAAAAGGCTTGGACTGGCAGCTACTCTGTATTGCAAAAAACGGAAACCTTTCTTCTTTGTGGCATGTGCCACAAAGCTGTCAAAGTTGTAGTTTTTAATTTTTTGTATCCTCTGAATGTTCAGAAACATAAGTGATCAGTGCTCCTGCAGTATTTAGACAGAATAACTCACTCTTAAAATGTACTTTTGTAATAATGCTCCAAATGACAAGTCGATTAACTCTTGGATACAAACACGTGACCTTGAAAGCATTCTTCATGTACTGAGATCTACAGGAGCTCAACCAACCGTTAGACCATCTTCACTCTTAAGCTGTCGCAGCAGTTATAGCCCAGTAGGCAGAGATTGATGACACGAAACATTTTAGTTCAATTACTTGATTTTGCTCGAGGTCATTTGGAGCGAAGAATGCAATAAATGTGAAGAACCACTCCCCAGAATGATCCTCTTGGCCCTATAAAAGCACATGATCAATACTGGAGCAAAAGCGCCTTCGTCTCCGTGAAGATGGAGAGAAATAGGAAGACAGAGTTGGAGCACAGTTTCAGTCTTTTTCTCCGTCCAATCTGGACCATGTTCTGATGCTGTATACGCTGCTGGCAGATTTATGCCGTTATGCAGCTCTCCAGGCTACTGTACTCCAGCCCGCAAGCTCCTGATTCAGCCTTTCTACACACTCACTCTGAATCAAGATGTGGAGAATACCTTCACTCAGATGGCAAGCGAAAGATTCATTACTCACAGATGGTCCATCTTTTATTTTATACACACGCCAAATTCAACTTCCATCCTTTCAATAAGGCCTATCTCCAGAAATCCAGGTCAGTGTGATGGCTATAGGGTACTTCTAGCCTATTTGGTTCTACTGCACTTTTACTGCCATTACAACTATGACTACTGCTGCTTATACTTTTAATATACAAAAGTTTAAAGATGCTTTGAGCATAATTTCAACATATTCTAAACACTGAGCCATTGACTTGCTTGCACTTCAAACTGGAAGCCTTGAATTGATGTTCTAGTTAATTTATGTCTAGTTCAGACAGATTCACAGTGAATAACTTGAGCAAGAAAAGGGACTCAACATTAAACATGCATACAGCTCTGCATCTGCCTGCTTTACGTGGTTTACAGAAGCTTCATTATAGCTGCTCAGCTCCTCCTCTGTTGTCCTGCGATATGCCAGCTTCTCTTTCACACTTGGCAGCAGAGCAGCATCATGGAACGCACACCCAATATAGGGCAGCGGCAGCCGGGGGAAGCTGTAATTACTGTACCTCTATTCTGCTGGTCAGCACGGCAGTCTCATAAAAAGGAAATTAAATGGTCCAGCTTCTATCTTTTAGGGAGTAATGTACCACGAATATTACATTAGCATACATTCCCATGGACATTTTATCTGCGACAGTTAATACAGTGAAGCATAGCCACAGATGTTAGGGCTGGCCAAATGAAGGCAGGGCTACTGAGGTGCCTTGCTCAGGAGCAGAAAAGCAGAAGTAAAGGTTAGGGTTCATTAAGTTGTCAGCTGTACAGATCCTTGTTTTGCCATGAGGAATTAACAACCATCAGTAATGAGCTGTGAAAATTGTTCATTACAGCTGTAACACGGATCAGTCCACAGGAGAATGGCTAATTCTATGGTTGATGGTTTAACTTTTAAGCATACATTATCAGTAAAGTAGTGTAGCTTCCACTATTTCTTCTCTAAGACATAGGTATCAAACAAACATTACTGTACTTCCACTTTTATGTTCCCAATCCTATCCTGAATTATGTCAAATAGGAGTTTGAACTGTAAATATAAAATGTGCCCATCATTGAAAAGTCTGTCTAGCTGTCACACTACAAGTCCAGTCTTTGACAGCTTTCAGCTCTTCTCACAACTGTCAAAATAGATAAATTAGAAATAAACCGGCCTGAACACAACATGGTTTGCTGTCAGCCTTACAATAGATGAAGTAGGTGTGAATTTGATAGTGCTGCTCAAGGCCATTTTAACACATGGCTGTGCAGAAAACACTGAACCTATGACCTCCAGCTGACAGGACAGTAACTAAATCCACTGTCCCATCCTGCTCACAGCCGGGCAGCCACACTTCCAGGACAAACACAGACTCAGATCTCCTCTCATCTCTTGGCATTAGGCTGTGACTGTGATTTCATATTTATTACTGCAATAGCTGAGTGTTTTGTACGAAAAATAAAGATTGGTAGAACTTAGGAGGTAATCAATCAAATCTCAGAGGTTTTGAAGACATGTCCATAATCAAAAAAAATTCTATTATGCAGCCTCAAAACTTTTCTGAGTAAATTAACCTGACGCACGTGGTATGTCCCCAAACAAAGATGGCAACTGGAAAGCAAGCACTTGGGAAATGTTGGGAAATGTTAGCAGGAGATATTTCATCAGACATTTCATCTTGAGATCAGTTCCTTTACATGCAAAGCAATGTAAAGGAACTGATGTCATCTTGAGCCAATATTCGGACTACAGGTTTACATGGTTTGAAGTAATGTGATTTCTCTAATATTTTGTTTACATGGATTCATATAAAAATCGGTTTGTATGTGTTTCACCTCTCTGGCAGAACTAATGATGCATGATTAAGGCATTCAATTGCCCCAGAAAATGATAAATATTATCAAGAGTGATATTTATTCAAGCATTTATTAAGTTAACATATTGTATCTGAAATTAACTGATGCTGATAAATACATTTTGTAAGACAGTCGAATGAGATAAGGATTGTGGGGCAGAGTGGAGTGAATGAATACGATCATGTAACGTTATGATTTCCAGTTGAAAGTCTTGACAGCAGGATTGCAGTTAAATCTAAGCTGTGTGACATGTTTTTATTCATACTGTATATATGCTGTATTTTAGCTCATCCATGATCACCTCAGGTCACAGGAATATTTTCTGGGTCCTGTAACCCACAGCATTTTTTCCTCTTTACTATTTATTGCATGTGGATGTTGATGGACTGTGTTCCAACTTGCTCTGGGCAAGAGAATCAGAAAAACTGCTTTTTGGAAGTATAAAAGTTGGATTTAAGCTTCAAGCAATGCTTGCGTAAGATGGCTGATACATGAACAGTTCTACATTTCAAAAAACCATGAATAAAACAAAGTTGAGAGCTGGTGGGTACTGACGACAAAGGGATGAAATTTTCCAGAAAAGATGTTGCTTTAGGACAAAAATAAGGAGGTCTGTGCAAAAACCGTGAAAAAGATGGGGTAAAGGGTTAGGCTACAGGAGGTAATTCAAAGTTTAAATAACCGGTCATGTGAAGGTCATGGGAAGGTGGGCAGGTGTGGAAATGGATCTTTTGCTAAAATGTCACTAGGAAAAGTTTTTACTACAAGGTGAGATTTTAACGAGGACACATTTTGCTTGTGCACATAATCTTATAATCAATCTCTATTACAGCAAATCAAAGTTAAGTTGTTTCACAAAATTCTATGTGAGTGTTACTGTGGAGGAAATGTCACTCTGGCTAACAGTACCAAAACACGGGGGTGTATGTGTGTGTGTGTACTATATTTGTTTGTGATTGTCATTGTCCATGTGTGTTTTTGTAAGACTACAGAGGACTGTATTTGTGTGCATGTCTCAAGGCGTGTACAGTATCCAACTGTGCATGAGTATGTAAATGTCAAAGAGTTGTATTATGCTTGTCAGTCTGATTAAGTCAGGAAGTGTCTCTTCAAGTGTGCATGTCTGTATGTGTGTTTCTGATGAGTCACCACAGACACAGCAGCCAGCAGCAGTAGAGCAACGTTAGCAGATAACAGCGTTTCTGTTCCAGAGGCCTCCGGCTCTGCCAACAAGCCTTCCTCTCACTAGTCTCATCCTCATCCAGCCTGGCTGGCTGTGCTTCAGAGCTGCATTAACATCCACAAGCCACAGTGAGAGTCAAACTGTGATCCAAGCCACCAAAGCAACTGAAAACAAACAATACCTGCTCAGGCCCATGATGGCCAATGTTGTGGCCAGTTGGTAGCTATTAAAGTCACAAAGTGTAGTGTTGCTTAATTCCCCTAGACGTAAAAACAAATCATTTTGCCAGTACTATTTTAAGAGCCAGGCATACTAACATATCAATTTGGTGTCATTCACTTTTGACAATCTGCCAGTATCAATTCATAACAAGAATTATCTCGAGACACTTTACAGATAGAGTAGGTCTAGACCATACTCCAGAATTTACAAGGACCCAATAGTTCTAGTAGTTCCCTCCAGAGCAAGCAACAGTGCGACTGTGGCGAGCAAAAACTTCCTTTTAGGCAGAAACCTCGGACAGACCCAGGCTCTCGGTAGGCGGTGTCTGATGACCACAAGTAGGAGGCTTTTCATGTGTGCTGGGTGGATTCCCCATTCTTTGTTTAACACACCCATGAAAGTAAAAGTGGCTGATATCCTTCTCTCTGCCAGAAACATTGGTTATGGTAGACCTGAAGACGAGCTGATGTGACTGACTGATGCTGGAAGCAGACCCTGGAGTTAAGTTTCCTGTCCTGCTAATGCTTTACTGCAGCTTGGAAACACAGCTCGTCTCACCTTTAAAAGTGTGACTACAGTACACTTAATTCACGACCGTATCAAAAGAAATACCGGCAGCCAGAAAAACCTTGAGGGCATTTGAATAATTCACACACCACTCCTGAAACACATTCCCTGGGTAGCTCCCCACTCACCCCAACCTCTAACAAACAAACACACACCTTAAAAACACTCTTCCATGCATGTTGTCCCAGAAAATACATTGAGCAGTGTCAGCAGGAGGAAGCAAAACATGACTTCACAACCAAAGGTGGGCTGAGTACAGTTAGTCTGCCTCCAGAAAGCAAGAGATTAAATCTATGACTTTCCAACACTAAGTGTCTCTACTCTGATTAAAAAATGTTTCATTTGAATTTCACACAACCCAGAGCAGATTTGAGTCAGTGAGGCCTATTTTAATCACAGTCACAAACAAAGCCCAAGAAACCTTCAATGTTCCTGCCATGTAATTGTGTGAACATGATGCAAGATTGTGGGTCAGGCTTAAACAGCAAAATTCAACCACACGTTTGACCAGGCTTGCTCCTCAATTTGAGTTTCTTTAATGTATTTTTTAGTTTCTTGGCCACGACCCGGATACTTCAAAATGTTGGAGGAAAATTCATCCATGAAGACGATAAAACTTTTAAAATACAGATGGTTATACAAGGCCCGTGCTGCATAAGGACACACATTAGGACTGCAGGGCCTTAATTTTCCAGTGTTTAATTCTGTACATCATCTGCAGGCTGGTAAGGATGTATGTGACAAACATATCGCTGCTTTTGGCCAACACTAGACAGTGATTTTGTCCAACAGGTTTTTGAAAAGGTTTCATCGGTCCAAACAAGGTCAAATCATCCCAGTATAAAAAAGAAATGTAAAAATCATGAGCTATGAGAAATGTCGGGGTTATTATGGTTGCTTGGATTAATTGTTTCTTAAATTAACTGAGGTCAATCAAATATTTAGTTTGCCAGCCAGAGAGGTTGTTACAGAACAACTTCACACTGGCAGACTAAATGTTGCTAGCATTTAGTTGTAATTTCCTTCAGTGTTTTGAACTGTTGGCACAGCGCATCATTATACAACCTGTGTATTAAATACATTCTGTCTGTTGCTGCTGTGTTAGCTGTGACAGGCCCCGACTGCAGACTCCTCTGGGAAATCAGCCCACTTCCTGTTGTATCACTGCCACTGGAGGTGGAGGAATTAGGAAGTGTGTGTGTGTGTGTGTGTGCGCGCATTTGGGCAAGGTGGAGACAGGAGAATATATAGAGAGGCTGCTCTACAGTTATTTAGTCAAGCTGTATTTTCTTGTAGCTTCCTCTGTAAGAAATGGGTCAGAGCAGCACATCACCTGCTGCTGTCTGTTGATGTGGAAGATCAATACTCTTCACATACTGTACTGTAGCTGCACATGTGCACAGAGTGGAGGAACGTCTAACTTGGCAGTGAAAGTATTGTTTATACGTTAACGGTTAAATATAAGTAATAAACAGTATTTGTACGGTAATGGCTGGGTGACATGTTAACTATTATTGGGTGCCTGATAGAGCATGCACACACATACAGAGGCTCAGTCCTCAACACAGTGGTAGTTTCCCTCTCTCTCTCCGCTTTCATGTCTAAGCTGTCCAATCAAAATGAAGGCCTAAAAATGCCCCAAAAAAATCTTAAAAGGAAAAGAAATATTGTGTGATTAGAGATTTTTCTTCTATTCTGAAAGGCTGCATTTCAAATGATATAAATGTATGATTTGTTGAGTTTCATAGCTGAGCGGAATTACTGGTAAATTCCTCTGCTCGTTTGATTACTATGTTCCCAATAATGATACCCGTTTCTTTTTTTAAATTTAAGGTATATCTGACATTTGATATAAGCAACCCAGAATGTAAAATATAGTGAAGCACTGAACCGTTTTCAACAGGAGTGGCCTAGGAATTGAAGCCCAGCAGTGAGTGCTTTGAGACTCAGGACCTTCACCTGTGCCTGTCCAAAATGCTTTATGATTGAATATCACAAAAATACAGATGACATAAGTGGGCATTCAACCCCAAGCCATGGCAGTCACTGCCTAACTTTTCTCTTTACCTTTTCAATTAGAAACTATGCAGTCCCAATGCCAGCAGCTCAGTTCCAGTGTGAAAGATCACAGCAGCGGCAAAATGGCCAAAAGCCCAAGACTCCAGGTCCTGTTGAGTTGCTCCACTGTCACTTCCTCTATTCTGGCACATTTTACATTGAATTTAAAGTGTAATTTAACTGAAGTCACAAACCTTTATGCTAGTCAATGTGAACCTGTACATTGTTTCGCCACTGCAACTGAACGTCAAGGGTCCGAGTCATAAGTATGACACCTCTGACATTTAAATGCAGAACCAATTCCTCGTACAGTATAGCTACAACAAACATAAAATGTGACCCATCTCCCTATTTTTCATTATTGCACATACCTGATCTGGTTACATGGTCCGTTCGTTCAACTAATCCTGTGGAGTTTGACCGTGTAAAGCCACTAACATCATTATCGCAAGGAGACAAGAGAAGCACAGTGCATGGGACTGCGGCGGAACTTCTCCAAGGATGAGCCGGAGTCCAGAGCGCACAACGCCGCTAGGGAACCAACAATCCCGCCGTGGAACCAGCAGACTAAAGGTCAGAGGGATGGCTGTGGGGACTACCACGACCAGCAGCAACCGAAAAACGGAGCATGGTCACTGTACGCGACCGGAGCAAACAGACGGGTATGGACGAGTACAATGATTCAGGATATAAGCGCTTTTACGCGCATGTAACCTGTAAAACGCTTTAACCTTCACACACAGCAGCGGAACTCCGAAAGGGCAAAAAAAACACCGGGAAGCTTAAAATCGTTGAAAATCAAACGGACACATCCAACAAGTGAGGGACGAGGAGGCGAAATGACGGAGTCCGCTGCTGGACGGACTGGGAGGAGGCGGTAGGAGCCGCCCCGCAACACACTACCTCCCTGGAAAAAAATACATATGTACATTTCAGTGGGATGCTATAAAAAAAACAGTTGTTAAGAGATAGGGTTGTTATTAGAGGCAATATTAATAAAATACCATGACTTAGGCTGTATTCTATTGACTACTATTGACTGCAGATTATCAGACTATATTAGACCACAAATACAGTAGGCTACCAAGTCATAAAGTATGACCTAGTTGTTACAAGTAAGCTATTATTGAAACATTTAGCTTACATGATTGAATATGAGGAACTATATACAATGACCTTAATATTAAAAACTATAAGTCTACGTATGTACATAACATTATTGTGACGCCAATAGACTATTTAAAACATTCATCTTCTATGAGGTGATAATAGATAATTTAAGGTGATTTTGAAGTCACTTTTGCATAAGTTATAAGGATCATACCCTGAATATCATAATTATGGTTTATTCAGGATGTTCCCTATAGAGAAAAAGGCTGGGTAATGTGGTTGTGGCCTGCTCACAGTAAATAAAAGCTACAGTACCCCCAAACAGACCACTGAGCTACAGTAATTGATTTGCCCTCAATCACTGGTCCCTTAATCTACTTACTGTTGCAACCAAGTCAAAGCAAATATCGACAGAGGGCGATGGCCTGGCGGAACAGACAGGGCAGAACTGCACCACAAAACTGAGACGCTAATGCCGTTTTTCCACTACATGGTACCTACTTGACCCGCCTTTTTTACTGTTCCATTACAAAAAAAATGTCCCTGGTACCTGCTGACAGGTACTTTTACTACCACCTCAGTCGAGGTTCCAAGCGAGCTGAGGCGATACCAAAAGGTGACGTGAAAACCTGCAGACTACTGATTGTACGGAGAGAATCATCACTAATCACTGCGTCATCATTGCTAGCGACAGGCGGGGGTGTCCAGCCGTGTTTAAGTAGTTTATCCAGTGGTGTGTTTTTTGCTGCCTCCAGCTTCTTTTGAAACTAAATGTGTCTTCTGGCTGTGGCAACAGCCAGATGCCAAGAATCTAAAACAACACACCTTCGATGTTCTGTGTGTGTCGCGTTAGCTCCATGGATGTATTAAGAGGACATTAGGTCATGGCAGTTTTTCTGCAATGATGAAAAGCCACGCTCGCCTGAGGCGGTAGGCTACTAATCTGCAATGAAAAAAAAAAAAAAAAAAGAGGATGGGCACCGGGGCCAAGCCGAGTTGAGTCACACAGGTATCATGTAATGGAAAAACGGCAGAATAGATCAACTGAATCACTGGACAAACTGGGAAGACAAGGGTGGTGGAAGTCAGGGAATCTGGTTTGGGGCTCACACAACACGACATGCTGCAGTATTCAAAAAACTCCAACAATCTGGTTGAGGGAAGAAAGAGAGCAAACAAAGTTTTAGTAAGTCATGTTGCAAAATAAGAGTAACTAATTCTGATGACGACCTGATGGCTGAAACTAGGAACTTTGTGCCAACTGAGCGTTCTGATGTCTTCTGAAACGTTGGCGCAGTTTCTTCGTAAAAGTCAGTGCACAACAACTACTTCAGTGAGTTTATTTACATGCATGCTAATAATTTGCTCTTTAAGGCAGTAATTTCACACTTGAAACTGCTATAAATGTAACATTTTACTACTATGATTATATATTTTTTTAGATGTTAAAAGTAACCTTTATGATGTCAAACTGCAGTGACAGAAAACAGCTGAATAACTGACTCAGTCTGCAGTTTACCATGTTTGGCTGAAAGACCAAGTTACAGCTATAATTTAACTGCCATCCATCCAAGTTTGTTGTGTAATGTTGAAATATCCATCTGATTTAAAACTGTAAGAACAGTATAGACCGGAACACAACCATTTGTAGTTTCATGCAAAAGAAAATAAATGAAAGCAAAACTATGATTTGACCTTTTTTTTTTTTTTTAGAGGCAAAAAGTGTATTGCCAGCCTTGCCCCAATTCCTGCCACAACAACATCCGTGGCTGAGGCTGATGTTTAGCATACTGAACACTTGTCAGCTCATCGTTTCCTTCCTTGTCCTTGTCGCTGGGACTCCTTGCTCTTTTGCCATAAGCCACTAGGGTCGTTTGAGATGAACTGCGCCACGCCTGTAAAGTGGACAAGAGCAGGCAGCAGCAGCAGGGGGGCGGAGAAAAAAAACTGTGGTAAAGTCGGACAGTTTCCAGACGAAACACTCATCCTGCTAGGTCAGATTCCAATTTAATAAAATGTTATCAGACACATATCAGCTTGTAAACAAGTCTCCAGTTTTAATTAAGACAGAGTAGTTGTCAAAATTCTCTGCATGCAATCTGTTGCTGATGTTAATTAACAACAGACTGTAGATGATCCGTGATCTGAACAAATTTGGTCAACTTCAACTTCTAAACGTCACTATCAGCCACACAACATGTGGTTTGTACAGCCTTTAAATCAGACAAATGGCAATTAAAATTCCTCTGATTCAAAACAATAAAAAGTTTATAGAAAACGTCATGTTGAGTTGATTGTGAACCAATCAGCTGTTAAATCAGCTGAGAGGCCGGCGTTTCCCAGCATGCTCTGGGTCCGTCTGGGTCCTGCAGTCGGTGAAAAGCAACTGTGCTGCCTGTGTCTTAGAACTGTGGTGGCCTTGAGATTATCGTTGCCTACGTGCGCATGACGTCAGAGCAAGTTGGGATCAAGTGGGACATAAATGTAACCGGCGTGCAACGGGCCACTGATCGATTCTGCGCAGACTTGGCTCATCTCGAACGAGCCTACGGTCACATTCACAGGCACACCCATCTGACCACTGGCCACAGACACTCCCAAAGTAAAGATAAAAAGCTAGTATTTTGCAAGACAGTTAAAAATTAAAGAGAAAACTTTCCCTGAAACAGCAGCTTCTGTTCATGATAGTTCACAGCTCCACAGCAGAGATAAAGCTGCAGGGAGTGCTGGTTGTACAGCCTCGTACTTCATCTGTGTTCATTCAGCTAGAAAACTGCCTTCACTGCTGCAAAAAGTGATTTTACCCTTAGCTGCCCAAAACACAGACAAAGATTGGGTCGATGAGAAATAGCCTTGTATAGGCTTGTTATCTTCAAAATGTTAGAGCAGCTGGATACATCTAGGGAAAAAAGTGAACAGAACACACTTGCCTGTTCTGTCATCGAAAAGGTACTTTTTCTGCCATTGAGCAAGGCACTCCCCCGCTCACCCCCAGCCACTTCCAGAGTTGACAGAACCAGATGAATGTGAAGCAGAGTAGGGCTTTTTATGTATCACAGAAGAAAGATAAACATGACTTTAAGGTGCGGTAGGACCCAAACTTAAAGGAATAATTTGACATTTTGGAAAATAAAAATATTTGCTCTTGCTGAGTCCAGCGGCTGGTTAGCTTAGCTTAGCATAGCATAGCATACAGAGTAGAAGTAGGTAGTTCACGCTTTCAGCCGGATGTCAGTTACCCTCCATTTTGTTTGCGTTGGTATTTTAAACTCTGGTCAATTTATGAGGACTATGGTTAACTGCACCTCAGATCTCTGCAGGGGAAATCCAGACAGCAGGCTAAACTATCAGTACAATCTGAGTTTTCTGTTGCACGACTAAAACAACTTTTGAACATACACGTTCCACAAAAACAAGTTCCTTCCTGAGGTTATTTTGCAGCGACACCATGGCTTTTCCCAGTGCTAAGCACCACGCATGATGATTGATTGGTTTCAAGAAATCCCAATAAACCACAACACGTTTTTTTCCCATCCCGGAATGATGTGTGGACTAGCCAGACGTGGAGGAAGGTCTGGCAAAGCGAGACTAGGTTAAACTTAATTTGCTCCTGCCAGTGTATTTCAGTGTGTACTTTGTCCACAGCAATCCCGCCAATCTATCCCAGATATTAGATGCCGTAAACATATTCTTTGTAAATCCTTACAATCATTCCCATTAAGAACCAAGCAGGCCTGCCTTATCGCACAAAACACATTTTCTTCAAAACTTGACATTTTCAGTGTTTAGTTTGCTAGCTCAAAGTATGTTGATGTTTCCCAAAGAAAGCAGAGTTTGAGAACGGCAACACACAGAGATCGTAAGTTGAGGGACATCCAGGAAATTATCCTGGAAATGTACTTCCACTGATCCTGACTAAGAAACAGGGAGAACCTGACATTAACAAGCAATATTGTGTGCCAATCTGTGCCAAACTTTTACCTCGCTGGTAGCAGTGATAAATAAGTGCTGTTCCCAAAATGTAGACCTATTCCTTTAAAACCACAGCCAAGGTGACCCACAACCACTGAAAATAAAATGAAATGTACATAATCAAGAAATTAAAGATGCCCGTCC
Source organism: Percina caprodes (assembly GCA_013375575.1). Lineage (NCBI taxonomy): Eukaryota > Metazoa > Chordata > Actinopteri > Perciformes > Percidae > Percina > Percina caprodes. Next base: position 2,735,926 of record JABXJD010000004.1, on the reverse strand, counting down.
AATAAAACATGATTAATTTCAAACCAGCTCACCTGGACAAGAAGAGCCACAGTGCAGAACTGGCTGGAGCAAAGCTATTGGCAGGATTTTGGAGGTGTATATGATTTAAGTGATGGTATGTGCAGTAAACTGCCCAGGTGTGACACTAGATCTGAGCTTCAAATTGCTGCTTCAGTCAGCAGTGACCTTCCCTCTTTGCATCCAGGACCAAAGTCCTGCAGTATTACATTCTAGTCCAACTGGCAGTGGCTTGTGCTTGATTAAGTGGATCACAGATTAAAAGGTCAGAGGTCACACCACCAAGACACTGGTTGCAATAATATATAACATTTCTACAAATAGAATGTATTATGTTATTAAGTTATTATATATATTATCTAAGTTAGGAGAAGTTGAAGTGGTGGTTTGGTGTGTTAAGGCTGTTGCAACATGTCGGCAAGCAGGCTAATGGTTTGTGATGAGTATTAATGAGACTGACTTTAACCATTTATCTTAATAAGAGCTCAAGCTGATGAGCTAAACATTGGCTTGGGGCAATTATTCGATCGGTTTACCAGACGAGTTATCCATTACAGTGATGAGCTCGAGCCAGAGGTTTGAGTCTCAGTCAAGTTCAATATGGAGAACAGAAGAATAAATGGCAGACACTGTTGCATGGAGGACGGTGTGAGATTCTCCTCTGTGCAGGATCACATACTTTACAATTGTGTCGTTTTGATTAAACGGAAGAAAAACTGGATGGCTGGATTGAGCAGTGTTAGCTGCTACGGCTGAACAGAAAGAAGAAAAAAAAATCCCATCTACCAAAACTACATTACTAAAAAAGCCAGTACCAGAAAGTCCCCGCTACACTGATTGATTGACAGGTGGGTTCTGGGAAATGCAGTGGTGAAACCCCACACAATAAGTTCTGGCACTGAAGGTGGAGTCTCTATTAAATTGAATAAAGCAGTGTATCTGGTAGTGTATGCATAGGAAATATCAATCGAACATACAACCACTGCACACACGCACACACTATAGCTCTCACATTGCCAGCTGTGTGAAAAGAGGAAGCAGTATCTCTATGGCAACCTGGGGAGTAGGAGGTCATTGTGAGTTTGTGTGTGTTTGTGTGTGTGTTTCAAAGCTAATGCTATTTCCTGTGCTGGGAGGCAGCTCTGACTTGATGCTTATCTGGATTGGCCCATCCCTGATATATTTGTAGTGGCTGTTGTCTCTCTTACCATGTCCACACTAATGAAGTGAATACATATCAGATTTCATGTCAAATTTTCCATCCAAATAAACTTCTTCAGATAGCTTTCTAAAAGTATCCTATTCAGACTGTAAAAATATAATACAAAAATGCTTACTGTAAATCTCTTCTATTAGGCATGTGTAGGGATTCTAGGGAACTCTTCTGGATGCTACTTTGATGTAACTGTTTCCCACATTTTCCCCAATTTGGAAATCCTAGTTCCCTAAGCACTGTGGTCCTTATCATCGACCTGGGAGGTGTGGACAGGACTTAAGCTTCCTCTGTTAGTCATGGAGGCACCAAATGCTTTAGTTTTCCACACACAAAGTGATTCATCAGTAGGGCTTAAAGGAATAGTTTGGAAATTTTTAAGTGGGGTTGTATGAGGTACTTACCCATAGTCAGTGGATTACCTACAGTAAATGGTGTCAACACGCCCCCAGTTTGGAGAAGCCTGCATGAGTTCCGACTCGGAAGCTAAGGAATGTACTACTATGGACGGGGCACACACACAGCAAAACGTATCCCTTTAACATGTCCCTCCTCTTTCATATTAAGTTATTTTTTTCAATCTGGTAAGGGTAGAAATTGAGCACGTCTTTACAGCACCTTTTTATACACTCGCATGTGAAATTGTGCATACAGCAAATAAAAAAAGAAGTACAAATTGGATATTAAAACTGGGAGATTAAGGCAAAGCATGACAAAGTCGGGTTTGATTTAGCCATAATGCAAGAAAGAAAGCGAGGTCTGAAGATGGGTCCTGGCGTTATTTTCCATAGAGATTTCTACCAGTTATCGGTTATATTACTATATATAGTACTTTTATTTTCAGCTGGTCAATATCACTTTAAAATTTAACTTAAAGGCAATGATTACAGGTGACATTTCAATCTCCTCTGTCCCTGCAAAGATAAAAGTGGACAAGAGAGGAAGAGAAGAGAGGAAAGAAAGAGAAAAGGTGATGGGAGGAGAAAATAGGGTAAAAAAATATGGGGCAGGAGAAATGCGAGGCGGCGGAAAGAGGTTTCAAGGATATAGATTTGGGAAGATAAGAGCAGGAAAGAAGAGAGAAGAAATAGAAAAGAGGAGGTGAGAAGAAGAGAAAACGAGTTGAGGCATGTGGGTGATGATTAATCATGACTAAGCGTTATGCTGCTGGCTGTAAGTGAAGTAATTCATCAGGTGACCGGCGGCTCTTCATTCAACGCTGCTTTCGCTAAACACAAAGTTTCATCACTTAACTGCAGATGGACAACATTGCTTTAAGATTGATTGCACGCAGCCAGTTAACATCAATATCCATCTATTCTAACTCAAGTGCAGATAAGCAAGTTTTCTAAACACAATAAATGAACAGTACATTCTACATGATAAGTCACCAATCTAGCATAGTCAGAAAGAAGCAATGATACAGGGCACTTTTTCAGGGACACTTCTTTTTCTCCTTCACGAATTTTCACAAACATACAACATCCCGCAAGAACTGCCCGTTGAGTTTATAAAACTAATTCATTAGAAGGTTAATCTATTTACTCCACCATCATGGGTTGTGCATGTGGTGGCAGCACACTAATAAGCAAGATAACACAAGTTCCACATGCTCAGAATATCTTCAGAGGAAGCTGTCCAGAGAGCATCTGGACCTCCAGAATTGGTGACAAAGCACAATCTTTCAGCAAGACCGTGTGAAGACAACCCTCCATAAAGACACCAAAACCAAACAGTAGTGGTCACTAGGGCACAGGCAAGGACAGAACCTTTCCTAACCTTTCCCTAACTACAATGACGTGTTTCAGTTGTCTAACCCTAACTGTATATTTGCCATAAGCAAAATATTTCCCTAACCTCAACCATTCACCATTTATGGATATATATCCAAGATATATCCTGTTATCCAAGAATTTGGAGAATCATCCAAAATCAGGTCTGTCACCCTTGACTTTACTTTGCCCTTTTGTTTTTAGCACCATATGGTTGCCATGTTGAATGGTGGTGTGTCCCTCCCAAGGGAATCGTCTTTGCTGCAGACTGTAGTTTCATGTAATGAATGTCGAAAATGAAGGGTTGCTGAGTCCCACTGCTGTGACATTGCCTATATGAATGGATTTAAGCCTGCTCATCCCAGATATGTTGTATAGCTGAGGGTCTTTTGTTGTACAAACCCTGTCTTATGCACCAAAGAGACTGACAATAGAGTTTGAAGCGAGGGTTTTAACTACAGATTCACAGTACTTATTGGAGGTCACTCCTTACAGGGACATTAATATACAGATCTTTCTATCTTCCGTTTTTTGATATATTTTAGAGAATGAAAGATACAGGCTATACGCGTTTGTTCAAATAGAGAAGGATGGCAAACGAGAGAAAAGCAGGTAGGATGGGATGAGTAAAAGATGACAAGGGAGACAGGATAAGAGAGAGCGAGAGAACTCCAGGGACAAACAATACCCAGTGATGGTGTATATTGTCTCTGTTGTCACTGAGCATGGCAGTTTGATGCATTGCACTGCTGGACCAAAGACAATTCTGCAAATACGGACAGCCTGGCGTATCTGCATATCGATTACTTGTGGCTGCCATAAATACAGTTTAATGGAACTGTCAGTGTGTGCCATTGCATATTAACTGATGCTGGAGCTCAGCTGCAGCTGGATGCTGCTGCCAAACAATACTGGCCACACCTGCATCCAGGTGGAGAACAGCAGGGACCGTAGCAGGTGGTCTGAGGAACCTGTACTGACTTGGATATGGACAATGGGTGTGTAAAAAAATAATTTTACTTTCAACAACTACCCTGTATATTTCAGCATGCTGAATACAAAAATAACTGCTTTTAAATTTGCTATAATTTTTGTAAGGGGGCCTTTTTACACTGCAACATAAACTGTAAACAATCCAATGTAAAAGCCCTGAAATTAATAAGGATGTGAACGTTTTGCCTTTCATTTGTTAACAAAGACATTGCTTAATGTCATCCATAACAACCCCATCCTAGACCAACACCCCTGGTCATTACCCAATGTGAGTTTATGATCATTTAAATGCCAAAGTTAGCTCAAAACGCCATTTAAGTGACAGTGTGCGTGTCAGTATGAAATTTGTGAAATCCATCAAATAATAAACTTCTCATTACAAACAATAACAAGATGGAAATCATTTCAAAAACATTTTAGCTATGTATGATGATTCTGATTACCCACGCTCAAAAATCCATTCAAGTGACAGCCTTTGTTGGTGTTTGATGCTAACTTGTAGCCTGCAGTGAATGAACTTCGTTATGTAGGTCCATTTTTATTGTATTGATTTTACAGAAGTCTCTCGTTAGCAGTTTCTTGGAGGCTACTTGACGCAAAGTGACGTATGCGCAACTCACAGCTGCAATCGAATTGGGTAGTGACACCCTTCTCTAAAAGACTTTTAAAAATGGTATTTTCTGCAGGGTTATTTTAATTCACTGTAGAGATGTTACTTTTTTGTATTAAAAAAACAAAACTTATTTATTTTGTGTTAGTTTTTTTCAGGTTCTCCTTCAGCATTCAGACTACAATGTTTTTTTCATTTTCCAAATCAAACCATATAAACAGGCTGTGTACTGTAGTATGCTGTGATCTGCTGCGAACAGCGTTAACTTAGGGTCCACATACTAGATTTTTAATCGAGCTTTCAACTACATCTAACATTCCTAACTAATAGCACAAACTTTGGCCGTTCATTTTGTCACACTACTGTTTCCAAAGTCAAAAATGAACTTTAATGCTTGAAGTTGGTTGTGCTTAATGGTGGTTAATGTGTTTAATGATTTGGTTATCTGTAGCTTGCTCTGATTCGTTTAACAATAAATTCATCCCTCCATACTAGCTTAAAGGGTAGCTTGTCTGTAAGCACCACGCCATTGCAGCTGTAAAGTTGATGATGCTTGGGTTTATATTGGAATTTACAGTTAATTAACTTCTGGATGTGACTTTTAAGTGAATGTGTTTCAAGTTAGAAGTGACATTGGCTTTTCTGAGGCAAAGTTCCATTTAATATAACTATACTGGCAATATAATATATATAAAACAAAATTTGCAAGTGGAGGGCTAAACAGTCACGTCACAAAACAAAGTTTAAACTGGGATACCACAACATTTAACAATAATGAGCAACCATAAGGGGGGACCATCTAGGACACAAGGTGAACCAATGTCATTCAGCATTAGTCTTCCTCCCTTTTTTCCCTCTGTCCTTCCAACAGGCAGCTGTAATCTGCCCCCAGTATATCTTCAAGACCTCTATTAAAAAGGAGAATTTCAGCCAATTTTTATGTTAATCTTCTTCGTTATAAATATGTGAGTACTTTCGATTGAAAAACCCCGACCTGAATCGGCAGGATGCAGTTTCTTTAGAAAAATCTACAACTTCTCTCTATAATTCAAATTATACAGTTCTAGTATACAGACTGATGTCAACTGTACTGGAAGCCTTCCATTAGCTAATTAGAGTGCAGATGTTCTGTGTTTGTCATAAGGGTTAACTATTAACAGTTGACAGTTTAGGAAATAAGCTTACTTGCTTTGTTATGCAGATGCAAAGATCAAAACCAATCTCCCGACTGTCTGTACAGAGCTAGAGCCAGGGGGTGATTATATTAGCTTAGCATAAAGACCATCTGTCCAAAGTTTAAAATTTTGCCGATACCTCAGAAATGTATTAATTTCCACATTATATCTTCTTTGTTTAATCCGCAAACAAAAAGAATGGGGAATTAAATGCTCATCATCACTGTGCTGGTTGCCAAAAACAAGGACAACTTTCCATAAAACCACAAATTTGTGCATGCATCTGATTTTGAGCTGTGAAGCCCTCGACAATACCAACATTACATCAACGAGAATCCCTGCACATGTAGTGGTGATTAAAGTACTGTTTGGAGTTAAAAGGAGCAAGGAAGCTGTTACTGTAACTAAGCGTGGCGTATAAATCCAATGTGTACAGTGGAAAAGCTTCATTAGGAGTGCTGATTCTACGGTTATGTGCGTGAGTGTGTAGAAGTAGCAGAACTAGAGGCCTGAGGGATTAAAAGAATTGTCCTCAAATTAATGCAGCAGATAAGAATTTTGACACAGGGATAAAAATAAAAGGCGCCTCTTCTAGAAATTCTCTCTCAGTGGATTAGTGTGACCATGCAACCTCACTTACACACAGAATATAAATTCAAAAACATAGCTGCTCACACACAAATCTCAAATATTACACACCCTATTAGTATGCACACATGGACACACTTGCACATTTTAAACATCCAGAATCATTCATTTAAAAGCAGACAAAAGAAGAGACAAGAAGAGAGAAAATACAAGTCTACTGGCCATCTGAGAGATAAGGTTTCTGTCCTTTGCCTTCTTCAACAGAAAGTGATCTTCTGAAGAACACTAACAGTGTGTAATCTTTTGATCAATGTCAAATAGTGTGGGCTACTTTTAATCTGTTCTACTGTGTATGGGAAAGAAAAAAAAGATACCAATACCACAATGTAAAATTACCTTGTAAAAGCAATAAAGTATTATCAGCTAAATGTATTTAAAGCATCAAACGTAAAAGCACTTGTTCTGCAAAGAAATGGCCCTTGACTGACATGTTCATTTAAATCACATGCATAGATTATTACTAATGCATCAATTTGTTAGGTAGGATATTACTGTTGTAATTGGTTGAGATGGAGCTAGTTTTAACCAGTGGACAAAACTACCTTGTGTCATACATTTAACTACTTTACTCCAATGATTCCCAATCTAGGGGTTGGGTCCCTACAAGAGTCACAAGATCTGTGGGGTGGGATTCTGGGTTTCTTTCCAAATGGATATTTATTCAATGATACAAACATTATTATTACTTTTGTTAATGTAGTGCATGTGTATATTTCCAAGTATTGAGCTAACCATTCTTTGTTAGTTGTGTACTACTAATCAGTGAAATCCTTTCCAACAACTCCTGCTCTCTAGCTGCTCCTGCACTGAAGGCTTCCAATAAAGCTGCTCTGGCATCAACCTAATGCCTACAATATGGATGTAAATGAAAAAAGGGGAGACAAAACATCCACATGATGAATAGTACCCGTCATCTACTCGGCTAATTAGCAAACCAAAAGCCTGTGAAACAAAAGCAGTCTTCCTCTGACTGAGTCTGATTCAGGGTCAAAGCCATCCGATCTGCATGCTTCATTCAGCACACTGATGCTCTGCTGCTGTTGGCTGGTAATTCAGCTGCAACCACATTACTCTCCTCCTTAATAAGGTTTACGTGTACATATGACACACACACACACACACACACACACACACACACACACACACACACACACACACACACACACACACACACACACACACACACACACACACACACACACACACACACACACACACACACACACACACACACACACACACACACACACACACACACACACACACACACACACACACACAAGACAGAAAGCGAGCTGGATCAGTCACCATTGGGTCTAGATTAGAGTGGCCTTCAATCCTCATACTGCCTGAAGAGCCTTGTATACTGATAAGACTCTCTCACACACATACTGCACACATACAGAATTCACTCAGACAGAAATTTACTCATGCATTACCAAATAAATCAGTACAGACTAATGAAAGATCCATCAGAACAGACACTGAAGTCTTCATAGCACTCAGTTTTACCTACTAAATAACACCACTGTACCTCAACATTCACCACAAATGTCTAACGTTTTGGTGTTAAAATTACTACTATTTACTACTGTGTGATTATGTGCATGCTTGTTAAATACTGAAAACGTGAAGGACAATGCTTATGTTTGTGTCTATGTATAGTTTTGATTGTAATGCACTTGATTTACAAAAAATATACTGTGTTTGTGTATATAACAATTAGATGTAAGGTTTGTGTTCAAAAAAGTATTCATATTTGTATGTTTCGTAGGTGTAAATGTATGTCTGAACAGTGTCATTGTACAGGAAATGTGTGCATGTACAGTATATAGGTTAACGTGCTGCTGTGGTAGAGTGAGTGGAGGAACGATTCTCATTGGGAGCCTTTTTAAAAAGCTAATTGGCTGAGCCAGTAAAGGTCAGGAAGCCCAGCATGATGCAGATTAATGATCCAGGACTCCACATTCTGCTTTAACCTTTATTAGTCTGAGCACATTTTGGTAACAAATCTTTAGTTTCAAGCTCTATCCTCCCCATATGTTTTAGAAGAACACACACATTAAATCAGCTTCTTTTTTATAATCATTTTGGAAAATGAGCTGAGATAAGGTGGTTGGTTTTGGAACTATAAATCTATATTGGGTTGAATGGACAGCTCTGCTAAATAAACATATTTGCTCCATAGCTGTCAGCTCTGCTCAGTAAAGCGACTTGATTCACAGCAATGAGCATCTAGAGTTTAGAGATGGTCTTTTTATTGTTTTGTTTAATTCATTGTTCCTCTTGTGAGTGTTAAAATATTTCATGCTTTAAAAGAATACAGTATTAATGTAAAGCATTGTTTTAAAAGTGGGCTACAAATTTATGTGAGACATGGAATCCACTAAGGCAAACTGTGGAAAATAAGAAATGACTAAAGGGAAAATACTAATATATTCTAGCAAATAAAATTTATTTTCCAAAATAAAACACACTGTTTATTCTAACAGTATTTTGAAATGGTTTAAGCTTGACCAGAACAGTAATATTAATATATATAAAAGAAATTAAACTATGTAACACATCACAGACATCTTGATGGCTTCTGAAAATGATTAAACGCTTTACACAAAGAATAAAGTTTTTTTTTTTTAACAAAAAGCATTCACAAGCGTATTCACATTTAAAAAATAACAGCCATCAATTTCCGGTTTTCCAAACTGTTAGGAAAGTGCTACAATTACAGTTATCAAACAAATAAACAACATACTATTTAACTGATCTAGAATAGATTAAAATTAACCTCCTATAAAAAATGCTTTTATCACTTTTTGCAAGTCGTTAAACTCAAGTGATGACAAAATTATTCCAAAACAGGATTCTGAGAGTGTCCTGATACTATGATTACTAGTAGTTATTATGGAATACATGTTCATTCCTTTGGGTGTTGACTCATTCTGGTTGTGTTGGATGTAGGAGACACGTCCTACCTGGTCCCAAACACAGGAAACAGATGGCCAGAGTGTCGTAGATGGAGTGGAGAAACTGGTACACCTGGACAACAGAAGAAAAACAAAAAAACAACACAATTAATATTAATATAAAACACGGCTATTACTATTAGGTGTTCAGCAGACACATAAACAAATCTTTATCAACCAATTTTCAAAGTAAACAACTCCCTATACTGAATCACTACAGGCCAGTGGAGCTCTTCATAGGGGACAGAGCGCAGTTGTCAGCTAAACTGAGAATCACACTATGCTACTTCCCTGTTTCAGTATTGTGAGTGATAAATCAGTTTTTATTTATCACCATACCTTATTATAAGTGATCCTCATTACGTTGTGATACTAAGAACTGTGCGAGCAAAGTCCTCTGTAGCACAACCCTAACGGGCCATTTTAATAGAGTACCAGACTAAAAGTGAGTCTCACAACACCCCTACTGTGAGTTGTTGTCAGTGTAGTTTGTAACAAATATGCTGAGCGGACAAAACTCATCTGTTGGTGCATCAAGACATACAAGAAAATCGTGACAAGTGCCGACTTTGCAAATGCAAGTAATTGTGTAGATTATTTTCAAAAGTTGAGCCATGTTTTTGCAATGTTAGATTTCTGAGGGAAGCCAGCATACAAGTTTCAGGGCAAGCTGTGAAACCGAGATAAGATGCGAACGAAGAGGCACAATTTGTCAAATTGTGCTGTCTTTAAGTAGTCACATACATTTTTTGTGTAAAGCTACAAGTCATTAAAGCGATTTGTAGATAAAGTTGCCTTGACCCACTCCGTTCAGCTTTTTTTTCCTAAACACTGTGCAAGCAGAGCCATGGTGGAGCAGCAGTGTATAGATACCAGGACAAATGCAATGCAATGAAAGCAGCTTGTTGGGTCAAATAGCTCTGGTAACCGGTCTAACTGAATCCGTGTCAGGTTCCCAGTGCAGGTACATCTATACCATTGCAAGCAGCGGGATGGAAATCAATACGTCCTCTAATAAAAGGTCATTGTATAATCCTATTAGAAAATGAGTGTGTGCAAGAGAGGCCATGCCTTTGTGTGAACAATGTTATCTTTTTACAATTTGAAGGAAACAATACTACTCTTAGAAATAATTAAAACTTTATGTGATGACTTGTTCAAAATCAAATATTTATATTGTTTACTGTGTAAAGCATTTTGCTTAACTTAACCCTTCAGTTTCTTTTTCTGAACTGTGTTCTACTCTACTGGATAGAACATTGGCACCTAGTTGTAGTGCCACACAAGAAGTGGTGAATTTGTTTGAACAGAATTTAAACCAATGATGTCCATTCAATAACAAATTCACATGGCAAATTGCAATTAGCTTCACACTAAATCCAACTGACTTATCCTCACCTTATGAGGCAAAGTATCTTTTGTAAGAATCTTTTGCAGTTATACTCACTCAATATTAATTCAGCAGACTGATTTTTTTAGGTCAAGACTTATTGTGTACTCATTTGTATACGCAAACCTTGTGTACTTAATCAGTATGCATGTATATGTACCCTGAGTACAGGCATGGATTTGGGCCAGGTCAGGGGTGTGGAGGCTCAGGGTCCTCAGGATCGGAGGTGGCCCGACCAACGAGTGGGCAGCGACTTTGGGCCAGTGCTGCTCCTTTTCTGGTGTTGGACAGCAGGTGCTGGAAGTGATGCTGGATGGAGTTGGTGGAGGAGTCATGCTCAGTGTCTGAGAAGAGATTAAAGTTTCTTTAATGGACAAAATACAACTATTATTCCGTTTTAAAATGCTTGACAAAAACCATAAATCCAGTGATTTTGCTTCCATAAAAACAACCGATGTCTTCTTACTTTAACATCAGCTTTAACTCGAGTTAGGACTTTCTGGGTCTGGATCAAATCTGGAGGGGCGAGAGGGCTGGAGGTCAGACAGGAAGGGCTGGTAGGAGGCGGTTTGTTGGCCAAGGCCGAGTCCAATTCACTGCAGCTGAAGGTTTGGCCATTTATTAGAGCATTGAATGGGTTGGCGTCCATACCCTAAACAAGACACAGCAAACAAAACTTTGGTGGCATGTGTTCACTCTCAAATTCTCTCATACACAAATCTTTGTGTCCATAAACAGAAAAACTGTTCTGGCATTATACATTTGATTCTATTTATCCTTTATTTAAAGCAGGTGATTGCAGTGCAAAAACATAAATCAACAATCAAAAACACAATTACTTTCGTTGTATTCTGCAAGTAAGTTAGAATGAAAACATTAAGTCGGTCTATACCCAAATAAGGCAAGCTCCAATTTAAAATGGTCATATATTGTACATATACACTGTTTAGTTTATTTATTATCAATTGGTCATACCTGGATATGGGGGCTGACTTCTTTGTCCTCAATAAACTCCAGGTCAGGCAGCTCTTCCTCCTCAACCTGAGACATCAAGAAACTTGCCGTTTCCTTGAAATTTCATTAACAAATGTCACTGTACAGTTATCTTTGGTTGTATTTTCTGCATGTTGAATTATTTGTTCATAAACCATGTACACAACAACCTGTAACTGTATGTTATATTGCACTTAACACCCACATATTGGTCCATATTGTGTAAATGATTTTAGCTGATGGCATTGCATATGAACATAAGTGCGATACCACTACTTGATGCTGTGATTTTGGCAAGGGGAGGAAAGAGGACTACAGCAAATCAGAGAGAGAAAGAGGCTTCGGTGACCATGACTGGCTAATATGCCAATTTAAATTCCCTAAAGCTGTGATCTTGGATCTACAGTATGTACTGAATTGGGTCCAGTTGAAAGGGCATCACGCCAGAACCGTGCCATCCCATTTTTTTATTTTTTTTAAATATTAGTCCTATATATAATTTGCAACTTTATAACTAAGGCTTGTTTAGATATAATATAGAGGTTTGTTAAATCTTATATACTGTAGGTCTGGTATATCGAGGCTGTTTCTGAGTGCCGTAATGCCTGCCGTTTTTGGACAGTATAATCAATATAGGTATAGATCAGGTTTACCTACACTGTGCGTGAGTAGGCCTAAATTATAATTCAATTTACAGCAATTTCTGAACGATTTTTCCCCGCCAGTCATGATTCGGAGTAAAGAACAGCTGCTAGGGTCATTAACATACTGATCGGCATTCATAAGGTGCTTTGCATTGACTATTAATGGTTAAAAATGGGCGTGTACAGAGGGGGGGATAAAAGGCTGAGTCACATACACACACTTGTGGCTAATAAAGAGGACATTGCTTACACAGTTTTATAAATCAGAATTTTTTTTGGCAAAAAATTTACATTGTGATATTTTTTCCCCCTGCGATATATATTTTGCGATATGAAAAAAGAAAAAGTAATTTTTAAAAGATAACATGAATACCTCTATTTGGAAATAAATCATTCGCGACTACTGCGGTGATTTTGTAGGGGAGTGCATCTACATAGAAGATGAACTATGATAAACTTTAATGTTTTACAAACACCAAAGCAAGAGAGCGCTGTGACTAGGCCTACTCTTTTGATGTGATTTTGGAGAGGGAGCATGACACCACTGTATTCATATAACACTATCAATCCAGGCTAAAATGTATGACAATGACTGCATGATGGTTTATCTAAATTTTAGGTTGTGGTCGACTAGCGGGGCCAGCTTGTTTGTTTGATAAATTGATGAGACCTGCATGTCACGCGCACTAGCAACAAACTGTGTATCCAAGAACAATTAAATCAGTGTAAATGACGTTAGATCAGTGTTACGTTTCCAGTGTCGCCGCTCCAAACCGCATTAGTTGAGACGGACGGATGCCTAGCTTTAGCAGCTTTCTGCGGAAGGTAATGGCCAGGAGATGTAATTATGTTGCATTAATTAAGTGATTTAGTTCGTATTTGCAGCGAACATAAAACACTGACTGCTGTAGCCTCACTGACTACTCATCAAAACTATGCGCATCACTGTGTCAGCGGCAGCTGCTGCCTACGGTACTTTTCTACACACGGAGAGCCTCACTTCCCATAACAATAACCCCTGTCGGACTAACGTCACATACACAAGTTGCCCACATGGCTACCTGTCTTAAAGGGGAAGGGTTGGCCGGTAATAATCATGTAAAAGGACAACGGTGAAAGTTTACTTTTCTACATTATCAAGCAGCAAAAAAGGACTAGCGTCAACATCGCAACGTCCTGCGATGAGACTATTGCGCATGCGCACATCGCAATGTCGATGCTAAAACACAATATCGTTCAGCCCTACCGTACGCCATTTTTGGCTTTTGGGTGTAAGCACACTTTTTGTAAGATCATATTCACATTTTTACAAATGAGACCCCTGGTGTTTTTGCAGTCACAGACAATACCCCAATTTCATGCTTTGTCGGTTATAACTGCCACTCCCCACTCCGCTGTAGTGTGATTTTTACCCGGAAATAGAAGAGCATTTGGAAGCAATGGCGCCAAAAACAGCAACACAAACTTTAAACCTTTAAATCCACTTAGAACATCGCCATGGCAAGTTCTATCAAGAAGACCCATTTCTGGGACTGAGAAGTCATCCATGTTCTCTCTGCTTTCCAAGTTGCTGTGATTTTGCCAAAGGTCAACAAGTAGAAAAAGCCTTATTCCGACCAGTTGTTAGTTGGCAGAGCACCACCTACTGTATCAGAGGTAGAGCTACTCCCATCATTCTTCCTATTCTTCCCCACTCATGGATACAGGAAGAACTGGCATTACCCAGTTATTCACTTAATCGGAGTGTGCATGAAAACACATTGACACTGTAAAATCTCCTTTACTATATGTTCACTTTAACAACTATCCACTCATTAAGATAGGAGCAACACAATACTGTAATCCAATATACATTAAACAGCCCACTGATTGGCTGTCACATCATTTGTTGGCCATCAACAAGCTGTGACCTTCTCAACAGTGTGACTATACATTAAGGAGCATTGGACCCCTCCCCCCTCTCTTCGGCAAGAGGATGTGTGTGTGTGTGTGTGTGTGTGTGTGTGTGTGTGTGTGTGTGTGTGTGTGTGTGTGTGCGCGTGCGTGCCAACACTGGGGTGGGAGGGTGTGTGGTGCTGCAGTGGGCCTGCAGTAGTTACAGTATGGCTGGTAAGATAAGAGCCATGGACAGTGGAGAATAAATGCTTTACAGCAATATTAAAAGACTGGGCAAGAAGGAGGAAGTGTAAGAGGGGGAGAAGAGACAAAGAGTGAACTCATAGACAAGTAACAATTCAGACATAAAGCTGCAAATCAAAGTAACCTAGTATTGGCACTACTGATTTCTTTGGCTGTACTGCAGTCTCAAAGATTTTTATATACACTGACAGAAGTGTGCGCGTGTGTGTGTGTGCGCGTGTGTGTGTGTGTGTGTGTGTGTGTGTGTGTGTGTGTGTGTGTGTGTGTGTGTGTGTGTGTGTGTGTGTGTGCGCGCGAAGTCGACATGGACTATTCAATCATGTTTGCTGGCTTGGGTGAGTAAGTGGCTACCTCTTCTACCTCTGGCAGGTCAACCATTCCCTCCCCGAGGTAGAGACTCACTGGGCGGATTTGGACACACAGCTAAGGAAAGAAAAGAGACATACACAGAAGTGGGTGCTTAAATATATTTAAAGTTTAAACATATACTGTATCAATAGCTATAAACAGTATTTCAGTACTCATAGGATGGTCACAAACATTTGTCTATAGTCAGACGGACCCAAAGTTATGAATGACAGACACCTGCAAGCTAATCAAAAACTGGTATTTGTCATGACTATGGCAGAAATACGTGTGTGGTGCTTACTGCTGCACTGACTGCAGGGCTGCAGGCTGTCCCGTGGCCCTGGCTCACCAGGATGGCGTGGATGTAGATGTCGATATCAGTATGTGTGTCACACAGGTAGAGCTGAAGCACATCTCCGGTGTAACAATCCAAAGCGCCCACCAGGGTGCGTTCGGAGCACAGCTTCTGGAAAGAAGCCCTTGCCTCAGCAGTCCAGCTGCCCTGCAAGAGGCAAACCACAGCGCTATTATTCATAAAACTCAATATAACAGAACATTTTTGAAATTTTGACTAGTTTAAAATTATGGAACTAGTTAACATAAACAGTCATGAAGCGGGTGGTGGGCCAACAAAAAGGGAAAATAATCCAACACCAATGGTGAGTTTTAAACAAACACATTTCACGTGTCAAATTAGGACAATCAGTCTGATAACGATACAGGATGAATGCATGACCAAGAAATGCAAGAACCATGAAATACAACACTGTCTTAAGGAACTTATACAGAATAGATGCAAGATACAGATGACCACTGTGGTACTAACAAAAAGTGAAGGTGGGCCTTTGCAAGCAAGCTCACATTTGCAAGGGAACTGCATATATTATTAAATATGCTATCAGACTCACAGTGGTTGGTTTAATTCCAGCCAGTGATGATGGAACAGCTTGTGCTGGAAGTTCAGAATAACATGACCTGAGGAAACAGAGATGAACCGTAGAGAGCACAGGAAAACACAGAAACCAATCATAAATAGCAGTAGAGGTAGTACTAGTTGGAAAGTTTAACTGCTTAAAGCGTAACTTTTGCCAAAAGGTAATCTAGGATCTTTTTGTGGATGAACCCAAATCAAAGTGTTGCTTAAAAACGCTTTTAAGATTCACAGAATTTTTGTTTTCAGTCAAATGGCCTTTTGAGGGGAGTGCTAGGGGCACTTCTATGATAGATAGCACTTCTGCCTCACAGAAAGAAGGTTCTGGGTTTGAATCCAGTTTGTTCCGGGCCTTTCTATGTGGTGTTTGCATGTTCTCCCCGTGTTTGTGTGGGTTTCCTCCAGGTGCGCCGCTTTCTTCCCACCATAAAGACATGTATGCTAGGTAACTAGGAATACAGTTGAAAATTAGACGACTGGCTAACACTGGCACATTTACAGAAATGTTGATTAATGTGCATTGTCCTAATAAATCTAAATCTATCTATAGCAACAATAAAACACAAAGAAGGCTCGACACAACATGAAACTTTGCTCAAAGTATTACCAGGGGCTCTACACATTAACTTGAGCATTGAGAACATTGTGTACACAGAGTTTACTTAAAAGCAGAGATGGCAGTGAGGGGAAAAACCAACAGCTACAGTGAGTTGTTCAAAAAAGTTTTTAGTAAACTGTGTACACAAACAATGTTCTCAATGCTCAAGTTCATGTGTAGAGACACTGGTGATACTTCGAGCAAAGTTTCATGTTGTGTCAAGCCTTCTTGGTGTTTTAAAAATAGTGATTTTGATGCCATTATAGTAGTGCCATTAGCACTTCCATTCAAAAGGCCAACTGACCAAAAAAAATAATTACGTTCAATCTTAAAAGTGGCACTTCTGTCATAATTATGCTTTTAAATAAAAGTTTGACTCGGGTACATTCACAAAAAGACCCTAGGTTACATTTTGGCTACAGTTTCGCTTTTGATGTATGAGATGCCTTTACTTGAGGAACTTGAGGTTGGCGCGTTGTACCACGGTTATATCGCCAAAGTCAACATAGTACACCTCGACCTGAGTGGGGCTGATGATCTGGTGGATCACCACCCGGTAGAACCACATTCCTTTGGGTGACACGCAGCAGACTTGACCCCGTCTGACAAATTTCTCAGGGAGGCGGTAACGCTCTGACACCTCAGGATAGGTGTAACATCGTCTACAGGCACCAGAGGAAGAGAGAGAGAAAAAAAAAAAAAATACAAAAAACAGGATGTCATAGCTCAGAGAAGTATCAGGAAGGTAGAAATGTAAAAGTCTATGTTGAGACATTGTTGGGGACTGTTTACATTTTGTGATGTGTAAAAGCTAGGGTTGTAACAATACTCCAAACCCAGGGTTTGGTTCGTATCACAATTTTTGATACAAACCTTGATTCTTTTTTTTGGGGGGGGTTCTCAGTAAACATTCATTCATTCATTTTCTGCCACATGGCATTGTTTTGTCATTGATTACACCAAACTTTGCAACAGATACCTTATTTATTGATATTGATTGATTTCAGTATTGATCCATTTAACACCAGATTCTTTTGTACCTTAAAATAATGTTTCCAAAATCGTTTCAGTGGTTCATTAACTCGTAATGAGACAAGAATAATGGTAATGGTAACAGTAATGGGCAATTCCGCTCCCAACCTACAGGGGGAACAAAGAGGAAAAGTGCTTTGGCACCTAGCTACAGTTAAGGTGCTGGTTGACAAGTAGCTAATGCTAAATTATGTCAAGCTTGATGGGTAACATAAGATTAC
The DNA here is from genome assembly GCA_013375575.1 of Percina caprodes. NCBI lineage: Eukaryota > Metazoa > Chordata > Actinopteri > Perciformes > Percidae > Percina > Percina caprodes. The sequence continues at coordinate 2,718,238 of JABXJD010000004.1, read as the reverse complement.
GACACCGTTAAACACGATCAGTTATTTTTAGTATGATCGTTTTGACCACTGTTAACAACTCTGGGCTAACCCACAAATTCATCAGTAACGTAAACTGTATAGATAGACGAGCAATTGGGATGAGAGCATACAGCCCCAGGGACACATCCATTCCACAGTCAGCCCCCAGCCAGCTAGCAACCTTCCTGGTCAGCACTTAACTGCGGTGCTAAGGACGCTAATGGCAGTTTACTAAACCGTAGTCAGAACAGCGGCCATTCGTAACGTTACGCCTCCCGCCCCCGCCCTCTTTTCGCTTTTTACTGCCTTTACATTTAGCTAAAATTTACTAGACAAAACAGGAATAAGGCACCAAAATGACTAATACTAATTTAAAGATGATGTGGTAGCACTGGATCTGGATGAGAAGGATAACTTTGGGAATTGAGGGGGTTTGTCGCAATTCTGCCTTCTCCCACCGCAACACAGGTTTGTGAAGCTGATTGTCGCAATTTTGGTTTAATTTTTCATATCGTTCCAGCCCTAGTAAAAGCAGTTTTGTGATAAAAAAATATTTATTATGGTTGTCGATAATAATGAACCCGTTTAGAAAATATAGCTCTTTTAACTGCCCATCAGATGGTTAGACATACTACATATGAGTGTGCCAGGCATGTTGAAATGGTAAATCTAAAAGGATTATGTATACAGGAAGCGTTAGTACATTATCTTTTGACTATGCTGCCAATAAGTTCCCCACCTCATCTCAATCATCATGTCCTCCATAGCTCGAGACTCCTCACTCTCGCTGAAGCGGATGTAGAAATTTCCTGGCGACACCACCTGTTCAACCAGGACTTCTATCAGCTCTCGAGCACCATGGGGTGTTGGCGGTTTAAGACGTTGACTCTGCAGGGCATCCAGGGGCACCGACGGGGTGCAAAGCACCTGAATGGCAGGGTACATCTGAGACATCTATAGGAGGACAGATGAAAAACACAGGGGTAAGCAATAATAATATTTTAATAGTTTAATTAATCAACAATTTTATTGACACCTGCTTGTTTGCACTGGCATTTTAAGGTCACACCATGGTATGCTCCAATTACCTGACAAAATCTTTATTTAGGTCTCTCTTAAAGATTGCACTTAGAGCATAGTAATTAGAGCTGTAACAATACACCAAACCCAGGGTTCGGTTCATATCACGATTTTTGACCGACGATTTGATACAAAACTAGATTTTTTTTATTTGATTTTTTTTGGGGTGGGGGGGCTCAGTAAACATACAGGTAAAAGCCAATAAATTAGAATATTTTGAAAAACTTGATTTATTTCAGTAATTGCATTCAAAAGGTGTACCTTGTACATTATATTTATTCATTGCACACAGACTGATTCATTCAAATGTTTATTTCATTTAATTTAGATGATTTGAAGTGGCAACAAATGAAAATCCAAAATTCCGTGTGTCACAAAATTAGAATATTGTGTAAGGGTTACATTTTGAAGACACCTGGTGCCACAAAGTAATCAGCTGATTAACTAAAAACACCTGCAAAGGGCTTTAAATGGTCTCTCAGTCCAGTTCTGAAGCCTACACAAACATGGGGAAGACTTCAGATTTGACAGCTGTCCAAAAGGCGACCATCGACACATTGCACAAGGAGGGAAAGACACAAAAGGTTATTGCTGAAGAGGCTGGCTGTTCTCAGAGCTCTGTGTCCAAGCACATTAATAGAGAGGCAAAGGGAAGGAAAAACTGTGGTCAGAAAAAGTGTACAAGCGATAGGGATCACCGCGCCCTAGTCAAGATTGTGAAAAAAAAACCCATTCAAAAATGTGGGGGAGATTCACAAGGAGTGGACAGCTGCTGGAGTCAGTGCTTCAAGATCCACCACCAAGAGACGCTTGAAAGACATGGGTTTCAACTGCCGCATACCTCGTGTCAAGCCACTGTTGACCAAGAAACAGCGCGAAAAGCATCTCACCTGGGCTAAGGAAAAAGAGCTGGACTGCTGCTGAGTGGTCCAAAGTCATGTTTTCTGACGAAAGCAAATTTTGCATTTCCTTTGGAAATCGAGGTCCCAGAGTCTGGAGGAAGACAGGAGAGGCACAGGATCCACGTTGCCTGAAGTCTAGTGTAAAGTTTCCACCATCAGTGATGGTTTGGGGTGCCATGTCATCTGCTGGTGTCGGTCCACTCTGTTTCCTGAGATCCAGGGTCAACGCAGCCGTCTACCAGCAAGTTTTAGAGCACTTCATGCTTCCTGCTGCTGACCTGCTCTATGGAGATGGAGATTTCAGGTTCCAACAGGACTTGGCGCCTGCACACAGCGCAAAATCTACCCGTGCCTGGTTTACGGACCATGGTATTTCTGTTCTAAATTGGCCAGCCAACTCCTGACCTTAGCCCCATAGAAAATCTGTGGGGTATTGTGAAAAGGAAGATGCAGAATGCCAGACCCAAAAACGCAGAAGAGTTGAAGGCCACTATCAGAGCAACCTGGGCTCTCATAACACCTGAGCAGTGCCAGAAACTCATCGACTCCATGCCACGCCGCATTAATGCAGTAATTGAGGCAAAAGGAGCTCCAACCAAGTATTGAGTATTGTACATGCTCATATTTTTCATTTTCTTACTTTTCAGTTGGCCAACATTTCTAAAAACTCCCTTTTTTGTATTAGCCTTAAGTGATATTCTAATTTTGTGACACACGGAATTTTGGATTTTCATTTGTTGCCACTTCAAATCATCAAAATTAAATGAAATAAACATTTGAATGCATCAGTCTGTGTGCAATGAATAAATATAATGTACAAGTTACACCTTTTGAATGCAATTACTGAAATAAATCAAGTTTTTCAAAATATTCTAATTTACTGGCTTTTACCTGTAATACAACACTAACATCTTTTTTCTGCCACATGGCATTGTGTTGCCATCGATTACATCCAACTTTTCAACACAGTTATATTTATTGATATTGATTGATTTCAAGATCGATCGATCGATCCAACACCAAAGATCCCAAGGATATCCAAGAATGACACCTCCAGGCTGGATAAACTGATCAGACTCTGTGGTCAGCATGAAGCTCAACTCACTGGTGATGGTGGCAGAGAGGACGACCCTGGACAAACTGCTGGACATTACTGACAATGCCAGCCACCCCCTGCACACTGTCATCAGCAACCAGAGGAGCCTGTTCAGTGGAAGGCTGCTCCTTCCCAAGTGTCAGACCAGCAGACTCAAGGACTCCTTTGTCCCTTATGCCATCAGATTATACAACTCCTCTCTCGGGGGGAAATAGGGCAAAGAGGACAGTACATCCACACCTGGACTCACATAAATAGCTGGACACTTTAACACTGTAACACTTGACTCGACACAGACACTTTGGTAATTTATGGTTAAAGTCTTTTTTTTTATGGCCAAAGTTTTTTTTTATTATTAATTACTTATTATTACTGTTATATTTATACTGTTTTTCTCTTTTTTCTCTCTATACTGTATTCTTTTTGCTAAAAACTTCTGAAAATTAAAATTTTGCTGCAGGAGTCATTCCAAAAGGATTAATAAAGTGAAGTCTAAGTAACTGACAATTCCCAACCTGTAGGGGGAACGAAGAGGAAAAGCGCTTTGGTGCTGATGCGAATGTAATTCTTGATGGGTAATGTAAGATTACGACACCGTTCAACACACTTAGTTATTTTTAGTATGATTGTTTTGACCATGGTTAACAACTCTGGGCAAACCCACAAATTCATCAGTAGCGTTAACTGTATAGATAGACAACTAATTTAATAGTAATTTAGTTAGCTAGCACACCCCTGTCTTCTGCCAACAACAGCCCCGGGGACACATCCATTCCACAGTCAGCCCCCAGCCAGCTAGCAACCATCCACTATCATTACAGCCCCGGCCTGGGGACACATCCATTTCAGAGTCAGCCCCCTGCCAACTAGCAGCCATCCCAGTCAGCACTTAACTCTGATTCGGAAAACAGACCCAAGCACCAGAGTCAGAACAGCGGTCAACGTTTCACCTCCGATAGCATTACCGGTGCACCCCCCCTTTCGGTTTTAGCAGTCTTTACAGTTAGCAAAATTTACCAGACAAAACGGGGGATAAGACACCAAAATGAATAATACTAATAGTAATTTAAAGATGTGGTAGCATTGGCTCTGGACGGGAAGGATGGTCCCATGGTCCAGTGTCGCGTTTTCGGTTTTATTTTGCATATTGTTACAGCCGTAATAGTAATGTAAGACAACATGACGAAAAAGATACTGTCGAACCATTGCGTGGGTATTCTTAGAATTGTTGGTTGCATTGGTCTCTAGCTCCTCATTTTCATCATCTTCTACTATATTAGTGTTGTCTCCTTCCAGTTTGCCTTCCCAAGGAGACTCTTCACAGCTGAAATAGTAGCTCGTAACTGGCAGCTTCCCACTGTCACCAGAACTCTGTGTCATCTTTGAGTCTACAAAATAAAGAAAAATACATCTTCTGCTTAGTTGAAAATCATTGTTGCACAAGAATGCTTTGTCACGTGAAATTTCAGGCACCACCATTTATTACAATACATCATTGATTAGAACAGTATTGACTGCAGAAACAAAGACTTGTGTCCTAGCGAGGCACCAGTAGCAGGTTCTCAAGAAAACCTCCATATTACATAACATTTATATTTACAACATTAACTGGTGACAGCATGTAGTGTAATCACCAAATTAATTGTCCATGTCCAGTATTTTTCCAACCAGCATTACAACACACCTAATGAAGTAATTGATGGTTTGTATCTAGGATTGAGTATGAACTATTTTAGTAAAATATGAGATTGTATTCTGAACAAGCCGCCATGACATTCTGGCTTTGAATTTCCGGAGAAACCAGACCGACGTGACGCATTTGTCCAATTAGCTGCAGTTGGCATCACTTCAGTGTCTTCCGAGGCACTTTTTATGGCCAATTCCCTGAGATGGCCAAAAAAAGGGCCTTTTCTGCCAACGGTCAGCCATCGGGTTAGTGTGTCAGGGCCATAAGTGGCACCAAAATGAGGCACTGTTATTTGCCTTGTAATTTGGTCCGGTAAATACTGGTCATACTGGCACCGGTTTTCAATACCCAAACCTACTTGTATTTAACACATACACACCTGATTGCGTGTTGTCACTGTCATTTATGACCATGACTATCCAGTAATGTCCATTGTCATCCACTACAGGTTTCAGTTGAAAGGTGTCACTCATGGCACTGACCAGTTCAGTGACACTGACAAAGCCACTTTGTTGCAGTGGAACATCCTCACCAAAAAACCTCTGAGGAGCAAAAAGCATTTTTAATTACTATCTAAACTAAAAAATAGCTTAGGCGCTTCCTAATCACTAATAGGGTCACATTGGCTAAATATGTGTGAGTAACTTTCTACATCAGTAAGGTGCACAAAGATGCAAGAAATAAAACCAAAATAGTGAAGCCAATGCTTTTTATTTAGCTGGATGTAGAATGACTGAATCTAGTTCCTCAACTGAATGAGTTCTTAAAGGGTAACTACCGTATTTTTTTCAACCATTTCCCCATGCAGCGGCGGAAGGGCTGCGAGGCTCGGGATATTGGTAGTGCTCCCATGGGTGCTATGCCCCTATATGCCCAAAGAATACGTTCTAAGGAGTGGGACATGTTGCTGCCAAGTATCTGTGGTCTCAGACCAGTGGTCTGGATGTGTCCATTGATATACCTCGGACACAACGATGTGTTACGTCAGGATCTCCCCTCTAATCAACAGGGCTGTGAGACATAACAAATACAAACCATTGTTTTTATTGAAAATCTTTTAGATAACACAAACCATGGATTTATTTATATCTATACATACAAACAAAAACACACACACACACACAACACATCTATACACAGTATTTACAAACAAAAATATATGGTAAAAATTAGAGACCTCTACATGCTTTGTAAGGAAAACCTGCAAAAAAAGTGTATCAAATACTTGTTCTCCCTACTGTAAGTATGTATAGTACAGGTCAAAAGTTTGGTTACACCTCATTCAATGAGTTTCCTTTATTTTCATGACTATTTACATTGTGGATCCTCACTTAAGGCATCAAAACTATGAATGAACACATATGGAATTATGTACTTAAAAAATGTGAAACAATTGATCTATTTAAGTTATTTCACACTTTTTTGTTAAGTACATAATTCCGTAAATAAAGAAAACGCATTGAATGAGAAAGTGTGTCCAAACTTTTGGCCTGTACCGTATGTATGTATGTATGTATGTATGTATGTATGTACATACACATTCGTTTATTTATTTTTTTATATATATATATATATATATATATATATATATATATATATATATATATATATATATATATATATATATATATACATACATACATTATATATACACATACAGTACATACATACACAGTGGGGAGAACAAGTATTTGATACACTGCTGATTTTGCAGGTTTTCCTACTTAAAAAGCATGTAGGTCTGTAATTTATATCATAGGTACACTTCAACTGTGAGAAATGAAAACTAAAACAAAATTCCAGAAAATCCTATTGTATGATTTTTAAATAATTAATTTGCATTTTATTGCATGACATAAGTGTTTGATACATATGAAGGCAGAGAAGGCACTCAGATACCCGCCTGAGATACAACAAGCACTAATGCTTGGCATGGTGGCTGCAAAGAAAATGATTCTTCTGGACTGGAAGTCGCCCACTCCTCCCTGCTTTCAAAAATGGCTTAACGAAATGACTGGGATCATCCAGATGGAAAGGATACGCATGCAAAACTCAAACACAAAACCGCTTTCTGAGCATCTAGGGACCGTTCATTGACTATCTTAAAAACATGTGATTCTTTTCTGTAGAGAAGTGCTCTTGACTGTATTGCAACTTGTATCGCTATAACATCTGGCCATGTAGATAGCAGCAATATGAAATCCATCCAAGACACGCTTTCAATCTTAATTTTCTTGGCAGCTCTGTTTGGTTGTTGTCGTTTTTTTTTTTTCCTGTCCTGTTACATAAAACCTGAAAAAAAAAAAAATATATATATATATAGCCATCACGATTTTGACTTCCCACGATCAAATTTGCGTGATCGAGCGATTAATTTTTTTAAAGCGTCATTTCACAGAATGCTCCGGGTTTTTTTTCTACCGCTCTGTAAACCACTGTCTGATCATGGGACAGTCAAGAGTTGTTCCCTGCACCCCGTGCAGCTTAGTTTCTAGATGTAGACAGTCAGAGGACAGAAGGACAACAGATAGTCGGTTACACGTCGGTCTCAAGGTTTACCAGTTAACGCAACATTTTGTCCCGTCTGTTGTTTTTTAGACAACAGCAGTGACTAGTGCTAGTTAGCGTCTGTTAGCTGTTAGCTCTTCTAGGGCGCACCGGTGCTAATGTCCTCGCATCCGCTGCAATGTTGTTATATGGATATGGTTTAATTTTCCGTTCCATTTCTTCTGTAAAGCCGTGCCTGTGTTGGCTCTCTACTCTCTCTCCTCTTACTCTCCGCGCAGCCCGGCCACACAGCGGCCGCCGGTCCACAACTTCTGACATTTGTCTACAGTTTTAATTTTTTATTAACACAGCTGTATATTGGTAAATATGAGGGGCAAAACTGTATTTGTACCAGTGTTTCCGCGGGTAACTGCTATCGCGGCGGCCACGGCGAAGAACACTGAAGAAGTTATTGAATGCAACTAACTTCAGTTGGTAGAGTAACAGCGTGTGAGACTGAGCTGCTGGATCTGGGCCAGAGATGTGACCTATGGCCAGAATATAGTTCATAAAAATGCAGCGCAGTGACGATACTGACATTTCATACACACAATGTGTGTATCCACCATTTGACCCGTGCTGGACCCGTTCGTAATGAGTCAGCCATCTCTCTGAGTACGTCCATGGATTTTAATCCATGACGGCGTAGCGTGTTACTAATGGTTTTCTTTGAGACTGTGTTCCCAGCTCTCTTCAGGTCATTGACCAGGTCCTTCTGTGTAGTTTTGGGCTGATGCCTCACTTTCCTCGTGATGAGTGATGCCCCACGAGGTGAGATCTTGCATGGAGCCCCAGACCGAGGGAGACTGAGCATCATCTTGAACTTCTTCCATTTTCTAATAATTGCGCCAACAGCTGTTGCCGTTGTTGCAGTGAATACAGGCAATAAGTGGAGAACAGGAAGGCTTCTTAAAGAAAAACCAAGAGGTCTGGTAGGTGATCAAATACTTATGTCAATAAAATACAAATTATTTGTGATTTTCTGGATTTTTGTTTTAGAGTTCGTCTCTCACAGTTGAACTGTACCTATGATAAAAATTACAGACATGCTTTGTAAGACACACACACACACACACACACACACACACACACACACACACACACACAACGGGCGGCCATCTAATTATAACAACCTCATCCACACTGTCAAAATAATTTAAATAATTAGGAATTACATTTAAAATCTTTTATATAACAGATGCCTATAATTTCTGTAGCCTACGCCGAAACAACAGACTACCTGAATGTCTTTTTCTTGTATTGCGTTTCACTTGCCACACCACTGTCGGACAAAAAGTCATGTCCTGAGATCAATAATGTTGTAGCTTGGTTTACGTCATTGCAATCTCGCTCAACACTGGACCAAAATTAAAGATTTTTGTTCACATCAGTCTATTAAACACAAATGCATGGGGAAATGGGGACAAGGTTGAAGAAAAAAAACAAAAACAAAAAACAGTAGTTATCCTTTACGCTTACAAACCCCAGATTAATTTGTCTTAAACTCTCCTGTGACACTGTGAAGGTAAATAGGAAAATTGCATGACTATCTTTGGTGTTTTTTTACCTTGTACTCTGCAGGCAGATCGTGCACTGATAATCCACCACTGGTCTGACCTACAACCTGCAGAGTCATGAACATACAAATTACAAGACTTACGTATACATGGTCCAAGTTACATTCTGTACCAAATTAATTCTTGCCATGAAAGCAAAACATATTAGAGGTTTGTAGTCACTAGTGGCACTAAGACATCTGCTTATAAATTAGCAGGAAGTCTGACCTTTCGCAGCTTGTCCTTCAGCTCCTGACTAATGGTGCCAGCAACTCCATTTTCCACTATTTGCTGGCGAAACTCCTCCTCCAGCTGAAGTAGAATTTAAGTAGAAAGACCAAAGATCAAAAGATGATGTACTTAAAAATTAATACTTGTAATTGTTCCCACAATACTTAATTTACTAGTATTGTATTTGATGCATTTTCTGCTATGCTTTATTAAAATATATCCTGTGACCAAAAGTCTTTAGATTATAGCTGCCACACAAAACTGCAACACACAAACGCCAATTTTATTTTACTTTCCATACTAGTTTTCTGTATCTTGTCATCTGATAAAGTTGTCTGTTCATCTAGTTTATGCAGTCAAATTTTATTTTATTTATAGTGACCCAACAATTGCCTCAAGAGAAACTGCGCACAGCGGCGAGGAAATCCTTACTTTTAACAGGCAGAAACCTCAGACAGAACCTGGGTCTTTGTGGGCATACCTCTACCACAACTTGTCAGACAAGATAATAGAATACTGGATAAATGCTCCTTTAAATAGTCGTATGTAGTTTTCCACCTTTCACATTATCATGTCTTGCTTTAGGCAGCAAGTTGCAAGTACTAAACTTACTTACCTTTTGGACATATTTCTGAAAGGGTTGACCTTCCTGACAGAGCTCTTGGTCTGCTTTCTGGTCCTTCTCCGCCACCTGTGTCTTGCTACCAACAGTTGACGACTCTTTATGAACAGGGCCCAAGGTAGTATCAGTAGCTGGATGGCTCAGAGGACTCTTCTTCAACAGGACTTTAGTTGGAGTAAACCACAAAGGTATTTCAAAAATTAAAACTGCACAGAACGTTTGTGCCAAACTTACAATGGGGTTTGGAGTGTTAGTTTGACATTACTAAAGTAATAATCCCATCAACATTTAGCCAATCATAGCATTTTGGGCAGATTTACTAGCTATCCAATCTCAAAAAAGCCAAGTAAAGACACTGGATATAGATTGCTTTTAGGGAAACATTCTAGCAAGATGTTCAAAAATGCGTAACTGCATCACCTGGGGGTACTGTTGGTGTCTGAGTTCTGATGTCTAGCCCTTTCGAGGCTAGCTGGCCAGTTCTTGGCAATACTGACTTTATGGGTCCAGTTGGCCTTGGTAAGTTAGTCGGTCTGAGCAGCGGCTTGGGCAGCAGATGTTCCCTCAGGGTCAGAACTGAGCCCACCCTGCTCTGCTGGATAACAACTAGGTCCGACACTGCCTCCAGCATCTCTCCAGTAGAGTAGAAGCCGTAGTTGTGGACACGCAGTGGGTGGCCAAAGCAGCGCAGGAAGCTGGTTTCCAAATCGGACAATCTGAGTGGACTCTGGGAGAACAACCGCATTGTTACTTCAAATTTTTTGCAGTAACAGAGCTACATGATTTGTTTTTAGAAAAATTAACATATAGAAAACAGACAGAACAGTCAGTCAGTCCTCTAATTCTCAGATTTAGTATGGTGTGTTGTCATAGTGCACTGCAAAACAATACAGACTCATGACACTATAAAAAGCAAAACTGGACAAGGGACCTTCAATTCAGACCTTGGAGAGCAAAATGCGGAGCTGTGCCCTCAACTGGGCAGGTACAGCCACAGGAGCACGACCTCGTCTGGGAAGGACAACGGCGGGAGACTGTTGACAGTAGCGGGGTGAGAAGTAGCTGACACCTCCTGTCCTGGACTTCTTGTTGCTCTTAGACACGCGCTGCTTAGCAACCAGCTCCTCAATGTTTCGGGTTGATTCGTCACTTACAGCTGCGATGTCGGACATATAAAAAGGTGACAGCATGAAGTTTTAGACCTTGTTCAGGTAGATGTTTTAGAGGATTTGTGTATCAAATACTTCTATGCTGTAGTTTTTTTCCTTGATGGTGAATTGAGCAAGCTTTACAATTTATAATACATGCTCCAATAGGATTCTACCTTTTAAAAATGTGCTACCATCTACCCTGAAGCTAACAGACACCACATCAGGCATCTCCTTCACCATATCCATGATGTGTCTGAAGCCCAGGAGTTTCAGGGGCATAGGATGCCCCAACATTTTGACATAGTCTCGCCTGAGCTCATCAGGGTCCAAGCCCATCTTAGATGAAATGAGCAAGGAACGAACATCCTTCTTCAGCTTTGCCAAAACTACTTCTTGGTTCATCTTGCCTGCTGCCATCTGGAGAACACACAAGAGGACAAATGGAATAAGACATACAGGACAGTAACCAACATCCTGAACCCAACCATGTGATTGAAGTACCAGCAAAGAGAAATGCATGTTATTCCACTCAAATATTATACTAGTATTTTATACTAAAATGAAATTACAAATTCTGCATTATTAATGCTTTGACTCATCTTTTTGCCCAAATATCTTAAATGACCTTATTTTTTTAAAACACAAAATCATATGGGTAAATTTTCACTTGGCGTAATCACACACACAAAAAACAAACATTTGAGGTCAAGGCGTCATAGGCATTTAGGTGACTTAATCGTTTTCAGCCATCTTTATTGTTACCATACAATTGAACAGTAGCTAGCATGCTTTTTAAAACTTTCATTACAGGTCCAATAAAACTTCTTGAGCTAACGTCAACACCCCATAAACAAGGCTAACAGCTAGTTAAGCTAAATTACCTTTGCTCTGCATTCAAACATCTCCGCCGACTTAACTGTTAAATTAGCAAACCTACGGTGTGTCCCAAATTCCACTATGGCCACGCCAACACCCGCACTACGACGCAGCTCGATTGGTTCGAGTTAGGCAAATTTGACCTCGTGGTTAGCGTTAAGGTTAGGGTTACGTTGCGGGGTAATTTGGGACACTAAACTGCACGTATACCGACGTGTACTTACTAGCCTCTGACTTGCAGAAAAGAAAACCTCTGGAGGTTGAGCATGGTATCCTGTGCGTTAACTGTTAGTTGCCGCTACAGCAATTTTAAAATAATTAATTTCGTTAACCATTTAAATACAGACACGGACCAGAAAAGCCATGTCTCGTTCAAATTGTTCCAAATGTATTGTAGACACGTCAGCTTACCCCAAGCCTGACGCAACCACTTCACCTTCAACCTCCCCGCCACACCTGTTGCTAACAAACCAAATGGAACACGCGCAGTCGCCTACAGGGGTACGTAGCACCGCAACACAGATCGTTTTCTGAAGCAACGACGGCCAGTGACCTTGTGGAAATTGTTAAGACGTAATTGTTGGGTCTTTGTATAGTGTGCTCTCTAGACCTTTATCTGTAAAGGGTCCTGATATAACTTCTGTTATGATTCGACACTATAAATACAATTAAATTGAATAATAAAAAAAAATCGAGCTCAAAACTCGTTAAAGCTTCGTGTACAATGGTTTATTTTGTGATCAATGCAGTAAAAAAATGTGTTAGAGCGGGATACGCATAAAGCTATAATTTAAATATTTTCAACTGTTGATATAGGCCTACAGGCTTTACAAAGAGATTCAAAAAGTCAAAGTTTGACCACTGAACCCGCAGCAGCGCCCTCTGTTGTTTGCTCCTGATCGGGGGCCCTACCCGAGAAGCCCCTGACTGCAGACCCGCAGACCTCAATGTGGGCGGGGTTAAACGTTGAGGGGGCGGGGTTATGCGTTGAGAGGGCGAGGTTAAACGTTTAACTTGCCAGCCACTCTCTAGCATTTGACCCTGTCATTTCATCGTAATATCAGAGTGAATTCAGCGGTATGCACCCACGCTTCGGACAGCCCTTTTCAAACAATAAATAATGGGAGTAAGTGTGACTTTTATAGTTGTTTAGTTTTCAAAAGCAATTAAAAAAGCTGCTTATGTCTGTTTTAATGTTTCTGCACAAGTTGAGCAGGCTGATGTTCGGATTTGATAACTAGCTTCCTTCTTTAACTGTATATGCTAGCTCCAAGTAATCTGAAAGTGTGGAAATTATTTCCATTGAAGGACAATGTTACAGTTGTTGTGTGCATGGACGGTCTCTGAATCATCTGCAACCAGGAGATGAAGGAGAGCTCAGATCCACAACACCTAGCAAGTCCTTGTCTCTGCCACCCCAGGACTAGCGCGGCTAGCGCGACCAGTGCTAGTGCCACTGACTCGCGTGTGGATGATAGCCTGTAGGTCTGTCTTCAGTGTAGGTCTGTCTTCAGTGTAGATCTGTCTTCAGTGTAGGTCTGTCTTCAGTGTAGGTCTGTCTTCAGTGTAGGTCTGTCTTCAGTGTAGGTCTGTCTTCAGTGTAGGTCTGTCTTCAGTGTAGGTCTGTCTTCAGTGTAGATCTGTCTTCAGTGTAGGTCTGTCTTCAGTGTAGGTCTGTCTTCAGTGTAGGTTTGTCTTCAGTGTAGGTCTGTCTTCAGTGTAGGTCTGTCTTCAGTGTAGATCGTTATGTGTTGATTCAAACTGTTGGGCAGTGTGGTTGAAAACTTAAAACAATCAAACAGAATTATGAAATATTCTGCCTTATGTTATGAGCAGAACTAAACTATGTTTTGGGGAACAGATAAGGAGATGGTGGTGCCAAGTTCTCCTGGAAAACTTTCCTATGATGTGTCTATAAAATTATTAAGGCTTCACTTTATATTTTAACATCAATTGTCTCAATGATAATTATATTACATGTGTTGTATAACGAATGCATATCATTGACTTGCATAACTCTAAAGAGGAGATGGCCAAAAAAAGGAAAAGACGACATGAACATCAAAGAGCACAGGTATGCTGTCATGATTACTGAGATAGTCTTTAACAAATGTGAATATTTGTCGAAGACTGTAAAAATGTGCACAGCAGTGATGAGCCTAGCTTCCAAGAACCTTTCGACCAGTAAAGTGCAAATGATAATGAAAAAATTACTGAACACTGAACTGCACCTGTTCATTGTAGCATGTTTGAGAACAAGCCATTTATCAAAACTGAACAATTTAAATGCATTCATGACTGCTGCATAATTGTTGCCATTATGTTCATCATTGATATTGTAGTATTTCATTAACATTTTTACTGTTTGCCTGTTTGTTTTAATTTGCTAGTTTGTTGTTCAATAATTTGTTGTTAAATTAGAAAAAACAATCTCATCATCCCTTTAATTTTGATAAATTCAAGCACTGTCCTCTGGACCCCATAGAGAAAGCAGGGGAGAGAAGGATGTTCGCCAAGCTGACATCCATCATGGACAACACCTCTCACCCTCTGCACGACACTGTGGGCAGACTGATCACACACACACACACACACACACACACACACACACACACACACACAGGGGGTCCCTGAGCAGCTCCTTCAGCAGCAGACTGATACCCCCCCAGTGTAAGAAGGGGAGGTACAGCAGGTCCTTCATCCCTGCTGCTGTCAGACTCTCCAACACCTGCACCACCTGATAATGTTGTAGTTTCTCTTCCTTTTGTTTCATCTATTCCACACACTTTCTGTATTTACTTTTTTAATATTATTTATGGTCACAGCTAAACATAATTTATATTATGGCTACCTTCTTTTGCTTTATTACTTTAATTACATATTCAATTTAATTTTAACGTCACTTACACCACAATATTGTTTCTTGTACTATGGCAACGCACTTTACAATACCTTCTGCTCATTGTCTGTTTGCCTGTTTTTCTTGTGTGTTTACTTGTTTGTTTTGCTTTTTTGCTGCTGTAACAAGGAAATTTCCCTGCTGTGGCATGAATAAAGTATCTAATCTAATTATTGTTGTTGTTATTATGATTGTATATATATGTTATTAAACTTATTTTCAGAATTATTGGTGTTTTTATATATATTTATAGTATATATACACATATTATACACATTATATAATATACATGATATGTATTATAGTCTCATGATCCTTTAATTTTGATAACATTAAGAAAGTATCAGGTTACAATTGATTATGATAACTACACATTCAAATATTCTACTTTTTTCATCATTTAATGCATTATTGAGGTAATTTAATGTTTTGTGAAATGTGTCAATATTGTATTTTATAATTATTATTTATTAATTATATTATAATAGTAAAACCAAAGATTAAGTTCATTATGTTTAAATCTCTGCATTTCGCCACATCCATTAAGGTTTCTTGTCCCTCTTCGGACACCTTATTAAATGAGTTGGGTAGTGGGCGATTGGAGACTGGGCAGGGTTATGCGTTGAGGGGGCGGGGTTAAACGTTTAACTCCGCCCACATTGAGGTCTGCGGGTCTGCAGTCAGGGGTACATGCCCTACCCTGCTAAGCTTCAGAGATCGTGTGTGTTCGGGGTGGTATGACCGTGAGCGAGTAATGATTTACCAGAGTGTCCAGTGTTCACTTTGATTAAAGTACCATATTTACTCATACATTTGGCCCTGGACCTTCTGGGTTTGCACACACATAGACTTAGTACCATAGCAAAAGAACATCTAAACATAATTAATTTTCAGTTTAATTAAGGATCTATTAGGGAGGATACTGTGTTTCATTTCCTGTGCGAACAGAGAAAAAAACGACATCAGCTATTTGGAAAGGAGAGGCCTGAATCTGCACATTCCTAAAAAAGACACACTGTGACTCCCTAAAAATAATGGACCGAGTAACACAAAGATTTAGAGGTATAAAGGTTGTAATGAAATTAGTGTGCATGTTTTATATGACCTCGACTTGAGTAGCATGTTCTATGCATCATTTAATGCAATAAAAATGAAACATTTATCTGCAGGACACCCAGTGGCATGTGCCTCAAACAACTTTCCAAAGCAATGATGTCAGTTATTTTAGTAGGCCATGTATACCTACGTATATCTAGTAGATGTGCTACCATGCTGCTTACTAAAACTGCAAGAACTTTGAATTTTCTAGTTAAAGATTGAAACATGTCGGGACATCTTCTGATGTGTAGTATTATTGTTAGGTGGAGGATTTAAATGTTTCTGTGACAGAATCAAATGAATCAAGGCAAGGGAATCATTTTATTGAACTTGATACTACTGCAATTATTTATTATTATTTTGTTTAAGGTTTTGGATAAGAATAAGCAAAGAATAGCGTTCATAAATGAAACTGAATTTACCTGAAATAAACTCATACATCAATCCCTGGAAGTTTTCATTTTATGTCTAATAAGGCTGAATCTGGGAAAAAGAGGAAGAGATTTGCTTGTAGATCAAGAGGTGATCTGGACATGACATCTTTTTTTTTTTTTTTTTACATCATTAGAACATTTTATTGTTGTTTGCTGATTTGATAGCAGATAGTGACTATCAAAAGTTCACTGACCAGAAGTAATTTGAAAAAGAAGGTGGTAAGTGGCACTCCCACTGCTGTCCTACTCCCACGTTCAAACAGTCCGCCTAATTTACCATCCATGTATTCTGTCTGATGCACAGTGGACGGCAGCACCACTGATTCATTACAGACCTCCCGCCAGAGGAAGAAACTCACAGCAGTAAAAGTCACTCAATTTCTTCTTCCTCTCTGCTTCCAACCAAAAAGAAAACCTGTCAACACATCGAGCAGAAACATCCCAACAGCCATCACTCCTATGCTCTTTACTGCAGAGCCTCCAGACAGAATGGAGAAATCCTCCAATGTTAACCCGCCGAGATCCAGAATGACGCCCAGGAAGGAGAGGGAGAGCGGAGCCTCTGTGCCTCCCAGAAGTCACAGACACAGGCCATCAAAGGCAGGCCGGGTCCCAGAGGAATCATCAGTGAGGACAAACAGGCTACAGAAGGAGAAGCCAGAGACAAATGAGGTGAAGGTGAGATCCACTGTGGTGGACATAGACAGCGTGAGAGAAGATGAGGTCAAAGAGGAGAACTTAGGGCTCCTGGAAGCAGCGGAGCAGGAAGGTAAGTCAAAGCCTGAAGAAAAGCCTGGTACATTGTACTCTACGTGCAGCTAGGAAAGTTTAACAGTATTTTTCATTAATTTGTATTATGGGTTGTTTAGTTTTCCCTAGTTTGTTGTTGTGTGAACCCAAAAAATTTTATAATGTTGAATTTCTTGAAGCATACATTCTGGAAAAGTAAGTACAGATAATAAAATAAATAGTAATGTTAATTCAAGAATGTGATGACAGAAATAAATTATATTGGCTTAATTTAATTTGCAATTACTGCATTTTTGGGGGTATTAACAAATCTTAACAAAAAAATCTTGGGAGCTCTTAGGAAAACTGCAAAATTACTCTTAATTTTATTTATTTTGAGTATCTTGGTTAGATTTCTTACTCAGTACTGTGGATCTCTGCAGGTCTAAAGCGCAAGAACCTAGGAGTGTTTGAGTGGCTGCTGATGGTCTTCGTCTTGGCTCTGATTCTTCTCTTCCTTCCACTTTCCATCTGGTTCTGTGTCAAAGTACGAAGTACACCACAAACCTAACAGAAACGCAACACTGCACAATAATATACTAACAAAAACGAAATGTGATTTCAGAAACTATGCAAATGATTCGGTCAAGGAAAAAAAAATAAGACACATGCAGTTTGTGATGAGTTAAAGGGTGAAAATTGTGTCATTGCAGTTTAATCTGAGATGTCTCTTCATGATAAAAATAGTTTCCACATTTTCCACCTTGACAAGAAGTAAAATAATTGGAAAAATGAGTGAATAATAATAATATAATTTTTAGAATGAAAATGGATTATTTTAAAGAGTTTTCAAGCATTTTCACCAAATAGCCATTGTTTAATTTCTAATTCAGTGTACCAGAGTTAAAAGCCAACACAACAATGTCAATGTCCTTCTTCTGTTGTATGTCAGTTGGAAACTGCAGCTATCATTGTCTTCCATTCATATGGACTGACTGACTGTCTGTCATTTTGAGTGACAGGTAGTGAGGGAGCATGAGAGAGCTGTGATCTTCAGACTGGGTCACCTACTGCGTGGAAAACCTAGAGGACCAGGTTGTCACCAATTACCGTTTTTATTTTTTACACTTGACTTGCCAATTCTGACGATGTCTGTCAGTTTTTGGACACCCTTACAATTAGTTCAAATGTTTTAGTCATCTGCGTGTTTTCTATCATACAAAAAACATGTAATTTTAGAAATCTGTCCTTAGATCAAACCCTTCTCCCTCCTCTCTCTAGGCCTTCTTTTCTACCTCCCAATCCTCGACGTGTGTCACAAGGTCGACATCCGACTGAAAATGCTGAAGGTTCCACCCCACAGGGTAAGAAACAATAAACAACTAATTAACCAAAGGATAATTAGGATCATCCATCCCAAAGGATGATAACGAACTAATTAACCAAAGGATGATAAGGATTTAATTACATTAGACTGCTGACTTCTTATACGTCTGTACCCAGGTGGTGACAAAGGACTTGGTGAGGCCAGAACTGAATGCAGTGTGTTATTACCAGATAGAGAACCTGGCTTTGTGCAGCACGGCTCTGTCCAGTCTGACCACAGTGCTGGAGACTCTGGTCCAGTCAGTGGTCAGAGACATTCTCGCCCAACACACATTCAGCCACATCCTGCTGCACAGGAGGAAGATCGGACAGCAGATACAAGTAGCTGTTGACTCTGTTGCTTGCCGTTGGGGCATCAGGGTGGATAGAGCAGACATGTAAGGCTGAAGATACCATTTGATTGTTAAATACTTGTGCAAAACAGTAAGTGCAGGAAAAAGCTCACACAGGGGCTGACAGCAAAACTTCATATTAACAGCTGATGCTTTAAATGGCTAAAGAGAATTAAAATGAGTTTTAAAGAAACCTTTCAACCCAAAAGAAAGAGACTGATTTATACAATACTACACAGTAGCAGTGCTTGTGAAAAAATGCATGAGCGGGCAAAATATTTTTACTCTGTAAGCTTTGATTTTTCCAGGTAAACAGCAAAGAGGAATGTAGAGATTTGTAGTGTGCTGTGATCTTCCTGCTGACCAGGCTTGTGTTTGATTTTCTGTCAGAGGTGAGCTCAGTTTTCCTCTGGAGTTACAGCAGAGTTTGGCTGCAGAGGCCGAGGCCAAGAGACAATGCCAGGTCAGAGTGAGTAACTATGCCAGCTTTTTATAATCTAATGTGTATTGTTTTATATTTTAATGCTTTGTCAAATATTGCATTTAACTAAAGATTAAACTAAGAAACTTCATTATCATCAGTATTATTTCTAAAACCTTTGGAAAATTATTAGAATTATACTGAGGGAAGACTATATGTACAAGAACATGAAAGAAAGAAAGAAAGAAAGAAAGAAAGAAAGAAAGAAAGAAAGAAAGAAAGAAAGAAAGAGGCTGATCTCTGTTCAAATGCCTTCCAACATTCTGCCCAATGCACCATGGTTTCCGTTCCCATTTCAAACCATTTTCTATGTTTTTCCAGCCTTGCATAGCCTTGGTTTATGCCTGCCAACTGAAGTTTACCTTTGTTTCTGTCGTTTCTGCGTTCTCAGCAGTATTTGTAAAGCAAACGTGTTTCCAACAGCAGTCCGTCTTTCCTCAAAGGTAAATGCAGCAGAGGGGGAGAGAGATGCCTGGGAGGGGTTCAGGGCTTCCCTCCGTCTCCTCCATCCTGCTCTGGTCCTTCCGCTCCCACCAGATCTTCTCAGCCTCCACCCTGATCTCTCATCCCTACCAGCCCCTGCTCCCCTTTCTGTGGAAGGAGAGGGAGGGACGACGGAGGTGGAACCAGATACAGACTCACCAATGATGTGACAGATTGTTGTGACACGAAAGCTTATTACTGTAGAAATGGTAGAGTTTCAGGAGATTTTGATCACTTTCAAGCTTAATGATTGTTTATTTAAGTACAATTTAAAATAAGAGTTCATAATAAATGTATTAATATGCTTTCACACTGAAGGGTTTGAGAGTATTGACTGTAGGGTAACTGGGTTTGTGTAATAATTTGACAATTTCCACGTTTTGATAAGGGTCCAGAGAAATCTAACTAACAGAAAACTATATTTTTTGGAAGAAAACAAAAACTAATTGAGAGAGACAGTATCACAAGGTTAAACAAAACCACAGCAAGTCGTTATATAAATGGCAACATCACTATATTCATTCTCATGCAACAGCCAAGAAGCCTGAATATTTGACAACCTCCTGATACTGAAAATATCTTATACTTGGATGGTAGTGCTGGTGAATGATGCTTCTTGGTTATTCTAGTTTTTTTCCTTCCTGTGTGCTACACTATCTTGTAAAGTTTTAAGACAGTACATGTGTTAGTAATGTGCACCAGAAGACATAATATCCTTTCCCTTATGGATGTGATTGTGATGGAGTGCAAGCGTTTTTTACAACAAGAAACACACAAAACAAAAATAAAAATCTAAAAGTGATTTTAAAAATAACTGGACATACATAACATATATAACTGTCCCATACATACATAAGTTGTAACACCTCCTGAACCCATCACCGTTTCTTGTTCTTTTTGGGGCTGCTTGTTTGTTTGGCTTCAGCGGCGGTTTTCTTCGGGGGAGTTGGGGGTGTTACTGGTGGTGGGGAAGGTGGTGGGGTTTTCTTTTTCTCTGAAACACAAACGACAAGTGCCACCTTTAAGCTTTAATACTTTTACTGTTACTTTCTCTCTGTCTCAGTTAAAAGTTTGTAGAGTTTTTTTGTTTAGTCGGTACCTTGGTCGGCTTCACTTCTTTTGGGCTCCAGACTAGACCGACCCTGCAGTTGTCTCTCCAGGTCCTGAATCTTCTCCAACGCTGACTGCAGGGCTTCCTCAGCCTTCAGTGCTCGCTTCTCGGTACTCTGGACACGCAGCTCTGAATCTCTGACACACACATGGAAAGAACTCTAACATGGGTGTCCTTTGCACATCCACAAGTTAATAAAAAGGCCATTTCTGAACAACCACAGACACTTGGCTGATGTGTAGTCTACAGTATACACAGGACATTCCACTTCAGAGATTGCTCTGGAGCCTCCGGACATTCCGCCGAAGGTCCCTCATTTAGGCTGGATGTCCATTACCTAGGGCTTTCTTTGTGTTGGCATTTTAAACTCTGGTTGCTAAACTCCGATCTCTGCAGAGTAAATTGAGACAGCTAGCTAGACTATCTGTCCAATCTAAGTTTTCTGTTGCATGACTGAAACAGCCTTTGAACATATGAATGTACACACGTTCCACCAAAACAAGTTACTTCCTGAGGCTATTTGGCAGAGGCGTCATTGCTTCGTATGTCGTTTGCACCGCCCAAGATGATTGTGATTGGTTTAAAGAAATGCTAATAAATGAGAGCACGTTTCTCTCCCATCCCAGAAGGCTGTGTGGACTCGGCAGACCCTCCTCAACGGCGCTGTGGAGGAATGTCTGGCAATGTGACTAGCTGATGTGTGGACATTCAACAAACCTATTTCCACAATGTTTGATGGTTACTGAACTTGGAGGAAGCATTTATATAACTATTTGTTTGTTGCCCTTCTGATGGGATTTTGCTTAC
This sequence comes from Percina caprodes, assembly GCA_013375575.1. Classification (NCBI taxonomy): domain Eukaryota; kingdom Metazoa; phylum Chordata; class Actinopteri; order Perciformes; family Percidae; genus Percina; species Percina caprodes. The sequence continues at coordinate 2,696,730 of JABXJD010000004.1, read as the reverse complement.
TAAACTCCAAGTCTGAGAGGTGTAAATTGTCTTTCTGACTAATTATGAGAAGTAATACAAAAGCATGGTTGTACTGGTAAATGCTGCTCATGCAAGCATTTTAAACAATAAAGAAATACAATTCCTGTGTGGCACAAATGAGCCAATAGCCAGCGAGTACAAACTGGATATACATTGATATTGTCCCTTTTTGACAATTTGGGTGAACATAAGGGGAAGAAAAACACCAAAAGATGACATGATTGATATATATTATCACAGCATCACAAAAATACCTGTGTTCCACGCAACGATAAGAAAGTAAACTTACTGCAGTTCCTGCTGCAGCAATCCTACCGTGGTCAGATCACTAAAAGCTTTCTGGGCTACTTCTGTTGTTGGGGATTCAACCAGCTCAGGCTGACAGACAGAGACAGATGGACATATTATTCAACTCTATACACAGTTAAAGGCATGCCACTAATACTAAAAAAGTGTGTGATTTCAATGTCTGACCCCATTCAAGTGGACACTGCTCTCTCCCAGCGTTCTTTGTGTAATGTTTCCATCATAGCCAATCAGCTTTACCACTGGGCTTTCACAAACCGTTAGCTCCCCCTGCTGGACAACAACAACAACACTTTATTTTAGTTTTTTTATACTGTAGTCAGGGCAACATTAATCAAAAATGTCTCAGTTGACTCCTCACCATGCTGTCTGGTGGAGAGACAGGGACATCACTCCTGGAGGTGGGGTCAGCCTGTTGGACGGGCAGCTCTACAGGACCGCCTTTCAATCCTGAGCACAGGATTATACAGGTCTCCTCCCAGTCAATGCACTCCCTCTGAGGACGGACATAATAACAACACACACAGCAGTACTTATAAAGGTTTGCTTAGCTTACGATACAACTTTATTGTCAGTCATGGCTAAAATTCTTTTTGCATCCTGGGTAGCTCATTTAAAAAGAGGACATAGACATACATACACACATACATAAGATGAATAACGCCAAAGGACATACATGAAACATATACATAAATAACATAAACACCTAAGTAAGGAAACAAAGCATACATGTATAACAACAGAAAAAGACATAAACATACACACAGACAAGATTTTGGAGACTTGTAACCCTGAATAAATATTGCACTGGATTTAATGTTGCTGGTTTAGCAATAGGATAGATTGATGTATGAAAGCGTTTTCAAGTCTGTTGTGATTAAAAGCATGAACTCTAAAAGCATCTGTTTGAAGGCAGAAGCTCATATTCTCTGTGCAAAACATGTGAGGAAAGCTTATCTTACCCTAGTCTGTAACTGCAATATGGCTATGGAGGTTTGTATTGTTTGAACACACAAGTAGTAAAAAAGATCTGCTGTTTGATCTCAAAATGGAAATTAGGTTTGATACTATCCGCTCTTTGCTATTTATTTAATTCTGAATCAGAACTTTGTTTACCTGTAGCTTTTTACATTCATTCATCTCATGTTCAGCCTCGACATCATTCTGCAGAATCTTCTCCTCCACAATACATTTGCAAGAGCTGGAGTCACAAAACAAACATTTCCTGATGAGAAAATCCTGAAGAAAATCCCCCTCTGCTGAGCCATTCAACCTTAAAGTTACTAAACATACTTTAGCCATCATTTTCTTTCTTTCGTTTCTCTGTTGTTAGTTAGTATGTTAGAATATATATATAAATAACATAAAGTGTTATAACATAAAAAAGTTATCACTGCCCTCTGTAGTAAAATTCAGTTCAATATTCTAAGACAACAGTGTTTAGTTATTGTACCATGCACTAATTGTTAGTTACTCTGGTTAACAGCATCTGCCTAACAGCAAGTTGTAAAAACATCTGGTACCTGCTGATGTATATGGAAAAAAAATTCTGTTTCTCAGTCAGCATCTTGGCATCCTCTTCCAGTGTCTGTAGTGAGATGTTTGAGATGTTTGTAATGTAATGTTCTTGGCCGTGGTCCTCGCTATGGTCAGGTACCATGAGGAGCAACAGATCCAACATCCAGCGGGTCTGAGCCATGTGAATAGAACTGACCTGGGCACAAAAACATTCATTAAATATATAATGTTTTAAATGTGATTATTTTGGTCACATATACTAGTTATGCGAGACATCTTAAGAGGGTTTTTTCATTTGTATGTATTATCTGTGCAATATCTGTGCATCACATTCATAGAGCTGATGTGTTAGCTCCAAAACACTTGATAGAAATGCACTTAAGTGACATAGTAGTTTTGAAACATTTTCAAAATGCGTGATAAAACCTGGTTGGTACTGACCTCCTCACTAAGTCTCTGCTTCTCACCATCAGTGAAGTTGGACAGGCTGGTTATGAACTGTTGCACATTGTCTAACACCTTTTCTGTGTCTGTACTGGTTGAACAAACAAACACACACAACATATACGGGAATATTTAAATTTCAGAATTAAATGTAGTCTTCATTTCATCTCATAATAGATCACAGATCACAAGTGTTTGATTCACAAACAGATACATACAGAAACAAACACATACAGACTACCAAATTTCTTTCATTGAAGAACATAGCATAGCATAGAGTATTTACAAACTTTTCTACAGAATGCTGACAAATTAGGCCTCTGCCTTTTCATTAAATCCAATAGTGTAGCCCAACTTACTATATGTCAAGCTTGTTTTTGTCCTTTTCGTTCTCTGTCTGTAAGCTAGACATATTCTGAAAGGCTTTGTCAGCCAGACTTTGCCAAATGCGCAAGGCCGTCTCCAGCTTCAGCCAGTCAGGGACAGACATCATCTCTTGTTGTCCAATCACTGCACCAATCTTGGAAACTTGGGACTCCATCAACCCAAGCAGTGACATGATCTCTCCGTGGATCCCTGGAACAGCATGGCTCAAATCAGTTTCAACACTTAAGTCCATATCTTAAGGATTATAATGAGAGCCATTACAGCTTTTGCCGATTGCTTACACACTTGTGGAATGTGGCTCATTGTGTCAAAACTCTTCGGACAAAAACTTGGAGAGAAATGTCTCACTTCTATGTCAAAATGAAACTCTGCAATCAAAACGTAACAATCCTTTTTCAAAATGGCATTTTTGCAACAAAATAAGACACATGCACCACTTAAATTACTCTTCAAAGCAGCAACAACACGCTGATGTACATCATACAAAATACTGCTCTCTTTAGTACTTTGTGCACCTATTGTCTCATCAAGGCTTTTGTAAAAGATTGTTCTAGTACAAAACAGCTACTTACATTTCAATGAATGCAAAAATAGAAAGGCTTCAGAAAAAAAATATAGTTTGTTTTTTTCCCATTGCATGTTTACAACAAAAAACACAAAGAAAAGTAGAATTACAGTAAATAATCCACACAAAATGTTACTTTAAAACAGAAAACAATAAAATAATTGCAGTAGATTACAGAGTAATGGTGGTGGGGTGGATGGTTTAAAGATCCCACCTTATGTTAGGGTCTGGATCTGTCACCTCATTGAAATCACAGCAATATCATTCCTGGGTTGGCAATGGGGGAAATATTGCCTTGCGCTCCGTATCACAAAAAAAGTGAGTCAACCTGAGGTTTATTTTTAGTGCTTTGGTTCAAACCGATCTGTGTTCACTTACTGTCAAATGTTTTTCATGTGTTTGGGTGTGTTGCCAATTTCAGATAGTGTTTTGCATTTTGAATATAAGTATTTTCCCAAGGAATGCACGAGTTATCATTCTTGAACAAAGTGTCTAATGTAAAAAACATTGTGTAGCGTTTGCAAGAGGTGTGTTGCAGAATTGCAAAGCAGAAAACTTGTTTGTACTTTTGCCTTTGTTCTTGATGGTTACAAACAGTGTTGGGCAAGTTACCTCCAAAATGTAATACATTACAGATTACTAGTTACTGTCATTTTTAAGTAATTAGTTATATTACAATATTACTAAATTAAAACTATTAAAACGTACAACAGGCAAGACATTATTTACAGTACTTGATTTACAGCTGATTTGTGAAAAGGTACATAACCTTATTTGATCAACAGTAATTTAGTTTTACTGCGAGTTATTTTGAAGCAACCTACGCGGAAGTTTTCTGTTTTGTACTCTTGCAAGCTTACTTGCGTGAGACGCAAAAGTGTTCGTCAAGCTTAAATTGTTCACTTTCTAGTTTGTTAAACTGCAACATATTGAACATGGTCACAGTAAAAGACAAGGTCGTCATTCAAAGCCATTCCACTACAGGCATAGTTTACTCTCCATGGCTGATAAAATGAAATAATATTATGTGTAGCAAGCCTCAACATTATTCCCGACGTGTTTCTATCTGTGAGCAGCTCGGACACTGCTGTCTGTGCTGACGTACCTGTTGTCAGTAAATGTTGTCAGTAAATGTTGTCAGTAAATGTTGTCAGTAAATGTTGTCAGTAAATGTTGTCCGTTCCGTCTCTGGCTCTGACGACGGGAACAGAGACGGGACAGCACCTCGGTTCAACGCAGCGTCATATATAAAGTAATAATACAATTGGTATCATGGTTTCATTTCATGGTTGTTTAAGTTTTTTTAAAGGTTAGGGAAATGTAAAAAAGAACGTAAAAAAGAACGTTCGGGTAACGTTCTCTAAAGGTTGCAACGTTAGGGGAACGTTCTCTAAAGATTGCAACGTCAGGATAACGTTAGGGGAACGTTATCTAAAGGTTGCAACGTTAAGATAACGTTAGGGGAACGTTCTATTAAGGTTGCAATCTTTAGATAACGTAACCAGAACGTTAAGAAAACTTTCCGATCAACGAAAACACAAAAAAACGAACCAAAACGAACGTTCCCAGAAATTACCCAGCTAACAATTTTTGGTACCTGGGAACCAAAAATTGTTAGCTGGGTAATTCCTGAAAATAATATCCATCTCGCAAATGTACCTGTCTCTGCAGTCACCTCAACCATCGAACACAGCAACAGGAAATAATACTCACGGCTTATTTTCTGTGAAGAACGTTTCGCGGTGTTGGTGATTTCTTAAAAAAAAATGTTGCGCTCAAATGAGTTGTAACTGGCGTTACCGAGAAGTATAATATTATTGAAATTTAATTAGTAATGCGTTATATTACTGCGTTACAACAAAAGGAATACATTACTGTAATTGCGTTACTTTTGAAACGCGTTACTCCCAACACTGGTTACAAAAGTTAAGGTTTTGTTTTTTTGTCTACGCATTTACTTGTAAGTGTGTAAGCAATTGATAAAAATTGTAAAAGATTAGGAAAAATACTAAAGACAGATACAGGAAGATTCTGTAACTATAGCTTGTGTGTTTGTGTGTGTGTGTGTGTGTCCAAAAACCGAGAATACAGTATACTTGTGGGGTCCGGATAGCTTTGTGGGGCCAAAATGCTGGTGTGTGTGTGTGTGTGTGTGTGTGTGTGTGTGTGTGTGTGTGTGTGTGTGTGTGTGTGTGTGTGTGTGTGTCAGGAGCACACACCGTGACACTCACCAAGGTCCTGATTTTGCAGCTTTCAGCAGTTCTGTTCGTTTACAGATAGCCATTTGGACAACAGTCAAGCAAAAACTAAAAGCAGTGCCAGGTAAAAGTGTATACTTAACTTACCTGTCTTTAAGCCTCATAATCACAGTTTTTAGCTTATTTAAATGATTCAAAATGTTGTCTCTTATCAGCTCTCACCATTCTCTCCAGTGATTTGGGTGTCCAGCTGTTTGAGGAGATCAGATAGGACCCTGTCCAGCTCTCTTAGGGACTGTTGGCCTTCACGGGGTTTACCATCAGAATAAGGGTGTCTTCTTAACAGCTGAAGGCTCATATTCAGCCATCTTTCCTGGACACGGCCAAGCTCGTTCAGTGTCTGCTGGCAGAAAAGCAGCTTCTCACCTTGGTAGTGGTCACTCAGGAGGGCCAATGTCTGCAGAGTAAAGAATGACAGATGAGGACTTTGGGAACAATAGAAAATTTGCGGTTGACTAGACATACCGTATCAAACAGATTTTAACATATCCACTAGATATTTGGGATATAATCTAAAAGAAGAATGCCAAAATGGCCACTACCTCATGAAACAGAAAAAATACCTTAAGACATGCTTTAAAACAACATACTAGTTTGTCCTGGTTGAAAGACTGTGTACCCATCAAGTGTTCAATACATGAGACAGATAGCATCAATGATCACAATGAGAAAAAACATAGACAGAGTCTTACATTTGACCACTGGTTCAAATCAGCATGAATCTTTTCCAATGAAGCTTTCTCATATTTTGGGTTAGGACACCTTGAAAGAGAGAAGAGCATTTGGCAAAATACTGTACACACACTGATTAATCTCCGTTTCCATAAATTGCTCTCAATGACTTTGCTGATTATCAACAGTATACTGGGTGTAAAGTGTAAAGTTTATTTTGACAGTTTTCCAGATAATCCTTTTTTCTATAACTGATGGCACTTTGTATTTGCTTGTCCTTACTTGTTCTGTGTGGTGCAGAAGGCAAGCCACTTGGCGATGCCTTGCTGGATTGCACTGATCTGTTCACATTGAGCATGCTCAGTCTTCTTCAGCTGGGACATGAAAGCAGCCAGCTGCTCTTTCCAGTAGTCACTAAGCTCCACAATGATATTTAGGTCCTTTGTATCCTACAGTGGGATGGTCACTGTCATAGTCAGAGTGTAATTGAACCACCAGGGATATTTCCAAAGAGTCATCTAGGGCGTTTGGTGTTTTTGCCATGAGCAATACAAAAAGTGTTTCAGAAATAGGAAATTAATTGTTACCTTCAGAGTGAGGTAAAGGCTGCAGTGCTCAGCTGTCTTGAACCAGCTCTGCTCAATGATATGCAGGCGACTCATCAACTGCAGCTTTTTCACACTGATCACCTGAGAATCACAGAAAAATCTGATCATTATAACCCATAAATCATAGTGAGCAACAAAGTGAGCCATATCCATCCATATAGTCTATATGGACAACATTCCATTTCCGGGATTGTTCAGGTGACGTTGGAAATTCCGCTGGATGTCCCTAACCTTCCGCTTTCTTTGCGTTGTCATTCTAATTTTGATTATGTGGACAGCTAGCTAGACTGTCTGCCCAATCTGAGTTTTCTGTTGCACAGCTACAACAACCTTTGAAGATACACATTCCACCAAAACAAGTTCCTTACCGAGGCTATTTTGCAGAGGCACCATCATTGTTTATGTTGCTTAAAGCCGCTCAAGACAATAGTGATTGGTTTAAAGAAATGCCGATAAACCAGAGCACGTTCTTTTCACTTCCAGGAATGCGGTGTGGACAAACCAGACCCTCCTCCACAGCACTGTGAGGGAAGGTCTGGCAATGCAAGACTACGATCCATATAATATAATAATCCATGTTGATAACTTTGGCATTCCTTCTGATTCCACAAGCCAAAGTCAGTTATTCTGTTATTCATTCTGCCTAACAGCATACCAGCACCATCACATGAAACTAACACACAAGGTGAGTCCAGTTAAAAGAAAGAAACTCCATCATGGCTCACACACCTTGAGGGCAAGGCAGAAGGTGAGCTGGCTCCAGCAGTCTCTCTCCTCAGTCATCTGGAGCAGCTGAGCCTCAAGGCGACCCCTCTGCAGCTCATACAGCTCGTGGTAACCCTGGACCACACTGAGAAGAGCACATGGACCATTTGAAAAGGAACACCTGGTCACATTTTGTACTTTGTTCACTGCATGCTTACTGAAATGCTGCTGCTGCTCCATCTCAGAATGAAATGTGCCTTAATCAGTTTTTTTGTTTCCTAGTATCTATAAATTGAGTCTCTTTTATAACTTTTTAAAAAAGTAATAATTAAGGACTCAATAACCACTACTGTGTACATTACAACAGGGTTACACTGATAGCAGTACCCAGTAGATAGTACATGTATAAGGAATTGCTTCTACAGTGTTTTTGTAGTTTTGTAGTTTGATTAAGGCATAAATACACTTTGCTTGAAATAAATCACTCATATTGACCAGATAAATAAGCTTCCTAATGTTCACGCTGGTGAATTTTGGAATTAATCAACGAAAATGTAACCTTGACTAAATGAACAATAGTTCAGTTCAGTCCTACTGACTCTGAGTTGGTGTGAGTCTGCTCAAGCTCCCCAGCCAGCTGCAGGTGAGCGCGCTCCGCCTGCTGGGAAACAAAGGCATCATGGTCTCTGATTCTGGACAGTTCCCTGTGAAAAGGATGGACACCTTAAACACACACACAGAAACACATTTCTCATATTCACACAATGAGTAATGGGTGCTATTATTTTTAATTCTTGCATTTGTTATATTTAGTTCCTTTTTAGATAGAATCACTCTATGAACATGTTCCAGTGCTTAACAGCACATGATAATTGTATTCATCATGACCCAGCAGCCTGGCACCTGACCTACGTACATGTTGAGCTGCTGGATGGATGTCTTGATGTGGTGGATCTCCTCAGTTAGCCGGCGGTCCAGGGCCCGTTGCGCCACTGTCTCAGTGTGTAGAGCTTTCAGACGGGTGGGGATTCGCTCGAGCAGAGACTGGTAGCGCTGTCTAGACACATATACACACAAGAGCTGATGGGGAAAAGGCTTGTTTGTATTATTACTGCAAAAGATTTTCTAAAAAAGGCAAATTTCTTCCAAACAATCTGTCAAAATTTGTTTCAGAAATAACTTGATGTAACAAAAAGGCAATATAGTTTCAGAATCGTGCTTTATTTTATGAGTTTTTATTTACATCTATATTTTCATTATCTGGTTTTAAGGCTTATGATACTCCCTCGACATGTGGTGCTGTCCTAATGTATTGGCTGCTAACCTGAGTTTGGCAAGCAGCTGTCCTCTCTCAGCACAGCCCACACTGACCTGCCTGATCAGTTCATGGAAAACAATGTTGTAGATGTTCTGCTCAACCTGCACCAGCTCCAACAGACCCTCCATCTGTAAGACATTTCCTTGCACTGTTTCTTCTAATAGGTTTAACTGGCTATAAGAAGAATCTCCAAGCACTTTTGATTTTCATATACACATTTTACATCTCTAATTACAGTATGTTGTGGTTACCAGTTGAAAGTAACACATTCTAATAGTACATTCGACACATTGTGTTATCGATGAGGCAGGAAGCAATGCACATAAACATCCATATCTGTATAAAAGCAGCCAAAATCTTGATATTGCACCAGTAGGTATTGCTCTTTGTACATAAATGCAGCACAGCACTAGTGTCAGCCATATAGGCCAGATCAGCCTGTGTCTACCTGGGAGAGTTCTGTCAGTTCCTCACATTGCTGATCCACTCCGGCCTTCTCCAGCATGTCGTCCATCATCCTCATCAACTGGACCACTTCCAGTCTGCCACTGGGCCTCCTGGACACTCAGAACATACACACACCCCTTATCTTACCAGCACTTTCCCTGACCTAACAGTACACAGTATTTCCCGGTATTAAGCTGTACCATTACTAATACACACAACAAAATCTCCCTGTGAGGGCTACTTGACTAAAGTTTATCTGTAAATTAGACGAAATCCTGTTTTTTTAACTCACAGTGAAGGAAAGACCCGTAGCTTCTGCTCATCATCCTGTAGCTGCACTGTGAACGCACTGAGAAAGTGAAGGAACATGGAAGTTGAATAAAATGTTTAAATCCAATGATAATATGAGGGTGCACAGTTAACATGAAGTATTTGACCAAAATTAAGCAGACTCACTCCTCAAAGAACTCAAGGCTCCGCAGCCCTTTGTTTTTCACAATGTGATATTCCTCTGGGATCAGACTTTCTGAGACACACAAGTTCTGAAAGATGTGTATAGATGAATGGCAATACATGTAAGTTTGAAGTCAGTACTACTACAGTAAGTCACAGTATTTGTAAGAAAACCGTAAAACCTTCTACTACTGATTATGAAAAATCTATTTTAATTTCTCTCCAAACTTTTAAACAACATTTCAATTGATGGACTACTGATCTAAAGTATGGACATACTGTAGTTTGAATCTGCATAGTATCCCTTTAATATTTTTCTACTTTTTCACCTTTTGTGATTTTAGGAGAATAAACAATAAAGTTTTATGGTTCTTGAGCTGGGATATCAGGTTGATTTGTCACATCTGGTTGATTTTGTTATGTTGTAGTTACTGCTTTTGATTTTGGGTTAAACCATATATTCTGCTAAGAAAAAAACTGGTAAATTATGATAAATTGAAAATGGAAATTAAGGCACATTCTCAGGCCCTACTTATTTTTTTCCATACATTTTTTATTTCGTTATTTTTTTATATACATACACATACTGTACATACAGAAGTGTACACATGTATGCATACGGATATACACACATGTATACACATACAAAAATAAATAACCAACAGAGAGAACCAAGACAAAAAAACACATAACCATGTTAGTCTTTACTTATCTTATGCTTGTTACTATGCTGTAGTAAGTTGTGATGCGCATTAATGTAAACTACTCTTTAATTTGTTAACTATATCATCTGTTGTCTTTAGGACATGACTGCTAAAAAAGGTGACCATATTAAATTATACTCATCTAGAGAGTCGACATTCATTAAGATTACTCTTTCAAGTTTTGCTATTTTCAACAGTGCATCTATCCAGTCTTGAATGTGTGAAGCACTGCTTTCTCTCTCTTATCATTTACAAAAAATTAGTTCTTTGGCAACAGCAAAGGCTACCAACATCCACTTATTGTGATGTTGATTAAGCAATCTTGATAGAACCCTTGATATACAGATTCAGGTCAGGTTGGATACAGATTTTTTGACACGTCACAGATTTTTCTGAAGACTTCAACACAAAAAATTTGAATAGTAACATATTCCCATTTCATATGTAGGTATGACCCTTTATCAGATGAAGTGTTGTCTGGCCTCAGTCCCACCTTCCACATCCTACTGGGAGTCAAATGATACCTGTGTATTGTTTTAAGGTGAGTGAGTTTAAGTGAGACATTTTTAGAGATAGACTGAGCTCTTCACCAGACTTCACTTCATTCCTCCTCAGTTATATTATGTCTTAGCTCCATGGCCTAAGCCCTTTTAAAAGCAGGAAAGTTAGATGAAATTATATTATTAACCTCTTTATAGATGTTTTTAGTTTTTATTTGCGAAATATCTTTTACAAGTAAACATTTAACCCAATAGGATGTTTTGGGCAGTTCTTTTGCATGATTCCTTAAAGTAGTAATTGCACAGTTGGATATAGCTCCACCAAGGTATTTGTTTAGGAGAGATTTCTGAGTTTATTTCTGAATATGCTTTAAATCTTATTTTTGTCATACATGATTACAAGGCCAGACAATCCAAACATGTTAGCAAGGACAGCTTACCTGCGTGTCTCCAATGCCACTCCTTTCAGTCAGTGGTGGGAGGGGTGTTGTCTTCCTCTGGGTTGCCACAGCATCACACAGGAATGAAATATCCCTGTGCAGACACCGTCCAAACAGAAAAGAAAGAAACATGCACATCTAGCAATTTTAGGTCATCTGCAGACTGCAGCAAGCTAAATTTGAGACTTTTAAAGACATCTAATTTTTTAGAGCAATGATATCATTATCTGATTAAATATAACTATTTCAGACAGAACCCACAATTTGTTTGGCTGTTATGAAAATGCAAAATTAAAATCAAAACCAAGCTGAGCTTGTATTACCTTATCCTGTATTAGTGTCAAGAGTAAAAATACATAAATGTGTTGCAATAACTACTGATACAGCTTATCCACATCATGTTTGCTAGATCTCAAAACACTACAGACTGATTTTTAGTTCAAAATGAAATATTTGGGGAAACTTCATAGTTGCAACAACAATGTTGCTTATGTCTTGTTGATCTAGCTGACCTGCCGGCTCCAGTTAGGGATGTTGGCTGCTCCAGAAAGAACTTGTATTTATTGCGTCCGAGCTGGTGATGCCAGACTGCATCCGGTCGTCTGATTCCACATTCCTGTATACAAAGTCATCTTAGGAACACTAGTGTGAACTGTTGTGAAGATATAAATGGAGGTTGAATGTACCTTGCAGTGCCGATGGTGTGCAGTGTGCCCCAGTGTGCTCCTGCTGCAGACAGTGGAGGTAAGGCTGACCAGCAGTTCATCTGGGATGATGTGGTTGTTGACAGGAGAAGGTTGTGTCTTCATGCTCTCTGCCGGGACTTGAAAATTCAGTTCTGCCACTGAGAAAAAAAAAAATCAAACTTAAACAAACCAGTATGTATATACGTATTGTGTGGAATATTTTAAATCCAGCTGGATGGAAGTGTGTTTGGTTAATCTGAAAATCAGTAAGTGATAAAATGATGTTCCGTGCATTTCAAACAATGTGATTTAATGTTTATTTTCTCTCAGGAAACAATTTTATTTAAAATTACACAAACACAACTTAATCTTCCTATGACTGTACTTTCCATCAATAGTTGTAAACAACATCGATTGTTTACAACTATTGTTGTGATACTTGTGACGTTATTTATCTTAGCGGTAGTTGTGCGTGTGACAGTAATTGTCGATGCAAATGTTTGTGGCTGCAACGTTATACTTACTGACTGTGTGAGGTGCTATGTGCCGTGCCAGTATGAGTAACTAATGTTGTTCTGTTTGTTTATCTTCCATCTGCTTAAGCTGCTAGCCTCCCCCCTGACTTTATGCTAACGTCACCTCTGGTGTCCAGCACATTCTGCGGCCTCGATGAACTTGGCGCTGAACTGGCTCTCATGGACGTAGACATCATGCTGGACTCACGGTGGAGATGTTATCTTAATGTTTCGGCTATCAAATTCAAAGTCATTTGAACGAGAACCTATGCCAAAAAGTAAAAATCCACCGTCCCTTCCACTCTCCTCTGAGGTTCAACTTCCTGGTCGCGTTGCCATGGGAACGCCCAGTGCCTTCTGTGGACACTAAAGTTATTTAATTTTGATCATGACAGGGAGATGTTTTAGCATTTAATCATTTAAATAAGTAATACTTTATATCAACAATTAATTATAAATCCCCATTAAATGCTTGATATCAACCGTCAAAATACATTTTTAAAGAATTAGCCCATCTTTAAATCAAATCAATAAATTGTAATCAGTGAGTCTGAAAATAACTTTTTCTTTAATTCTCAACTCCCATTTATATTTTCCATTAGGCTAATTCTCAAAAATGTATCAATAATTGATTTTTGATATCAATAGGCCATTATTAGGCTACCCAATATTGTGATATTTGGATTTAAAAAGATGTTTAATTTGTTTGTTTTTTTGTTTTGTTTTTGTTTTGCCAAATGCACGTAGGTCTACTTTAACTAGGCAACGTAGTCAAATATTTAAATTATAAAATTTGGATAGGCTAAGTATCTAAACCCATTTCTTTAATATTTAGGCTAAATGGTTAGTTATATCCTTCTATCCACGCATTGAGGTTGCTGTAACTCCCTCCCAAGTATCCGTCACTGCCCGCGGATCTGCACGGGCATGCGTGATGGTTCTCGATGGTGCTCCATCAAGCGAAGAAGTGTACATCAAGTGGATCTGGAGTTGACAACAGATGAGCCACAGCAGGCATAGGAGCAGAGCGATCCGTGTATGACAAGACTTCAACACAACGATCAGGATGATTTCCTGTCGCGATTATGGATTTAATTCGCTATAATCATTTTGAATTACTTGCATGCACAATTTTCATCTCATCGCTGTTTGTGATAGATGGTAAGTGACTTCTTCTCACGGGTTAAGTTTCAGTTTTCAGTTATTGTTTATAAAAACTGCTGTAGGCTTGCTTTATAATCATTATACATTCCCCTAGTTCACTAATTAGTATTTGTAGAAGTAGTTTCATAGATTTTTTTTGCATTTGAACACCTGCAAAACTAGACTGAGATGGTGTTGCATCCCATCATTTCCCTACGCAAGATGCCTTGTCTCCTGCCACTACTATTTCAACACGTTATTTTGTTTTATTAAAACTGTCTTGCAAATGTTTCTTTAAACCTTAATATTAGAACAGTGTACAAATTAATACCAGCTTCTTTGTTCTCTTGTTGTTGGGGGATTGGGAGTGTACGGTTAAGTGATGGGACAAATGGGAGGCACTTTATGTCTCTACAAGACACCCAACAATAACATGTCTTCTTATCACCACTGAAACAAACAGACAGATTCACCAGCAACATGCATCTGTCAGGTGACCCACATGTGCTATTTGAGGGCATCCAGATAGGACCACACAAAAGACCCTTAGAAGAAATTTGCATATGAAAAAGCTAACATGCTGTGGGAGGGGATGTGTGGTTGGCTGGAGCTGTGTCACAAACATCTCAAAAATAGACAACAGGTCTGGCTCTGAATCCTCTGAACTCTGCCTCAGGGGTATACTGAAAGACCAGTGGATTCAGTAAAGACCAAACACACATCACCTGTCATGGTTTCCTAATAAATGCATTGCAATTTCTTTCTCCATGATTAAACGAGTCTGTCTTTTTGTTGACATAATATATATACATATACTGCTGCAACACAATTTACTGTATGATCCTTGTTGTAATCAGAGCTAATATAGGCATATGGTCCGAGCATCACTATGATCTCTATTACACCCCCAGGACACTTGGCCCATAGCTCCAAGTCAAAGTCTAGACATGTATAAGCTGTTTGTAGAGAACCTTGCCAACTGTCTGTACAATTGAATGACCTCCACCAATGACAGAAGATTGGTGCCTGAGTTGGTGAAGATGGAGCACCATGCGTAATTGCACTCTTCTACATCTTTTAGTCTTCTCTCAGCCTGATTGTGCTCTTGAGGCATGATTACTCTGTGTGATTATCATATAATATTATTGTAATATCTCTGTTCATAGCAGTGTGGCTACATTTGTGGCCCCAGCTTCATAATGGTGTTGAACCAATCATGCAATACACACTTTCAAGGCTTTAAGAAATGTGGCACAGTGTGTGTGATTATCATTTATCATCTGTATCTAATACAGGCAACACTTGAACAGGTGATTTGAAGCCTCCTTTTTGTGGCATCATGCCTCTGTGGCCCCTCATGCACATCCCATGGATTACGAGGATTGTTACCTCTGAGCTGGTCCCATTTGTTCTGCCTGAAGTATGACACTTTTGAGATACACCACAGTAGCTATTTGTCTTTGATGTTTTCTTGCATGTGTATATGCAAAAGATATGATATATAATTTGAGAGTTAGGAAGAGTGAGAACATTTATCATCATCATCATAGGATTGAGGTTCTCAAACTGTTTTGGTTTTCAGGTCACAGTGAAACTGTTTAACCTATTAAATCTTGCTTGACCAAATCTTGGGTTCATTTTTATAAAATCATTTGTTGCCTCACTCTGCTCAGACCCACAGAACTCAGGATATTTAGAATATTTTAACCGAATGTAAGCATCTGCACCCACGAAAAATGTACTTTAAAATGCAGTTGCTTTGAGATTTGAGAAATTAGCTGTCAAGATTATAGAAAATACTATCCTTCAACTACTGCGCATTCCAGTGCCTGAGTAGGTGCTCCCATAACATCCCCAAACATACCATTTTAATCATAGTTCTAGACATGTTGAGGTTTGGAATAGCCTATTTCCTAGAAATCAACAGCATCACTTAGTTATAGAATATAATATATAGTTCTAAACTAGCCTAAATAAAAAATGTCTACTTTTATGAGGTAAGTGGTGGAGTCTGCTATTTGCATATGAAAGATGTCTCTGATGAGATAAGAGTCCTTGAATTGCAAGAGTATTTATTGTTTTTTAAATGTGTGATAAAATCCATGATCATAAAAAAGTTCAAATTTAATTTAAAAAAATAGTAAATTAAAGCTGTAATCTCGAAGACTTTCATTTAAATAAATGTCTGTTAAGTCAATATCGATGAAGGACATGCTGATTATGACAACATGAACAATTCTCTAAAGTCTTAAAACAGAAAGTATATTCAAATAAGGGTTCTATATGTAGGCCTAACTGTAAGAAAATCCTTGTTATTAACGACATCTGTTTTCATTAAGTGAACTGCAGTCAGCATCCTGTTGCTCGCAGGCATGCTCACACTCCTTAGTTACGAGCAAGCATCCTGGGCATCAAGCAAAAACATAAATTACAATCATATTTAGAATAATGTTACTATCAGTAATGTTTCTATATATTATTTGGAACATTGTCTCCATGAAGTTAGGGAAGGTGTCACCCAGTAAGTTTACCCATTGGCAGTACAAATCAATTAATAAACACATTCAGTCACATATAGACACATGATTAAGTCATACACAGTGTAAGAATTATTGCTTTTCATTGATGTTCTGGGGGAGAATCATGTGCTGATCCTGTATTTCAGGGGTCTTCAACATTTGTCAAGCCAAGGACCCCTTATCTGAGAAAGAGAGAAAGAGAGACTTAGCAGGGGTCCCCTACTACATATATTGTATAACATTAAGTTGCATATTAAACTGGGCCTACAATAAAAGCCTAAAGCAGGGGTCTTCAACGTTTTTTAAGTCAAGGACCCATTAACTGAAAGATGGCCCCCCTAATACACAATTATAAAAAATTAACCTGTGCCTACAATAAAATGTTTTTTGCATACAGTACTAAGCTATCAAATAATAATTGTTGTCTGCCTGTCATATGGGCCAGTAAGCCTATTATCAATTTAAACATATTTTGCAGATTTACATTTGCTAATAATATGTTGCATTCATGTTAGGCCAATTTGGTGGCCTCCCTGCAGCAACTTTGAGGACCCCCCTAAGGGCCCCGGACCCACTGTTGAAGAACTCTGCTCTAATTAATATGTATAACGTGTGTTTACTGAAATTAGACCAAAACCCAGAGCTCTGTCAGCGTGGCATTAATGTCTTGCTGATTAAAACACAGCATAAAGGAGTAAATGCCTAAAATCTTCGGGACGACACAGCTTCGGTCGGATGCTGTCACCATGGAAATGGATTGAACGTTAAAGCCAAACAGTGGAATTGGTCACCATGGCAGTCAGCCATGATACCCTGAGGGGCCCTTCAATTTAAAGTGTTTGTACTCACAGCTGCTAGATTGTTTTAATCAAATCTAAACAGAAATTCTAAGAGCTTCATGCCAGGCATGATAAACAAAATAGCAATCAAGAGCATGCCTGCTCCATTGATGTACATTGATGCAAACAGTTATGTAGTACAGAGTAACAATTGAGTTGTTGAAAGGGATTTTTTGGACTGTATTAGTTGTGTCAAATAGCTTCTTGATGAGTTTGACATGCTAATAGGGAGCAACTTATATAATATAGCACTTAATAAGGTCATTTGTATAGTAATATACTTAGAACTTATTATATATATCTGTAAAAATTCTGTTTATAGTAATAGCCATCTGTATATATATTCATAGTACATATTCACCCGTAAATCTTGTTCACAATACTTGTTATCTATATACTATATTCATAGGATAATCTAGCTGTAAAATTCTGTTTATAGTAGTATTCATTTCAATATTTATTCAGTACATATCCATCCTGCATTTACTGCTATTGCACTTCTGGTTAGACCTAAACTGCATTTCGTTGCCTTGTACATGTACATGTGTAATGACAATAAAGTTGAATCTAATCTAATCTAATCTAATCTAATAAAGCAGAGTAAATTTTATAATAAATCACCAACGCATTTTTGTTGTAACAACCTATTGTTCTGCTCCAAGACTAAAATAATTAATACAAGAAGTAACATATTGCAAATTATTATTACTTTTAAATACTGGTTTTGTTAATCTGTACAGCCTAGGTGATGTTCTGTGATATTAATATTTTTGAAATGTGATCTGATCATAGGTGCATCTCCTGACCTGCAGCCTCCACCAGAGGACCAGTGCTCTCCAAGCCCATGCCAAAACAAGGCAATATGTAGAATCCGCGGGGACAGCTACTCATGCTTCTGTGTGCCAGGGTTTCAGGGCACTCACTGTCAGATTGACGTGAATGAGTGTGTTTCACAACCCTGCAGGAACGAGGCCACCTGTGTAGACAGAGTGGGCCGCTTCTCCTGTCTGTGTTCTCCTGGGTTCACAGGTGAGTGGAAAGAACAGTGCTGGGTCTCCCAAGAGCATCTTAAGAATGAGACCACATCATTTGGATTTATATCTTATTGGGATATAATCTCACACCTTTAGTCACAAATTTTGCTTTGCATCATGTCTGGATCTTATTTGTATTTTATCTTATTTTAAGTTTAAAATCTTTTTTTTTTAACTCATTTTAATAAAGAAAAGATAAACGAGCAACACCCCAATGGATCAATCAGCTGAACAGACCCTGACACCATTTTGACATGTAGGCCAAGTTTAAAAACAAATTCAGTGACTCGAGTGTCACCTATTTCAATGTTCAGATGGTTTACTGCTTTTAGGCAGTCTAAAATCATGTATTGTTAGTTGTATTTATACTCATTAAACTTCCATTTTCATCACCTTTTTCCAACATTGCATGAATACAATGTATTTTAGTGTAGGGACAGATTTACAGATATATTGTATACAATGTACTGTTTTTAGAATTGCAAACAGCTGCAGTGGCCTAGCTGTGAGATAAAAGACCAATCCACACATGATCACAGCCAGTACACATGAAAGCTTTGTCCATTTTTGCCCCTTGCCCTCAGTGTATGGAGCAGGCTCAGTCGCCCCTGACATCTGTCCTGCTTTGATGTTCACAGGGGCCACTTGTGAGGTCCAGATTGATGAGTGTCAATCACAGCCATGTCTTAATGGCGGCAGTTGCCATGACTATGCCGGTAGCTTCACTTGCACCTGCCTGCCTGGTTTCCAAGGACACCGATGTGAAATCAACATTGATGAGTGCCAAGAGCATCCATGCCAAAACGGGGCTCTGTGCATAGATCGGGTGAATAAGTAAGTGGCCCAGCTCCTGTTGTTGAAAATAAAAAATAGCTCTTGCAAGTTTAGAAAAGAAAATGTTTTGTTTAGCACAGATTCCTTTTATATTTAAATGCCATACCTGTAAACACAGACTGGACCAACTACTGTAAATAATCTCATTCATGTGTTTTCTGAATCCTTGATTGTCTCAGTTACAGCTGTGACTGCTCTCCCACAGCCTTCACTGGCAGACTCTGTGAGACACCACTACCACCATGCCTCTCTGAACCATGCTTCAACAGCGCCATCTGCACGGACAACCAGGGTAACTACAGCTGTGAATGCTGGCCAGGTACATGAAGCACTTTCTCGTTCAGTTAACAGGGAAAATAATTCATATCTGAGCTGCAGGTTTAAAAGCATTGTGAAAAGTTTCTTTATAGAATTTTGACTTTATTACTTAATATACATGGGATATCACATGTGCTGTCAATCTAACATATTATTCCCATCAGAAACACTGTCTGACTTCCTCATTCCAGGGTTTGAGGGACGCCAGTGTCATATCGACATCAATGAGTGTGGCAGCAACCCCTGCCTGCATGAAGGCCGCTGCATTGAGAGGTCCTGGCAGGCTCTGTATGGCAGCGAGCCTCTGCTTCCTGAACACTATGACCAGAAGCATGCTGCAGGGTACATTTGCAGCTGTCCTCTAGGAACTACAGGTAATTTATTCTGATTTATCAAATTTAACTCATTATGTCTTACACAGGTCTCCAATGACGGTTAAACAGTAGTAGGTGGTTTCCAGTAATTCTGTATATAGAGACGTTCAAAATCAAATAGTGTGTACAGTGAGATGTCTGATAACAGGAATGAGCAGTTTCTGATTGGATCAACATCAGGGTGAACAGGCAAATTTAAATAGGAACGTTTTGCTATTACTCAAAACATATAAAACGGCACTGATCAGTCAAAGCAAACTACTGGTCATCACTTCCTGCCAGCAGGGCATTCCAGCACACCAGTGTGTAGGGCAGGTTTGGCATTTTCTGATTTAAGCGCCCCCCAGTAGTGGAATACAAATAATATTATTTAAGAGATGAAAGATATAGTAGTAGTAGCGATAGTACACAATACTACTTTACAATTTTATGTAGTAGCTTTAATTTGAGTGACAATGTAATGCTGTTGAGTATGAAATATGTAAGTGAGAAGGCTGAAGGACAACTGGCACCATTAATTACAAATGAGTTAAATGTTAGTTATATTTGTAGATAATGAATAGGCAATTTGATTTGCAGGCCATATCATTGACAATAATCAATTTAATAACATTTACATATTCACATAAAATTGTTGGTGCATTGATGTCAAGAGAAGGTTTGCATTATTGCAAGGATGCTACATAAAATTTCACTTTTTAATTGCAAAAGCAGAAAGTCATAATTTTCTTGCTTACGCAAGACTTGTAGGTAAGACTGTGAGCTGTTGCCTGCTGAGAGATCCGTTCTAAAAATTGACCTGCTGCCAGTCACTGTGGCAGTGACCCTGTAAGGTTGCCAAATAGCATTAGTTTAATCCCCAGGATCTGGCTTTGCCGGTCTCCTGACTGGAGCCACTCAGACCTATGTTGTTGTAGAGAAGAAGACAAGGAACAGACCTCCACTGGGATGGCATGTAGACACACAAACTAATATGGTGCAGTTAGACACGTTTGGGGCTATTCTGGGGGAAAAAGCGACGGCATGATGTGGACACCTGCACCATGGATTTGGGGTATTTTGTTGCTTGGAACAGGTAACAGTGAAAGATGTTTTTGTATAATATTAATTAAGTATTATTTAATAGGTAGTTCATTAATTTGCCTTTTATTCTACCAATATAAAACAAATAGACCTGTTGTTACAGTATTTTTCTACAGTGTGCTGTGTTGTACTGTATAACTCATAGTTGTTGCTACATATGTGCCTGCTCATTGCAATTGTATTAGCTATTAAACGTATCTCTTTGTTTACAGTATCATTTTAAAATGCTGATAGCCTCTACAGCTTAACAACATACAAATATTTCAAACACACCACCAGCATAGAGAACTGTCAATTTGGATTCAGATGGGGCTAACTTGACTTGACATGTGTATCCATGGCACCAAAGAAATTAGAACAAACAGGAACCATGATACACTTAACAGGTGTTGATAAAATATGGAAGAAAATGGGAGAAAAGAACTGGACACATTTGCAGTACTTTCCTCACTTGCCATTATTACTAACTCTCCCCACAATAACCTAGTTCAGTCAGACAACTCACGATTGAAATGTTTATTATAACAGCAGAATATTGTGTTTGGCAACCAGACTCTGATCTCATCACTCCCCGCAGATTGGGTTTACATGAGATATTGGGGAGTGATGATAAAGTAGCTTCCCCTTGGCTGGTGCCTGCAGATGGATGCTGGGGTGATGGCGCTTGCAGAGCAGTCAGAAATACAGGATCACGGCAGCAGCGCCATTGACGAGCAGCTTAAATAGGCCGCCAAATTAATAGGGTGTGTTTGATAAATTATACGGAGTGTGAGCATGTCATGTGTATACAGCCACGCAGCTCGAGTTGCCTGCCTGAGCTAGCTCCCAGGCGTCTCCCCCAACTACGTGTGACTTGTTTTTTTAGTAAATGCGCAGCAGGGACATCCATTGCTTAAAAGACTACTGAACAAGGAATAATGACAATACTTCCCTCCTCAGTGAGCAGAATAACTAAAAACAGGCCAATCATGGCATCTGCAATCATGTTTTTAAGTTGTTTAATGGGGCAGCAGTAACAACGTTTAAGAGGGTTTGTGTCTTGATGTGACTTTATTGTATTCTTCTGCTAACAGGTTCCCTCTGCCAGGAGGTGATAAACCAGTGTGACCCCAATCCCTGCCAGAATGGGGGCAGGTGTGAGAGTCATGTTGGAGGCTACATTTGCCACTGCCTTAAACAGAGTAATGATGGCGTCCTCTATGGAGGTGTAAACTGTGATGTGAGGCTAGTGGGCTGTGAGGGACATGAATGCCAGAACCAAGGCTCTTGCGCTCCTTTCCTGTTGGATGGGAATCATGGATACACCTGTTCCTGCTCACCTGGGCACACTGGACCCCTCTGTAAAACCCCCACCACCTTCTCCTTTGAGCGCAGAGGCTACCTGCTGCTGCAGAGTCCCCTGGTGGATGCCGTGGTGTCCTGCAACATCACCCTCAGCTTCAAAACTACTCTGCCCAGAGCGTTGTTGTTCCAGCGGAACAGCAGGGGGATGCTGCTGAGCCTGGAGTTGGACGAAGGGCAGCTTCATCTCACACTGAGGAAGGAGGCCTCTACTGGGGCTGAAGCAGAAAGCCCAAGCCAGGTCCTGGAGCTTCCACACAATGTCACAGATGGAGAGTGGCATTCTGTAGAGGCTGTGCTCGGAAGCTGGATGCTCAGTCTGACACTCTTGGATGATGCTGTGAGCTGTGGGAACCAGTCATGCCATAAGATGGCTCCAGTCCAAAGCACCATGGCCAGGCTGGTGTCACCTCCTCAGAACACTTTTATTGGAGGAATGATTCAAGACTCAAATGGCCCCAGTGATGACTCTCCACTTCCAGCATTCATTGGCTGCATGCGGGATGTGTTTGTGGATTGGCAGCTCGTCGTCCCTGAGAATTGGCTGAGCGACTCTGCTGTTAATGTGTCCCCTGGCTGCAGCCACAGGGACCGCTGTCTGGACGTGCCTTGCCAAAACAGAGGACAGTGTGTCAACCTGTGGCATAGCTACCAGTGCAGATGTCCGAGGCCTTATGAGGGGCAGGACTGTGAGGAGGGTAAGTTTACAGCTGTGAAATAATAGACTTCAACAGAAGTTGGGAGAAGATTTGGGTTTTCTGAATCTACTAGTTGGTTCCATGAGGACATCCTCTAATTCCCTCTGGAGCTGCTGCTCACTTCCCTTCCCCACAATCTGACACACACACACACACACACACACACACACACACACACACACACACACACACACACATGTAAGAAAGACTTTGTGAAATGTAATCACCAAAAGTAGTGTATGGGACTCTTAAAGTTTGAAGATAACCTGATTAATTGAGGAGGAAAGAGTACCAGGTCATTCTTACCAAATAGGTTAATTAGATGACATCCTCAGTTGGTGATGTGTAACAGTAGATAAGGGGGGAAGGATGAGGCCAATCAAAAGTCACAGTAAAGGACAGAGGCAGAGATCCTCTTATCTGACGCACTGGATTAAGGATATTAGGGATTCTATTTTGGAAATACACGGAGCATTCAAGAAAATCTGTAGACAGTTGAATACTGTAGTCAACATACAGTACATACATGATACATACATCAGAAACAGAATAATAAGTAGAATGAAAACATTTAAGTTTGAAACTATCACTTAAGTTTTCTTGTAAAAATTAAATAGTTCAGTTTTTTCACAGAGGATATCTATAGGCTCTTGAGTCTTTCAAAGCAGATTACTAGTGATCATGAACATTTACTCACACGTGCACAACTATACACTTGAAAGCATCCACACACATACACATTAGAGCTTTCATAAGGTTTTTATATGGCCCGTCATACACTGTGAGTCCTCTCTCTTTCGCTTTGTGTGTTTTAAATGTCCTGCCTGCCTCATAAAGTGACCAACCAGCAGTGGAAAGTGCTGACAGTGGACACAGAACATACAGCACATGGGGGCTGGTGATTGCTTAAATGTCCTCTTTCTGTGCTTGTTCTTCTAGGGAGTTCAACATAAACTGCTTTAAGTCTTTTCCTCCACAGTTAGTTCTGGAAAAACATAAATCTGTCATAATGCTTTTTCCTTTTGCTCAGCATAGATAAGAAAAAATAACTTTGCCCCCTTGTGTTGCAATTAAAAATAATAGATCTAAAAATAATAGAATAAATGGTTTTAAAAGTCTGAAAGATCAGAGAGTGTAAACACTTTTTGTACTTGGGGGACACTGACATTAGGTCAGATGCACCCCAGCTTTCTTTTTGTCTTTGGTACAAATTTTCTCTACGTTCATGGTTTCCCTACTAAGGATGGAAACTACAAGCCCCGGGGTATCTCACCTGATAGAACACACGCCCACATACAGAGGTTTACCCCTTGACGCGGTGGCCGCAGGTTCAACTCAAACCTGTGGTCCTTTGCTTCATGTCATCCCCCCCTCGTCTGTCTCTTTCTCTCCCCTTTCATGTCTTTAACTGACCTATAAATAAAGGCCTAAAATGCCCAAATTATTAAACACTTTTAAACATGCATGCTGGCCCAGATGAAAATATTTAAAGATGTTTTTAGGATAGTGAAACCCATCCATATCTTACTCATTGTTTCTCCCTTTTTGCAGAGCATGTGACTACACGCTTTGGGAATGAGGACTCTCAAAGTTACGCAGCTTTTATCGTCACCAATGATCTGGGTCACAACCTCTCCATCTCCCTCTTCCTGCGTACACGGAGGCACTATGGACTCCTCCTGGTGTTAGCCAATAGCAGCAGCCAGTACTTGCACATGTGGCTGGAGGATGGCAAGGTCACAGTTCAGCTCAATAACTTTGAGAGCCTGAAAGCTGAGAGTGCGATTGATGATGGGGAAGTCCACTTTGTGAGTGTAGAGGTGGCGGACGATCGTATGGCGCTGTATGTAGCAGCCCAGAAACAAGGCGATATAGAAGTCAGGACAGTCAATGTTCAAGCAGGAGACACTGTGTATGTGGGAGGTATGTTGGAGAGTTGGATGACTTCAATGTTTGGTGGATATTTTAAAGGCTGTATTCAGGACCTGAGGATCAACGACAGGCGGCTGCAGTTCTTTGGGTTGGACACCTCCGTGAGCTCTTATCCTCTGGAGCTCATGGAAAATGTGACTGCTGGATGCACTGGGGACAACACCTGCAGTGTGAGTATAAAGCTTTCATTAATATTGGTTAACCTTTTATTTTCAGCCTTTATTGACAGTGTCATTCTTTAGTATTAAGTAGTTTCGAGCATGCAAAAATGGATTAAAACTTTTAATTCTTCTTAAAATGAGACCTCATGCATTCACATACAGTATAGTTATATCTCATATTTAGTGGTAAAAGTAAGCCCCTGTATCACTGTCTCATCCTCAGACAAACCCTTGTCTAAATGGTGGGATGTGCTACTCCATGTGGGATGACTTCACCTGCACCTGCCCTCCCAGGACAGCAGGGCGGCGCTGTGAAGAGGTCAGGTGGTGTGAGCTGTCACCTTGCCCCAAAGACACAGAGTGCAAGATGCTGAACCAGGGATATGAATGTAAGTGACGTGTAAGTGACTGATTTCAACAGTTACAAGCAGAGGTGTTCTAAGTAATTTTATTTTCTTTTAAGTGCAGATTGTTATATTACACCAATAATGCAACTTAAGTCACAAAACTGTATAGGCAAATTGAAGGTCAAGCTGCAAGTTATCATGTTTGGACCAAAGATAGCATTTAAGTGAGCATGTGAACATCTCCCATAATAAAAATGCCATAGCTCCAGACCAAGATAGACCAAGTCTTTTCAATGAGTGCATACTAGAAAAATAATGAAGAGTGTCCTGCGATTCAAGGGCTGCTTGACGTTATCTTATTCAGTTTTTGTTTTTCGTGATTGTGAGATTTTACGATTTCAAAACCGAATTAGACTCAAGTCCAAGTCAACAGCTTTAATCAGAGTTTAGAAAATGGTCTAGCACCTGATAACTAATCAGATCTAACTAACTAACTAATCGTGATCACTATCAGATCACGTAATAACATGTAATAAATATCTTTCTGCAAGGGTTAAAAATTGTTGTTCATTCCATGGATTAGTAGCAGCAGTATTATGTGACAATAATTAATCATTGAATAATGATACAGTAACAATAATATATTTAATAAGTTATAAAAAGCAACAGAAAAATCATAATCTGAAAGTATTTTTGTGCCATTAAGATGGATCTTTTTCAATTTGTTATTACATTACCAGTCACGGCATGTGAATATTTAACAGCATTAGCAAGGTTAAATCTCCCAAAAGCAACCTAACAGTGAGCTTGTGTCATTAGTGAGGTTTGTTGCCTTCTTGACATAGTTTCTTAGTCACATAAAAGCCCTTAAACCCAGACATAGAGTTATGTTCCTCTTAGACATACATTATGTGTACGTTACCTAATCGTTGACCATGTTGGTAATTGTTGAGTTAATTGACCACTATGTAACCAAGTGAACATGTTTAGTCATAAACTAGCCTTAATCCGCCACACAGTATTCTCTGTGTGCTCTGTAAAGCAGGATTGGGCTGAGGTCAGCTTATCCTTTTTTTGCTGGGATTAGTGATGATTTGCCGTGTTGCCCGTCTGTCCTGCATGCCACCCCATGTTTACCTGCTCCTTAGGAACTATTCCGACAGATGACCATATCTAGTTGCCTAAAAGGATAGTAGTATTATCAAACAGGTAAATGAAGGTAAAAAAATCTGGGCTCTTGCCTAATGCCCTTGATGTATTCTCATGCATAAAGCCAGTACATAATCAAACACAAGAAGCTAACTGACAAAGGAGTTTTAATGGTGCAAAGAGTGTGTAAATATGTAAAAACAACAGATATTTTCTCTAATCTCCTAGGCTATTCCAATGCAACTTTCCTGAATGACAGCACTGTGTTGTCCTACCGGGGAAACGGCCACATATCCCGCAATCTAACTAACCTCTCCCTAAACTTACGCACACGAAAGCGTAACACAGCTATACTCCACGCAGAGAAGGGCTCAGAATTAGTCACACTCTCTGTGCAGGGTGGTTTCCTCTTCATGGAGCTTCAGAGCACCACTGAAGACAACAGAGAAGAGAAGGAGGAGGAGGAAGAGGAGGAGGAGGAGGAGGAGAGAGAGCGGGGTGTGTCTACGGTCAGTATCAGCAGCAAGACGAGTGTTAGTGATGGTGAGTGGCACAGCATCCACCTGTTCATGGCAGTGCCATGGGCACAAACCTCCCGGTGGACTTTGGTGCTGGATGAGGAAATAGAGGAAGCCATCACTTCCAGGGGCCAAGGAGGCAACCTGAACTTCCTCAGGCAGGGGGTGGACATCTTTGTAGGGGGCCTTGCCCCGGATGCTGGGTGGTCCCTGGCTGGATGCCTGGGCACAGTAGAGCTGGGTGGCATTGCCCTGCCATACTCCAGCTCCTCTGATGTGAACCTCCCACGCGTGCAGGAGGAGCAATTCATCCAGACATCACTGCACCCACCGATCCTTGGCTGCAGCGGGGCCCCCGTGTGTGAACCCAACCCCTGCCTGAACGGAGGGGAGTGCCAGGACCTGTTCAACAACTACAACTGCAGCTGTGTCGCAGGCTGGGCCGGGAGACGCTGCAGCTTCTTCACTGACACCTGCGCTTCCAGCCCCTGCGTTCACGGCAACTGCAGCGTGAACGGGCTGTCCTATGACTGCACCTGTGAGTTTGGGTATGCGGGTGTGGACTGTGATGAGGAGGTGGATATGTGTGAAAACCACCTGTGTGCCCATGGAGGCACCTGTCTGCATGGCCCAGACAGGTACGCCTGCCTTTGCCCTGAGAACTTCACTGGACCCCTTTGCAAGTAAGTTTAGGTGTTTGCTGGATAAACAGTAAAGCAGGACAATATAGAATAAAATAGCGTAGAACAGTCACTTTCTGGTGAGTTGTGGGAAACATAGGCCAACAGCAGAAGAGAAAACAATGTCATAATAAATATGTCATGCTCCAAAAATTGACTTTGCTTTTGTATGATTAGTTTTGAGAGCTTAGTTAGTTAACCCACACAAAATACAGAAATAAATGCTCCAAATTGCACAAACAAGGGGCCGCACCTCAACACATATTCTTTTAATGTAAATGTCTCCACAGCGCTGCCTTTGTTCAGCATTTCAACCATGCCTGCAGTGAGCGCCTCAGATGCTGCATTTCTATTCTAGTGTCAGCCAGAAAAGACCTCAGTCTGCTGTGGTGTCTCACTAAACAAGGCTCTGTGGTTCAGCGCCAGTTTCTTTCCTCTGTCATCTAACGTTTGCCTCAGAGAACCGGCAGGGGAACGCCTCCGAGCATTTATCCTGTAAACACACAGCCTCATGCATTTTGCCTCTTTTGCACAAGGAGAACCTTTGCAAGTGTTTCGCTAAGACAAGCTGCACATCTCCCTTTACCGGGAACATCTACGCTGTAAAGTTTTTATCAAAATGATTTTTGACTTTTTGTTTGTGTCTCTTTCTACCCCCTTTCCCTGTCTTTCTTTCTGTTTCTCTCCAGTGAACGAATTGAAGAAATTCCATGGTACCTTGTTGTCAGAAATGTGTAAGTTTTCTATTTCTCAAGTGTTCGCTATTTGTTTCCTGTTAGATATTTGTCTCCCAAATGTCATGTACGATGTCTCCAATTTTTTTGTTCAACTGTGTGCAACAAAATGCCAAGCAAAGCTAATATTAACGCTCCCTGTGACATTGTTTGTCTTAAAATGAAATACCCACTGTTTCAAAATGAGAGCTGTAGTTCAAAAATTATTCCTAGCATCTAAATTAAAACTTCACCTACAAAAATTGTACGCTTTCCAAACAACAACAAAAAGGGGTATTTTGTAACCATTGAGGGGTGAATCTCAAGTTGCCAACAAATAAATAATGTTTTGGTACAGACCTTTTTGCACACAGAAGGTTATAGGCCCAAAAACACTTGTTTTTTTATATACATATGCATTGTGATTTGACTTCTTGCTGGTGAATTGTTGCCAAAGGTCTTAAATCGTATTATCCTGGCCCCCTGCTAAGCCTCTTTGTCTCCCCTGTGGGAAAATGCAGGAAGCCAAACAATGCAGCTCCAGTCTGGCTAATTCTTCTGCTTACGGCAGACGTAAAGACATCAAACTCTACTGCACATGACCTGCTGAACATCGCTATACCTCAGATACCACAGCTTTACATTAAACACAAACAATGCATGTGTTTACCCTCTTACCAGACGGCCTAAACTGCCTGTTTCTGTGTGCGGCGATGACAACAGAAACTACACCTGCTTCAATGGAGGTAACTGCACTGACCGAGAGCTGACCTGCGACTGTCCACCTGGCTTCATTGGACACCGGTAGGGAAAAAAAAGATATTTATTTTATTAAATGATACCAGTAAGTAAGTCAAATGGCTCCAGAATTAAAATATACTGCCATCTGGTATCATGCTCTACAATCACTGGCTGTGTGGCTTTCAGCTCACGAGTAATGTCCAATCATATTCTTACTCTGCTATTGCACGCCAAGGTTGTTTGCTTTTTTGACATAAATAAAATCTTGTGTTTATGTATGTTTATTACAGTAAGTTCTCCCAGCAGAGCTCAAATTCTCAAAGAGCCGAGACTTTTCCTTTTCAGAACCTACTGGAAAACTATTTGCTAGTGGTCACTTTCTTGGCGTCAGTGTCCCTGACTGAACTGTAATTGTGTGTCTGTGTAGGTGTGAGCAGGAGGTAGACGAGTGCAAGTCCAACCCATGTCTGAACGGAGGCTACTGCCGCAACCTCATCAACAAGTTCTTCTGCGTGTGTGAAATGAGCTTCGCTGGAGATACGTGCCAGACGGACGTAAGCGACATTTACTTTTACGTGGCCCTGCTGCTGTGGCAGAACCTCTTCCAGCTGCTGTCCTACCTCATCCTCAGGCTGGATGATGAGCCTGAGGTGGACTGGGGAGGCAATGACTGAATGTGTGTGTGTGTGTGTGTGTGTGTGTGTGTGTGTGTGTGTGTGTGCATGCACTTGTCTTTGGGACTGTTTATGAAATGCATGTGTATGGGTGATTGATTGATCTTAAAAGATGAGGATGACCGGTGGTTTCCCTACAAAGCACAGGAGATCCGATATTTATAACAGCACACTGCACACATTAGGGTTTTCTCTAGTTTGACGTACGATACCACAGAGCTGTTTCTTTGCCTTAAAATGATATGCTGGTCATCAGAAGCACCTTTTTAAGTATAGTTATTTAGAGTATATTACTCAATTAAATGTATATTTTTAAGTAGCTATAGATTACAGATGCAACTAGAAGGGCACTCAGTGATCGCAGACCTCCGCCAAGGCCATGCCCTATCTCACAATGGTATTGAAAGTGAAAAAGTGAAAAATAAGTTTTGTATCCACTCCATGATTCACATCCGCTCCAGAATGTAATGGGTTTCTCCTTGGCCCAAGCTTCACAATTCCACCAAGTTTCATGTAAATCGGGTGATAAGTTTGCCCGTAATCGTGACAAAGCTGACAACTGAACATAACCTCCGTGGCGGAGGTGATAATCTCTTGCTAAACCAATGCAAATACAGTTTAGAGCTGCAATCAAACATAATTTTCATTGTCAATTAATTAATATTGTTGATTCTTTGACTAAATGTTTAATCTACTAAATGTTCTCAGGGCACAAAGTAACACATTCGAACTGCTTGTTTTGACCGACCAATAGTCTAAAACGTAAAAAAAACATCATCAAAAATCATTTTGAAATGAAGAGATTTCTTCGCTTCATAAATCACTTAAACGATCAAGCTATTATTAAACTGGTTGGCAATTGATCAACTAACTGATTAATCAAATAATCGTTTGAGCATTGAACTGTGCAGTATAGCTCATGTGGTCTAAAGGGAAATAAAGCACTTTTGATGCAATGAAGAACATTATAGAATATGTGTTATTTATAATGTTTCTCATTGAAGATATCCTGTCAGTCTTGTCTGAACTGGATTTTGGGAGCTCAACACGGCTGAATGTGTGAACTATCAAAAACTGTGTTGTAGTTACAAAGGCATCTAGAGGGGCTAGAAGACGACAAGATGTCTCACTTTGTTCTTGATGTGCGTTCAGAGCACAGCGGTGACTGACTGACTGACTGCTCCGTGTTGTTTTGTACCCAAAGAAGAAGTTTCCGTCTCTAAACCTTCCCGAGTGAGGCGAAGATATTTTAAGCCTAAAATTCTCTCAGGTTCTGCTTGAACGGTACCTATAAACATTCACTATGCTGTTGTGGTCAACATTTCATAACGCTCTAAATCATTGTCTGTTCCACATGGACTGTGTTTTTGTGTGTATTTTAGTCTCGCTGTGCTGGCATCATGCTGGATGATCCATGTATGACAGTAACTTCTTGTTTGTCTTGTTTGTCCTTCATTATACTCTGTCCTCATGTCCTGTCTCAGTTTAAATTCAGTCTCTGTCTTTGTTGGTGTCAAATAAAAAAAGAAATCTCATCAGCCATTGATTGTCTTCTGTCCTCTTTTCATCTCTGTCAACTAATTTGTCTTTTCAGTCACACATTTTACTTTCCTTTCCAATTTCTTTCCTCCATTTTCTCCTAGACAAACTTCAGGTTAATGGCTTTACAAAACCTTTCATTGATTTCCTAACTGTGTATTATTGTGTGCATGTCAGTGGGAGCAGAGGTCCAAGTCAGGTGGCAACCAGGACACCAAACACTTGATCTCTCCTAATGAGATGTAGTGTGAGTAGATCCCAGAATAGCCCAGGTTCATAGATAGACACACACACACACACACACACACACACACACACACACACACACACACACACACACACACACACACACACACACACACACACACAGGCCTAACCAATCGTGGTTTTTTCTTTCACACAGAGAGAGAGCAAAGGCACAGACACATTTTTATTGTTTGGAATTTGTTTTGGTGGAAGACTCTTTCCTCTTTTAACATGACAATGCTTTTGTTTGCTGTAATTATTCCCTTGTTCACATTGGCTTGTCCTAGTAAATGATCCCTTCTTATCCACTTTCAGAAGCCTCTTTTACACAGATTAGGCAACACTGCCGTAAAAATCCACTATTACGCTGGTTTTGCTTTTTTACATTTAACCAAACAATTGCCAACATAGTGCATTCCCAGTGTGGGATTTCAGATAGCATGCCAGCATTCTGGAAGCAAAAGAGGTGTGACCGATATGTAAACCGCGTTGGTGTCTTGTGTGTGTGTGTAGTTTTGCCATGCCGGCTAACAGCATACAAAGTCTGTCCCCCTATTCAGTGTCTGTACCTTTTACACAGCACAGCGAGGCGGAATAATGGCACAACAATCCAGCCTTAAACAGGCTGTGTGAAAAGGGGTTAGTGTAAGTGATAGTGGACACAAACTACTTTCCTTGTTTTCTTAATTAGTTCAAAGTTTATGTGAGATTATAAAAAAGTTTATATAAAATTCACTTTTTTTGATTTTATTCTTTAGCCGCAGTGAAAGGATAGTGACAAAAAGACCATAACTTTGGAAGACATAGCCTACACTTGTTGTGTAGGCTATGTCTTATCAGATTCACATGAGAAGCACATTAGGAAATGTCAGTATAAACAAGAGGAATGAGAACAACAAGCCAAAAACAGGGTTATTGTTGATATGGACACCTGACTCCTGTTTTTTAAAACAGACTTGAAAAATGGCAAACCTATCCTTTGTCAACCTCACAAACACTCTTGTGGGTGAATGGGAACAATTCTCTGCAGCCATGTTCCAAAATGTTGTGAAAAGCCTTCTCCTTGAAGACTAGAGCCTGTTACAGCAGCAGATTTATGCCCATGGTTTAGTTGAGATGTTAAATAATCGGTGTAAACAAACAGGTGTTATGTTCAGCTGTCCACAAATTTTGACCATGTAGCCAATATGCAGTTGCACTCATAGAATGTTAATATTTACAGTCTATGTTGCACTTCTCTCTTGTACCTGTCTCCTCTCTTCCATCTCATATTCTTCAAGTCTGTGTATATGTATATATGTGTGTGTGTGTATATGTGTGTGTGTGTGTTTTCCTTTGAAAGCACAGGTAGCCCTAATGGTGAGGAGAGAGGGGGAGGAAATGGGAAGCAGTTGTTCAGTGTCGGCACTGATGTGGCCATCCTTTGAGAGAGCGAGAGAAGCAGAGAGGGAGAAATGTGCTTCACCAGCGAAAAAAGGAGCATCTGGCACTGAAGTGCAGTTTCAGCAGAGAGCTGGTGGCATTCACAGAAGTTCGGTCTGCTTTAAAGAAACGTATGAGGGCAGCTTAACACACAGACACACACACACACACACACACACACACACACACACACACACACACACACACACACACACACACATACATACAGAGAGCAGGTTGATAGTGCTGACAGCAGGGAAGCATTGCTCCCGTCTCCGTGTGTGTAGCAGCTCTGCTGAGGCTTCAGGGTGGCCCTGCCTTGTACCTTAGAGACTGGTTAGTTAGACATTTCCTTGTCTGTGTGTGTGGCAGTCGGTGACTGATGGCGGATCCTGGCTGCAGGCTGCTCCGGCTCGCTTGTGTCACACTCGCTCTGACAGCCAACTGTGCTGCAGTGACAGGTAAGCACTTTCCAGGAGTCAACAAAGAACCGGTAGCAAGGGAAGGAAAGTGTAATGTCTACAGCGTCGAGCATGAGTGCATAAGTTATTTTTTGCCTCAGGATAAGGATGGTTGTATTTTTATAAGAATTATGTTTCCATGTTGATTGCTCACTGTAGAGTTTGCTGACTTCTGAGATTTTTTCAGTCTTGTGTAACCTGACAAGTTCTGGAAGAGGCTTTACTTAAGAAGATGGTGTCAGCCAAAATTTGAGGTATAATGGAGTGATACTTACAGCTGTTTCGCTGTGCAACCTTGTAGCAGCCACAGGGTCACAACTATCACATCAACCAACAACTGATGTAAGTGCATCAGCTTAACGAATGTTAACAATCATTCACTGGCTGCACTGGAAGCTTTGATTTGCCTTGATTCACTGGGTTTAACTTGCAAAGGTCAGAAATCTGTGTGTTTACATGCAGGGTTGTTTCTGGCTGGTCGTGAAGCCGATTGTGTGTTTTTGCGGTGTGTGATGATCCACCACGGGGCCGTAAGTTAAAAATAAATATTAGCAGGTTTCACAAGTCATTAAAACACTTCATATACATCAACTTTTCTTCCTGTTAGAAAAGAATCATTTGTGTGTCTGTATGAGCTATTTTTGGTGTGTGAGTGGTGGTATATGCTAATGGGATCATCAGGCAGCATCTTGCCCGTGTGTGTGTGTGTGTGTGTGTGTGATCCTCCACAGACGGAGCGTGCTCCATACAGCTCACGGGTGGTTGCCGTGCTGGCACCGTGTCTGGTTGGCTTGGCGATAGTGGTGATGCTGGGGCTGGCGCTGGCCGTTGCCAAACTGCGAGAGAGGCGGCAGACGGAGGGAGGTTTCAGTCCGCGGCAACTCGAGGATCTTGGTGGTCGCAACCCACCTGCTGAGCTGGGAAACACATCCATCAGCACTTTGGCAGCTCGTGTGGAGCGCCTGGTGTAGTGTAAAGGAGTGAGGAGAAAAGAAGTGTGTGTGAGAGTGTGTGTGAGTGAGAGGAACAGTGAACAGCAAGACAAAAATAAACTATGTATCACGTGAATGATCGTTTTTAAACCAAAGAAAATGTTTCTGTCTTTTTCCCTCCAGTTAACCTCAGAGGGTTTGACCTTTGACCTCCTACTGTCCGTCAGTCTGGTGGCCGTCGTCCTGCTGCTGGTTCTCATCCTCACCTCCGTCAGCCTGGTGATGGCACTCAATCGCCGCGCCACCCACGGCACCTACAGTCCCAGTCGGCAGGAGAAGGAGGGATCCCGTGTGGAGATGTGGAGCATCACCCAGCCGCCACCTATGGAGAGACTCATATGAGATGCAGGGACTGTGTTTACATGCAGGGTAGCAATGTGGTTATTGTAGTAATGAAGGAGCCGATGTTAGAAATACACCTGATGTATAATCTGCAGCCTGCACGTAAACATGGTCTTCCCCTCACAGTACCTCCATTTTAAACTACAGCTGTCTTTCTTCAAATGCTGTAAGACTGTATGAGATCTTATTACACCTCATCATCCTGCAATGTTTTGCACCTGTCTTCACTACTCAGCAGTTCATCCATCTAAATGCAAAGATTTAAATTCAGAACGTGATTTGTTCAGAATTTTGGACACACATAAAACATTGTTTTAAAGTCTCATCTGGAAACGAGCAGAATGAGTCAGAATGTTCCACATAAAAGGATAAGGATAGCATTATTCTATATTTTTCTTTTTGTCAACAAATTCCATGAAATTATCAAAAACCCCTTAAAGCAATCAGAATAGTGCCCCCTTAAACAGCGGGGCACTATTCTTTTTAGCAAACATTACTCCAACAGGAGTTCATATTGCTTTTCTTGGGGATTATTTTCAGCTGCGCATTAATACACATTTGGTGGTCAAATGATTTCCTGCAGTAGGACAGTGTACCGTATGTGGGATTTGTTCAAAATAAACCATTTATTCTGTGTTTTGGTCTTACCATGGTATTTGCTAATAAAAATATAGAATATCATCAGGCCTTAAAATTCATGAACTTCCATCTGTTTGGATTTATTGCTGAAAAAAAGACTTTCACATTGTTTGAGTATTACATGTCTATACGCTGAGTCTTGCTGCCAGTTTTGATTTATCTTTTAGTGAACATTTTCACTGGAAATACTGTAGCTCCTTACTGACAGAATAATGTACTTTAGAGTCAGATTTCAAGTTAAGTTGCACTTGTTGAGAATAGTTTTAGTTTTTTCTAGGCTGACTTGTATGTTGTTAGAAACAAAAACTCATTTTAAGTGTATACAACGTAAAGATTTTTGTTTATCATGTTTTTGACTGTGAATTTCATTTCAACTTGTTCATGGCAACTGTACATGGACAATGTGCTGCTTGATTAAAGTGAATTCATTTGTGTTAATGTATTTTATGTCGACAGTTATTATTAAAGGTCTTTTAAGTAACAGTTTTGTGACACTGTAATAGAGGATTAGCATTTTAACTCTGTCATAATTAGTAAGCTAATACACCCCCACACACCAATAAATAAACCAGGACTCTCTTTGTATCTGCTTTGTGAACACACAAAATACCACCCTGACTATAAAATTTATTGTTTATTTCCCCATACTCTGGTTGGTATACAAATGAGTCCAGAGATGCAGAAGCATGAAACATTATAATTTATTTTCAGTTCACAGTGCATACATTGTGTGCAGTTGTACCAAGTTACTCATCAATAGCACATTAGACTGACCTTGGTTGCAATGAGAACATGCAAGTGTGCACAGAATCAGAAAATCAGTTAATGGCCGACCGAAGAGTTAATCATCATTACAATACCCAAAAATGACTGAAAGTTGTCACTACACTAAAAATATGTTTATTTTTATAATGTGTGGTTAAGTGGAAGTGATGTTAATATCTTTATAAGTTGAGTGTTCTCACTCCAGAGTACCTCACTAAACGCTGCTATGGTACATAATCTGTCACCTCCCACTCATTCCAAATTAGAAAATTTTTTGATTACTTTACACTTTCTTCTTTGCAGCGTGTCAGTGATCCTTAGCAATCACAGGTTTGTGAGGTTACTATTAAGTATTTCTTCCCACAAACTTGTCAGACATACAGTAGCCAGTAACCGAACTAGAAATGGTTTCTTTTACATAAAATGCAAGGCAGATGACAGTTAACACCACAATACCCAATGCAAGGCAGAATAAGTGTACTGTACGAGACCCAGTGTTTTTTTCCATCATTCTCGATTTGATGGAAGCACTAAATACTGAAATAATAATATCATCAACAAAATAGACCACAAAACCAAAACAAAGACAAAAATTCATAGCATATAACACATACGTGCAGATACAACAATAAGCATTGTACCGTATACGAGCAAGTGTCAGTCTCTGCGTATTTTTGATTAGAAGGTGTCAAATGCTTCTGAACATAAATGGCTACATGGGATATTTGTTAATATTCTCTAATATTTTCTTCCAAAAATAAAATCTAAAACATTCAAATATAAGGTATCCTTTTTTCTTTTATAACATACAACACCAATCATATATTATCCATGTAAAATAACCTCAAGCCAGCAAAAATACATGTCTATATAGTTGAAAATAATTTTTCATCAATCTGAAAGGAACTAGAGAAACTCCTCTGAGAGATTTTTAAATGCAATTAGCTCAAAATATGTTAAAAAAAAAGAGAGAAAACTAAAAAGGAAAAAAGAACACAAACTATACAAGGACTCACCTCATAGTACAATCAAAGAAAGAACCTAATTCACAGGAAGTCAAATAACCAGAGAAATTCAAAGATCTTCTATACAGGCAGAAAGATTCTCAACGACCACCGCAGCAAAGAAAAACATTGAGTAACTGCAGCTGCAACCGAAAAACAAAACAGCTATAAAAACAATGCTAGTACCTAAGTTGATTTTAGGTCTGCGATCATATTAATTCCATAATGGTCAATTTCTGTGATTTAAGGTGGCCTGAAAACATTGCATACACCTCCTTTCAATTATACTGTACCTTGTTCTGATTATACTGGGTGGTACTCGTTCTGTATAAGGCACATCATACACACAATTCAGTCATAGACACACCTCAGCTCACACACAGTTAAATAGACTTTCATACTTATTCATGTAGGGACACATGAGGCTTACTCCTACTAGAAACTAGATTGATTGTTATTTTTCAAGTAGAACCATGCATTATAATGTAATTACTGTTAAAAGAACTGACCTTTTAAATATTTGCATAGTGAATAAGCTTTGTACGTGTTTACAATGAATAAGGCCAGTGCAGAGATTGTTTTAGTCTGTTTTTTCTTTTTTTGGAATTACTAGGACTGATTCCTGGGCTTTTAGAAGCATGCCAAAGACTTTATGAGCAAATCGTTAACGCAGAGCAGCACTCGAATAGCGGAGAAATAGCTGCTATTAAACTGCCACACCGACTGGCGTCTGGCATAAATCATAAGAACAACGAACTATAAATGTAATAATCCCAACATAAGCACATGAAAAAGCTTTCTTCTTTTCTCCGGGTTTGTGGTGACGCAGAGAATAATGGGAACCCACAATCTCTGGACGCTGCGTTTTCTCTCCACAGGAGAGTCTGATATAGAAATACTTTAGACTCTGTATACATCCATGTAACTACACTCTGAGGAGAACAATATTGCTTCATAACTGTACAATCATCAACCACTGCATTCCATTACAGTGTATGACTCTAACCTAGAAGGACAGATATTGCATTTACTTTCTGTGACCAAAGAAAGGGAGACAAAGTTATGTGATAAGTCTGGTGATATTATACTGTATATTTTTTATAATATGAACAAATAATATGAAAGAAAATTTATGTATCCAACAAACAGGAAATCTGTCTCTATAATGCACTATTCACTCCTGTATGAGTAACAAAAGTTGCTAAAAACTACAGTTCCCAGCTAAACCAAAGCTACATATTTGTGACTATGTTTGTTGTAGGAACGAATAGGTTTGAGGAAGGGTACACGATGCATTTCATGAGATTTTTTTACAATAGGAACATTTCACCAGCCTTATCCTAGTTCACCTTTTCCAACAACTTAGAACCACATTAGCCCTGAAACAACTGGCTGCCATTTTTAAGGTCGAGAGTGAAAGTCTGATGTGCTGAAAGGACTACAAGGCTGAAAATGAGGCAAGACAACATGAGGGGATACGCGATGATGGTGGAGAAAGAAACAGGACAGGGAGCGTCGACAGGGGCATTCTCTATTCGTCCACTTTAACTCTTGACTGTATTTGCATCTCTTCAGAGGACATGCACATCAATTTGTCTGGAATGCTATTTAAAACCAGCAGCTTAAAGCACCATATTAATCCAGAGAAGTACACTGCTAACAGTGTTTAAGTACTAATAGGCTTGCATTGCCAGACTATGCTGTAGAACACAAAAAGTTAAGTACTACTAAATGTTACATTTAAGATCTGAAAGTACCTGTATGGCATCTATAGATTCAAATCACATGTCCATTTAAGGCATGGTGTTAAAAACATTAATATTACATAGTGTATAATACGTTTCAAAAGCCTGTGTGGACTTTGCGTCTGAAAATCTTGTCTTACTTTGTCGTTTTTGCTCAAATGTTTTTAGTACCATATGGTCAAGACTGAGCAAAATATGTGCAAATTTAACTTGGTGACGTGAAATGTTTGGAACACTGCAAGTAAAAGACGTAATGATGTGTGGAGAAGATATGTTCCCTTCTTCATC
The DNA here is from genome assembly GCA_013375575.1 of Percina caprodes. NCBI lineage: Eukaryota > Metazoa > Chordata > Actinopteri > Perciformes > Percidae > Percina > Percina caprodes. The sequence goes on along the minus strand of JABXJD010000004.1, from coordinate 2,657,642 downwards.
CTAACAAAGTACGGAGCCTTTTTTTTTTTTAAATTCCTTTCCCAAGTGAAAATGGAAAATTCCTCCATTAACGGTTGGCTACTTACCCAAAATGTAATTCATGGGTCTTTTTTCAGGTATTACATTGTAAATGTGTTACAAGATGAAAAATACAACACATATAAATACGTGATTACAGACAAGCTACGACACTACGATAAGCAACAACAACACTGCAAAAATCTCCTTCTTATAAAGTCTTTCCTCTTTTTTATCTTTGTATTTGAGTTTATAAAATCGTATTTTCCTAAAACAAGTGAAACATCTCCAAAAAAAACAAACACAGTCTGTGTTTTTGAAGTGCCCTCGCCCAGTTACCAAGATAATTCACTTGGTTTAAGAAATTTAAACTTTATAAACTACCACCATGTCACTTTATCAGAGTATCCAATACGCAAACGTACGTATCTTGCATTGCAGGTGAAAAAAATCTGCCACTGTAGTGAGATAATATAACATGTTTCTATTGCAAATCAATGTATTTTAACTGTTGCTTTTTAAAAATGAAGTAGAGACCTTGTTTCATAAATTGCTATGTGTCAAGATACAGATGGTAATTTTAAGAAACATTTATTATGGAAACAAGTTAATATATTCTAACAACACTGGCAGATTTCTTTACTTGTTTGAAGATTAAAAAAAAAGTTTTTAGGGCTCTATTTTACACAGAAATGTATTTAAAGATGGAGAGTTGTGCAGTGCACAAATTCATATCTTTCTGTTTCCTGCTCTCGAGGCTGTGTTTGTCTGACATCACATTTGTTCATATTTCCTGATAGCTGAGTGTTGAGATATAAAAAGATCACGTTCTCTGAGACTGTTGCTAGTTGTAATATAATAGTTACAGTAAATAGATTTCAGTAGAACCTATGGCATTTTATAAACTCTGAGTCTTTAACGTCTCTACGACTCGTCTGTGGCGTTGCTCTGGACCTGGTTGGGACTGTTGTTGCTGTGAACCTGTGAGAGCTGCAAGCTGGTGTGTAAGACTGAGCCGAGGCAACACATGGAGTCAATCTCCTCAAGGAGACCTTGATCCTGCACCCCAGCTGCCCCTGAGCCTTTGCCCTGACCCAGGCACAGGCCGAGCCCCAAGAGCCCCTCCTTTGACACCTCTTTCTCCCATGGGATCTGCATAGCGGACTGGCTGTGCCTCGGCGGGCTCACCTGACCCTCTTGGCGGCCCTTGCTGCTTTGCCTGTAGAGGGCCTTTTCCTGGTAGTGCCTCACTGTCTCCTTGGACAGCACCTTTCTCCTCAGGATGCTGGTGGAGGCAGTCTGGTTCTGGGCCTGAGATGGCTCTGTGTTGCCCTGGGGGTCTGAGATGGTTCTAGACCGGCCCACTGGTAGAGGAGAATGGTTTAGGTGAGAAACAGACGCTGGAGAACTGTAGGTGTGAGAGAGAGTGGGAGATGGCGGCATAGGTGTAACTCTATGGGACATTGAGGGCGAGTAGGAGAAGCGGTCTCCTGGTTGTCGACCTGGACGTAGAGGGTGAGGGTTGGAGTTGAGTTGATGAAGATGCTGTGACCAGGAGATGTCAGCCTCCTGGGCTGGGGAAGTAGCTGTGATGATGGGCACTGGGGGAGCTGTTGCGGGTTTCTTTGAGACCTTCAGGCTGCTCTTGTTGGGCTGTCTGCGTGGGGATGGGGGAAGGTGTTTTCCGTGGACCGCGCTGTCATCCTGGCCCATATTCCACCCGCCCTGATCCCCGCCTTCACCACAGCCACTCTCATCTGCAGCTTGAGATTGGCTGGGAGGTGTGGGCTTGCACTGGAACAAAGGAAACAACAAATTACCAATTAAATAAATACCTTCATGAACAGACCTGGGTGTCATTAAATATCTGCCCTACTGAAGTCTGTGGTTAAAATATTTCTTGCATATCTTAAAGCTATAGTGCGTAGTTTCTGCCTCCCCCATGAGGAATTCTAAGTAATTACAAGACTGCTGTTGTTGCATTCACATAGTGCAAGCCTTCCATGACCATGCTCCACCCCCACCCCTCCTCCACGCATTTTCCTTGTAGCCAAGGAGGACATGGAGAATTAAAACACATGATGGACTCTTCAGAAGAGGTAATTATATTCACTTGAGTTTCTGCGCGAAAGTCGACAGATGACACAATCATCTGAACATAGCCATACTGAGAAATCCAGAGAGAGTTGTGTGGAGCTCATAGTCTTAATTAGCTTTGTAGAAACTCATTTGACAATGGCTTGAATGTAACGTACGTTCATTATTATAAAAAAGCTTTAATGCTAGCGTTCTGCACATTGTTTAAGTGGGGTTGGCCAATTTAATTGGTGTAACTCACTATACAGAAAGTCATCAATATCAATAACCCTGGTCATAATGAAATTAGCAAAAAGACATGAGTGATGGTGCAAATCTCATAATAACATCTATCCTCAATCCATCAGTGTGTCTTCACACATCTGGACACAGTTCTATACATGAACTCTTTCTGTTACACCTCTCTGCCCTCACTCTTCAAGTGCTGAACCTGTACTGTTAATGACGACAGGTCTTGTCATAAGTTAGTCTTCCTCAGACTCTCATGCGTACCGGGGCCTTGTAGTCTAAATCATCCATGGACCTGAAGAAGTCCAGGCTCTTGGCAGCGCTGAGTTTGCCTTGCTCCACTGTTGTGGTGTTCAGAGAGTCCAGGATTTCCTCCAGCAAGTTCATATGGCCTGAGCGGGAGGAGTCCATGTCGAGGTCTAGTGAGTAGGAGTCGTCGCTGTCCTCGTTATACGACGGGACATCCCCACTGTCCTCTGAGGAGATCCTGACAAACAAAACAGGAGGAATTAAATAGTGTTTCAAGAATTATTTCATGAGATACCTGTTTTTACTCTAGAGCATGAAATGCAAATCTACGGTGGGAATTTTAAAACGTACTGTAATATGTATTGCTGTGAATATGACTAAGAACAAGTCAATTATTCTGTGATGACCATTTTCTTTGAAAAGAAGAAATTAAAGTCTATGAGTGACATTTCTGTCAACTTATGTGGTTATTAAATATGTCCACTTGGGGGCAGTATTATCATGCGTAAAAAAAAAAAAAGATTGACTATGCTTGAAAAAAAAAGACACTTTCATACTGCTATGAACTTTTTCTTGATTAAATTAATCAGTTAGCCAGCAAAGGTTCCCACATCTTGACATGCATGATACATACTTGAATCAACATGAAATGCGGCATCAGTGCCAAAATGTGATTATACGTGACCATAGTACAGCTTACTTGCTTGCACTGTCCAGCTCATCATCATCTAGCCTGTAGCCAAGATCTCGAGGGCTCATGGGATACTTGTTAAAGTTTTGCTGTTAATGAGAACAATAAAGCAAGTGAATGTAGTTAGACACAAAGCATAACATGAACAAACAATAAAAATGGACCCAACTGGGGGTCTCGGCTTAAAGATACAAGGTTCCTGATAAACACGGAGTCTGCTGAGGTGCAGCTTTTCATAAAACTACTTATAGAACCTGCTAGAGAGAAGATGCAGCTTTGTGTCTGGTGTGTCCCCATAAGACAGGAGTAGCAGTTTGTTTTACGAGCCTAGACCCTCTAGGTTGAGACTAAATTTGTCAAATTTGGGTCAAGGGATAAAAATCTTTAAAATCCCCTGCAGTATTATTTCAAACTCCGCATTATATGTAAACAAAAAGCTAAGTACACACTGTGAGTTAAGATACTATATGGGTAACTACATTAATCATTTGCATGGCGACACCAGTGCATGTGATTGTATTTGTCATTGTATTGAATGATCAGTGTGTACTGGAGCTGTCTGACACAGAGAGTTTAATAAGCCACCTGTGTACCACATTTAATGGGCGGGTTAAAGAAGAGACAGAAGCTTTACAGAGCAGGGCAGGACTCTCCCCATGGGAGCCCAAATCTGCCCCAGGCCACTTATTAACATGCCTTACACTACAACACACATGTTCCTCTCTCACTGCATGTTCGCTTATGTCAACACTATCTCTCACTTTCTAATTAACACTCTGTGAATTTTTACATACAGTTTAGCTGCACACCTCCCGTGTCTATATTTTTGATAATATCTCAAATAGTCCTTCAGTTTCTTGTGTTTTTGTACACGCACAAGCATTTATGGGGTACAGTTACCATGAGGGGGCACTGCCTGCGTTTTTTCTTACAATAACTTAGCTCCACCTCTCTGATTTCTCTGCTTTTTTTTCTCAGTGAACTTCCGTTAGCCACATTATCAAAGCCCAAACACTGAGATAAAGGCTCTTTACAACCCTAAAAGTGGGCAGAGCACAGGGCATGTGTTTAAGAAGTTAATACTGTAATGTGTGTGTGCTTGTGTTGTGGTTGTGTTGTAGGGAAAATCATAAACACAAAGGTAAAAGGCAACAAAAAAACATAAAAAACTGACACAATAGCAAAAGGAGGAATGGAATTAATGAAAAAAGAAAGGAAGGAAATATTGAGAGGTGAGGAAAGATTCCTCAAAGCCCCAAAGAATGATGGGAATGGGGGAAGGGAGGCAGTATTGGAGCCGTGAATCAAGCCGGTCTTGATTAGCCGACGCAGTGCCAGCCAGACAGGCGGAATGTAACGTGTGGCTGGCCTGGCCTCATTTAGGGCCTGTGTTCGGCCAGGGAAGATATACACACCCACATATACACACTCAGTCACATACGCACCCTATTACAAAAAAACACAAAGAGTTAAAGTGCCATTTTCTCCATAAAAGTCAGCGAAGGAGATGTGTGCAGTAGCCACTTAAGCCTCTCAGCCATCGGGCTAAACACGAACACATGTGGTGGCACTGCTGATTGGCCAAGTTGCTCCCCTCCATGGTAGCTTGGAGCTATAATGAAAGACATTTCAGAGGGGCTCAGGCCTGGGATCCCTAAACAGCCTTTAATGGATTCCTGTGTCAGGGCAGTAAATCTGGGGCCAGGCCAACATGCCAGTCAGCCAAAGCGGGCAGGCAGAGAGGAGATGCACCTGTGAGACATTTGGGGAAGGCGAGGTTTGGCCAGAAAGAGTTCCACGCAAACGCTACAAACACATCTGCTGTATGTTCATTGTGCATGCTGTTATTTTGTGCATTTGTGCTACAGGGCTGTGTTTTGGGGAAGCAGGGCCTCTCTCTGCGTCTAGGTGTTTATTAAAGCAAGGTGAACCCAAACACAACCAGACACAGGTCATGAAGCCTGGCCCTCTGATCTCTATTACAGTTTTGGTGCCGTCTACAAAAGGAAGTTCCATAGGGAGCAGTAAATGGATGGTACCTCACTTCACGGCTTTATCAATTTGTCATTCCCTCTCTTCGCTGTGACCCTTTAGTGCAGCAGTTAAGATTAAACTATTTACAACAACCAAGCATTTTACGATAGAAAGAGTGGGCTCATCGCACTTTTATTTATTTTTTTTTTTTTTAAATGGCAAACAAATTGCATTCATTTTACTGGTAATGTGAGATGCAAAGTATGCTTTTGTCAGTCAATGGTAAATATTGCTGCTCTTCAAAATCTGTCAAAATCAACAACATATTCTAAAATCCGATGTAAAATAATAAAAAGAAAAATAGAGATACTCTACAAATGTAGACATTCACAATGAGATATTCTCAACCAGTGCAAACAGGTCCCATGTTAAAGCTGTGACAGCTCTGCCACCGTTCCATACCTCCCCAGGCCTGACAGGACAGTGAAAAGCATGAAATAGCAGAACAACAGATTATCATACCGCTCCTTCATTAGCTTCTCGCTGCCGTCTAATGGGAAGCTGAAAGGTGAAAATGAAAAAGTGATTCTCCTCTCCATGCCTTCCTGTCTCCTATTTTCTCCCTCCATCACTCTCCTGTCAGTGACAGATGTCACCGTTTCTGTCTGGCTCTCGCTTCCCTTCCTCTCCACCACGTCACCACAAGTGAGACTGTACAGATTGCAGAGAGCAAACGAGTCAGGAGGAGATACAGCAGAGAAGAAGAAGTCATGAAAATAATAATAAAAAAATGGTCAGGTTCTTTCAGTGAAACTAGCTCAATCCAGTATTTTGGAAGAGGGAGAACATGTTTGTGTGATCCTTACATCAAGGATAAGATTTGACATCTGAGCTTCTCTTCTCCTTATTTACCCTGAGGGAAACACTCTCTATTATGTTTTACATTTTTTTGTAATCTTTGTTTTTTTTTTATCCGAGTTCCTGAGTACCTGGCTGAAAAAGTAAAAGAATCCTGATTACCACCATCTTAGACTTCAGACACACATCCACTTACAAGTCTTTACACTCATGGATTGTGAGCAAATGAGGGTAGAATTGTAAACATGACCAACTTATCCTTTACTGTAACCCTTTACACCCTGGCCCTCATGTAATAAGCAAAGGTATGATATATATATATCTAATGGGCCTCAGATTTCATACAATAAATTACATTAAATTTCTGTGTTATGGGGGAAAATAGTCATCACCATCTATTTAAGTAGCTGCGTTTGGAGAAAAACTTTCCCCTCCTCTTCCCTTCCTTCTCTGCATGACCAGTTATGCAGACCAACTATGCCTCTCTGTGACAGGGCCAAACGCTAGCGGCCTTTAATAGCCAGTCTTACATTATACATTTTATATGGTATTTCTGAGTGGGCACTGATCTCACAGCTTGGCAGTGTATGTAAAGAGATGCCGGTAAAATGCAAACAAACCTTGGGGAGAGGCAGAGCCTTTGCAGAAATATGGCCAAGTCTGCTCACTCCAAAAACCAAACAAAAAAAACGTGTTTGAGGCAAGATCCACTGCTCGTCTGTCCAACTGGCTATTACTGAAAGCCCACTTCCCTTTTGCTTAAAAAAGCAGCCATTTAAAAGAAGAAAAATGTGCATTATGCTCATTGTGTTACACTAAACTAAACTCATCAAGTAAAATCACCAGGTGTCTTTCTGTGAGTAGGTGTAGTGCAATACTTTGAACGTGCCAGGAGATGGCACTTTGGTTTCAGCAAGGAGGCCAGTCGGTCTCTGAAGTGGGATAAAAATTAAATGAAGTGGAGTCTACAAACACATACAAACAACCATGTAGACAGACACACACACACCCCCACGCACGCACGCACGCACGCACGCACGCACACACGCACACACACACTGCCACTTTTACTTAAAGTTCATTGTAATAAATCTTAACTATTCATCAAACACTATGTATCCACAACATTAATCTTATAATAAATGCTATGAGCATATCTGAGCTATTTTCCAATACAGTTACATAAAAAACTCATTATTATGAATTATGACACACACTGTATGCTCTATAATCTACAGTACATGAATAGGCCGTGAAATAGTTATTAGCTATTCAGTTTACCCAACAAGTATTGCTTTTACATATTGTTCATGCTATAGCATTTTCAATCATGTACTGAACATAATGCACCCACAGTGTCTATGTGATGCTTTATGAGCGATATTTCAAGTTAAGTGTTATTGTACTAAAAATACATATTAATATAAGCATGTTTGAACTCAGAGACAAACGATCCTGATATCCTAACCACACAAATGTACATTTTCTCCCGTAATAACACAGACACATGAGCTGTGTCCCACTGATGGGATGCACACGCACACGCACACGCACACGCACACACACACACAGAAGTATCCATGCAACTTTGTTCCTCTGCTTTACATCTTTGTCAGCTCGCTTTTGCTCCCCTTCCACCCTAGGTGGTGTGGTGTTTTCTGAGCAGGCATCTCTCCTGTCTCACCAGGTAAGGCGTCCAGAGACTTGGGCTGAGCCCGGCCACAAGCCTGCTGGCTGTCATTGTCCATAACACTGTCCCAACCTCTACTCTCATCCACTCTCTTAACAGCTGTCATACTGTTGTCTCCAACCTAAGGCAGACTGCTAAATGCATACATGTTTGTGTACACACAGTACAAACAATCAAAAACATGTACAAAAGGGCTGAGGTACAGACACACCTTCTTGTTTGCAGATGCTTACAGCACAATACCACATCTCTCTCTCTCTCACACACACACACACACACACACGCCAAAATAATGGTTGTTGTTTGTTGTATCAGACAAAAAGTCAGCAGTCCAATTCAATCGTGTTTTAGTCAAACGAAAGGATTACTCCTACATTCTTAATCAACAAGCTCACCAAACACTGCAAAGCACCCACATTGCCAGATACGGCTGAAATATGTATGCAAATGACAGCAGCACTTTCACTTTGGTACATGTGTTGGCTGATCAAATAGAATATGAATTTCATGACTCTGATTATTTTTTGTTATGATTAATTAAAGGAAGCTACTCCAGGATCATTCATTTCATTTCAAGGACAGACATAGAGAGGGGTTTGCACAAAAAAAAATAACAGGATGAATGATAAAAATGTATCAGGCTTTTTCTTTCATACAGGAAGATTCAGGAATGTCTTTAATCAGACCACATTTTTTGAGCGCCAGATGACAACATGTTTCTGAATTTATATTTGTAGGTGAGTAAGCCTTTATCGGTCATTTGGTCGGACATACGGACACGTTGAAAAGACACGAGTAATTTGGTTTAGGTGTATATGTACTGTAGCTAAGGACACAATGCAAAAATTAGGTCATCTGGTGTAAGTGGCTCTAAGTCTGGAAATAAATATCTTATGTTAATTGTTAATGATGTGACTTTTGCTTTCCTTTAGTTCAGTTTTTGTTTAACTTTTCTAGAGAGGTGCCGATTCAACTTGATGGTTATTTTGAAGGCTGTTTTTTGTGGTGCTGTGTTGAAGTGTTATACTGAGAGGTGTTTCTAATAATTTGTCTGACCTCACTGATCGATAAATGGGATACAATGTCAAATCAAGAAAAGTAAGATTTTGGAAAATATTATTGTTTATTGACTGTCATTGCGATGTTGAGATTGCATGTACAGAGACAGGACCTTGTTTTGTCTTCTGAGACATAGTGGAGTTCAATATAACAATAGGTACGGATATACTGTAAGAGTCCATGTGTGGGAGGTAGGGGAAGTATGAGGATAAAGATACGTTTTCTATTTTCTTTATTTTACTTAACCTTTATTTAACTAGGTTGGACCCACTGAGAGCAATTTCTTGTGAAACACCTGGCCAAGACGTTTGTGGGCAGAGCACAGTATTAAGATTTCATACTGTAGGAAGCAAACTTAAAACAAAACATAGATAGAAAGGATAGAGGTTGAGAGATAAGAGAGAGTAAGAACAATAGCTATGTTTTCCTTCAATATTCTTTTGAACTAACTAAAATGTAAATATAGTGTGCTTTAAACAGTCAGGTGAAAGTTAAAAAAAACGGCTAACGTAGAGTGGAGCTTCTTAAGAAGAAAAAAATCCACAAGAAACCTAAAAGAGTCTTTATTTCATTATGTATATTCAAGTGGTATTTTATAGAGAAAAAAACATTGTTTTTAAACTTGACAGAAAAAAACTGTAAAAGTTTTTTTCACCTTTATTTCAAAGCAATGTGCTTTAATACTGTATGGGTATGAAGACATACACCAAGCTTATGTGACTATCCTTGAAAAACAACAAAAGTAGGAAAAAGCCAGTAAAGTGTACTGTTTTGAAGAGTTTCAATCTTTCAGGGGTTACTGCACAGTGAAAGGCCATAAATAATCAAGGCTTTCTTGGCTTCTCAATTTTCAGTTTTAGTTTCAGTTGACAAAAAGAAAAAGAAAAAAATCTAGGGGATGTCAGAGTGCACTCTCCTCCTGGGTTTGTGTCTTTAATGTGTAGGGGTCTGGGCGATATACTTATATACTTGGGTTATGAAGTATAAATAATGCTTAGAAAGGCAATGTGAAAAAAATGAAGAACGGGAAGTGCATATATATATATATATATATATATATATATATATATATATATATATATATATATATATATATATATATATATATATATATATATATATATATATATATATATATATATATATATATATATATAAAATACAAACACACACACACGGTGCTGTGGGAAACGCTATCCTGTGTGTCCCTCCTGCAGTGGTCTCCAGGGACCCGTTACTGTGGCAATGAACAGGCCTCAATAGCAGGGACAGGGGGGTGAGAGTGTGTATATTGTTGATGCGGTGTATATATGCGTGTTTGTGGGTGTGAGTGCACATCAATTGCATGTTAACTGTTAATCTGTGTGTGTGTTGGGTTGGCCCATCTTTGTGTGTGCACTAGCTGGGGGGAGGGTGTCCGAGGAGGCCTTTAAAAAAAGCCCTAATTGCCGTTCCTCTCCTCTCCCTGGCCGTCACACCTTCCTCTGTACTAAGACTTTCCAGCCTCATCACACACACACACACACACACACACACACACAATGCTAATTAGAGTCTGCACAACCTCTACTAATCACACTCTTGCATGACTGTGACCAAAATGTCAGTGTGTGCACGCAGGATTCTTTTTTTATTTTTTATTAATAGATAGAATTGGTAGTCCACTTGCCATTATTTCATTTAGCAATAAGAAATGGAAAAGCGCCAGCTGTGAGTACGGAGGTATAGATATAAGGTGAGAGAGATACAGTAACTAATAACCTGAGAATGTATGCATGTGTTTAATACTATACATAAATGTTCAATTTCAATATACATGAAACTACACTTCCTGTACCAATAACTATATGTGCTCATTTTCAATATATTCTTATTATTTTGTAATAGTTTTACCTTTATACATGTATAAATTAATGTGTATTTTGTGAGCATGCATGTGCTTGTACATTGTATGCCAGCTCTGCACACAACAAAGAAAGAAAGAAAAAAATGTGCTAACCACTTATGGTGCACAAGCAAATTCTTCAGAGGAAATGCTGACCTGCAGATGAGTTGCTTCTACTGTCCATGCTGTTCAGAGAAAAATACTGAATGTACAACATGAGTGCGTTGTAAGAAAAAAAAATGCTTATCATTACATTTGGCACATTGACAACTACTGTACTTTCAAGAGCTGTTACAAGAGAGAGAAAGCAGGGGGAGAAAGGATGGAGATGAAAAAAGAGAGTGGGGATGGTGAGAGGAAGAAAAAAAAGAAATGAGAGCATAAAGTGTACCGAAAGTGCGAAGAAATGGAAGACCGCATCCATGTCGCCAAGTGAAAACTGGGTTCTGGTTTGATCAGTCAGTGTACATGTAGTTAACTCATTTACTGATGTGTGTGTGTGTGTGTGTGTGTGTGTGTCTCATACCCGTCTCATTTTCTGCAGTCTCCGTGGAGACAGGCTCTTGGTGCTGGTGGGAGACCCGGCACAGACCATCATCCCCTCTTCTTCTTCTTCCTGAGAGAGAAATGATGAATGTAAATCTTAGATGATTTGTGTTGTAAATGAAGTAAACTGACTAAAATATATGGAGAATAATGTATATTTGCATTTATGTGAAAGAACCACACCACAACACATTCAATGTATTACTCCCACGTTTTAAGATAATCCATTATAAGTAAAAGAATGAAAGAGATTATTGAACTAAAGCAATGATGCTCTTTGTCCTGTTTTTTGCCATGTCTTGAGGTTTATGGTTGTTTTCTTACTGCCAACAAATCCCATGAAATGACTAACTGATCATACTAACAAATATTGTGTGTCTAAAGCCTCAGTACATTCCTCTGTGCCATAAATTCAAAGGTGTTATATGAAATATGAAACATATCAATGAGCCGCACTGTTGCATTTGATGATGTGATGAACACAGGCACTGTAGATTACCTTTTACCATAAATACTTGGTAGCGCACCAATTCCACCCTTAAAAATAGTCCCTTACAAATGGACCATTTACCTGTGTCTGAGTAACGATTTCTAGGAAATCACAGAGGCTTATTAAAAATTAAAGTATATTCTAATGACCTGTCTTTAAAGATTAAAGTCCTCAGTAGGAACAAATGAGTTTGGGTCTTAGAGTCATGGACATGGTATTGAAGTCAGAAAACATCGAGAGAAGAAGTAACATACAGGTAAAAGCCAGTAAATTAGAATATTTTGAAAAACTTGATTTATTTCAGTAATTGCATTCAAAAGGTGTAACTTGTACATTATATTTATTCATTGCACACAGACTGATGCATTCAAATGTTTATTTCATTTAATTTTGATGATTTGAAGTGGCAACAAATGAAAATCCAAAATTCCGTGTGTCACAAAATTAGAATATTGTGTAAGGGTTAAATTTTGAAGACACCTGGTGCCACAAAGTAATCAGCTGATTAACTCAAAACACCTGCAAAGGGCTTTAAATGGTCTCTCAGTCCAGTTCTGAAGCCTACACAAACATGGGGAAGACTTCAGATTTGACAGCTGTCCAAAAGGCGACCATCGACACATTGCACAAGGAGGGAAAGACACAAAAGGTTATTGCTGAAGAGGCTGGCTGTTCTCAGAGCTCTGTGTCCAAACACATTAATAGAGAGGCAAAGGGAAGGAAAAACTGTGGTCAGAAAAAGTGTACAAGCGATAGGGATCACCGCGCCTAGTCAAGATTGTGAAAAAAAGATTCACAAGGAGTGGACAGCTGCTGGAGTCAGTGCTTCAAGATCCACCACCAAGAGACGCTTGAAAGACATGGGTTTCAACTGCCGCATACCTCGTGTCAAGCCACTGTTGACCAAGAAACAGCGCGAAAAGCGTCTCACCTGGGCTAAGGAAAAAAGAGCTGGACTGCTGCTGAGTGGTCCAAAGTCATGTTTTCTGACGAAAGCAAATTTTGCATTTCCTTTGGAAATCGAGGTCCCAGAGTCTGGAGGAAGACAGGAGAGGCACAGGATCCACGTTGCCTGAAGTCTAGTGTAAAGTTTCCACCATCAGTGATGGTTTGGGGTGCCATGTCATCTGCTGGTGTCGGTCCACTCTGTTTCCTGAGATCCAGGGTCAACGCAGCCGTCTACCAGCAAGTTTTAGAGCACTTCATGCTTCCTGCTGCTGACCTGCTCTATGGAGATGGAGATTTCAGGTTCCAACAGGACTTGGCGCCTGCACACAGCGCAAAATCTACCCGTGCCTGGTTTACGGACCATATTTCTGTTCTAAATTGGCCAGCCAACTCCCCTGACCTTAGCCCCATAGAAAATCTGTGGGGTATTGTGAAAAGGAAGATGCAGAATGCCAGACCCAAAAACGCAGAAGAGTTGAAGGCCACTATCAGAGCAACCTGGGCTCTCATAACACCTGAGCAGTGCCAGAAACTCATCGACTCCATGCCACGCCGCATTAATGCAGTAATTGAGGCAAAAGGAGCTCCAACCAAGTATTGAGTATTGTACATGCTCATATTTTTCATTTTCATACTTTTCAGTTGGCCAACATTTCTAAAAACTCCCTTTTTTGTATTAGCCTTAAGTAATATTCTAATTTTGTGACACACGGAATTTTGGATTTTCATTTGTTGCCACTTCAAATCATCAAAATTAAATGAAATAAACATTTGAATGCATCAGTCTGTGTGCAATGAATAAATATAATGTACAAGTTACACCTTTTGAATGCAATTACTGAAATAAATCAAGTTTTTCAAAATATTCTAATTTACTGGCTTTTACCTGTATTGTTTGCTTTAGTCTTTCCATGGGATATTTAATAACACCACATTTATTGAATATCAAAAGCATTATCCTTTAAAGCATACTCTAAAAGGTTATAACAATTATATTCAAGGTAACCAACAATGATGAGTTTATATTTGTGCTGTAAGGTAATGTGTGTATACATTTGTGGCTGACAGCAACATAAATGCACTGCAGATTAAGTGTGATCCTGTTATTTGGGAATCAATTTATGAACGCACAAGAAATCTGTTTAACTCAAAATCGAATAGATTTCAACACCTCTATTTGCTACTGTGTGTGCACACACGTGCGCACACACACTGCACAACACCGCGTACACCTCGTGTTCATCATCAGTGCCCTATCTGCTCAGTTTCCCACTGACAGATCAAACTGCTATTGCCTTATCAAATCCATCAGGCTTATGGAAACATACACCTTGTTACATTAGCTTTGAGGAAATCACAGACTCACTGATGAAATATGCAGACAATAAAAGAGAATGCGGGCCGGGGCAGGATGACATGACAGGCCATAGCCAGAGGGGCGTTAGTTAAAAATGTACAGCCCTGAACAAAGCGCTAAGCAGGCTTCAACAGTCATTAAAAGGCCCAGCATCAGAATCACACACTCCATGTAAAGCAGCCTTCCTGTCTGTTTCTATGAAGGGGGTGTGTGTCTTTTGTATCTGTGTGCCTCAGAACAGCATTATGTGTGCACACATGTTTCTACGAGCCTGTGCATGTGTGTCAGAGAGGTGTGAAGATCCGTGCTGCTCACCCTTGCTTTAAGTCTGCCCTTAATGTCCCGGATGCCCCTTTTGGCATGACTCTTGGCCTAGGAGGAAAAACAACACACACAGATTACTAATCAAAACATGTTGCATTAAGATTCTGTCCTGGTTTTATGTAACATCAAGAAATGCTTTCATCCCTGTGGCAAAAACACGAAGACAAAAGGCGAGATAAGAGAGCCTCACACACTAACAGGAGGCGATAACATGAAAGGGCACCCTGACCACCTATTGCACAGCACATAACCACATGGCGCTGCTCTTCAAACACAGACTTATCCTGAACAATACTCTCATTTTGACAATTTGTTTTTTAAATAATTTGACGTATACCAATTCATTTTCATAAAACAGAGATTTTCAGGACTTCATGTTTTAAGTTATGTAAATATACAGTAGAAGAGTGCATTAAGCTACATTAATTGGACTGGTTGCAAAAGAACGTACTTTAGTCACAGCTGTGTTGATGAGTGCTCCTCCTCTCTGTAATAGACACAGAAAATTATTAGTAAGTCACTTAGAGGCATTTTGTGTGAGTTTCCACACATTCAAATTTCTTTTAATTTCTATTAAATATTCATGTAAGGCACACAGCATGCAATCATACTGTGGTGATCTTTTCACATTTCAACATGAATGACTCAGAGCAAGCTGAAATGCTTTTACACTCAGTTTGGTTTTTGCATCCATTTGTCCTACTGTGACACACAGTATCCTTATCAATATCATAACTATTTCTACCACATCATTGTAGCCACAAGGGACTCATTTTCAATATCAAACACAACCTCCCTGAGCAGCTGTAAATAGTATTGTAATGCAACATCAGTATACAAATGGTGACACCAGGCAAAGTATGATATCGCTGAGCCATGATAAACTGCATGATTCAAAGGATTCAGGAGGTTTTTATTTAGAAGCAGCCTAAAGCTGTGATGGAAGGGACTGTGTGTGATTGATTTCTACTTTGAGTTGTGCAGACTGACATTATGGGACCCAAAATCTCTCTGTGCCTGTCTTCCTTTCTCTCTCAGAGTTGCTGCATCTCTCCTTTGGCATCTCACACTTTTCCTTTGTTTGGTCTTTAGTGTAAGCACAAAGCGCCAGCTAAACGGCTAAACAGAGTAAATGGCAGACAGCGTTTCAGAAGACGGCACAGGGAGAGGAGGAGAGAGGCCGAGGTGAAGGCCCCTCTTATAGATCCCTGTCAGTCAGGAAATGTGAACTTTAACAAACCTTTCAAGAGCACTCTAGAGAACTAATTCAGCCTTTGCTGACGGCGTGGGGAGAAAGGGAGGGTGAGGGAGAGATACTTAGTGAGAGAAAGAGAGAGAGAGAGGGAGGAAGACGGGGGGCTGTGACAGAGATGAAAAGAGGGAGAGAGAGGCAGATAAAGAGAGATAGATAAGGGAAGGAAAGGAGAAGGGGAAAGAGACAGGAGATGAAGAAGGAGGGAGAGATATATGTTCTTGGGTCGGTTCAGCGGAGTAACGCCTGTGTTTGCTGCCAGATCAACATGTCATGTTGGAGGACGTCTTGTCACGTCAAATCACTTCTCTCTCCCTCCCTGTCTGTCTCCACTGTCCTGCTGCATGCGCCGCTTCACACACCAAACCGCACTCAAGCTGGATCTGTACATTCAGGCAGCCCCTTCATTCCAAAGGCAACACCAGGACTTCAAACACTGAGTCGTGTCAATCATACTTTCAATTAAATATAACTCTGGAATGAAATGAGTGAAACATAAAAAAGCCATAGATAAAAGCATTTAGGTATGATATGAAGGACATTCCGTGAGTACCTTCACAGTATGCATCCATTGCTGGTAAGACCTTGAATTACCTGGAGGGATGTATAAAACAGAGAATATGAATTAATCATTTTGCACTTGATATTGAAAAGCAAAGGTAATCATGCATATTACACTGTGACAGTCTTTATAGTTATAGCTACACACACTTGAGCATTTAAAAATATTGTAGATAAAAAAACATTTCTATATTTGGTTTTAGTTGATTAAAAATTGTAAAATATAAAAACATTTAGTGTACTATAAAATCTTGGCATTATTTGTTTTCATCAATTAATTAATAATAACAAATAAGTAAGATATTTACTGATAATGTAAAATTAGTATTAGTATCAGGATAGAAAGGACTTGTTAGATCATAATAGAGGACTATTTTAAAGAGGAGATTTGTTTCTACATTATGGTGTCCAGGGCTCTTAAAGGTTTAGAGAACAGAATTACACAAGACAGTGTGGGTTTGGAGCAGGATCAGAATTAATAAGCCCAATAATATGGTGGATACTGTAGCTGCAACATCTGGATGCCATTTTTTTTTTTCTTGTTGTGTAAATACGACTGAAACCTGAAGTGTTGTGATCAAGATGATATAATTTGTCTGAGCATTCCTGTGGGATTTCAAACTTCTGATGTCTCCTGCAGAGTCTCCACATGTACAGTAAAAATGGTCAATCCTGCCAAAACTTTACATATTCTTTCATCAATCTTCTTTAGCCATATTCAATAAGATTTACAAGTAACCTTTGTATCAGTTCCAATAAAAAATCATTTGACATCAAATGACAGTCAAGATGCATGTCAAATATAAAAATATAAACCAATGCAACATGAGAGGCGATATTTTTTTTTTTTTTTTTACTGATTTTGTAATGGCGAGAGTCACTTTAAAGCATAATGATGTCATTTTTAATCAATCAAAATTAAATTCTGTTCTTCCAGAGACAAACAAGTCCACTATTGCATTAGTATTCAAAGGGACGTATGTGGTCACAGCCTCACAGGTATGTTCATGAGAAATTAAACAATAACTGTTCATACATGATTTAAACAATAAGTAGTTTAGGACCAGAAATGTTTTAAAATTGAAAATTTTATAAAACGTATACAAGCACACCAACTAACCATTTAGTTACCATATTTTTTTTTTTAATCAGGTTATTATTGTCTTAAAAGACTTTTTGTACATACAATTGTTTTAGAGTTTTAAGAGAGTAACCTTTTAGGCTCTTATTGCCTTTTCTTGCAATTTGCAAAACTTGATGAACTTAATGAACTCATTTAGTATCTTACTATAGCACAATAACTACAGTCTATTGCACAAAATATGGCAAATAAATATAATGTTGCTAATTGATAGACAGGTCTTAGCACTACTCACTTCCACAGAAGCCCCCCTCTGTGATCTCTTCTTCAAACACGTCAGAGAAGCCGCGGCCTGCATTCAATTTGGCCAGCCGTCCGTCGATGAACTACAAACATAAATTACAATGTGCTTAATAAGAAAGGGGGTGGGGGTGGACACACTTAAACAGATACAAAACACATACACACATATTTAAACACTCAGTGCAACAGTGGGGTGTTATTAATCCTACCTGACAGAAACTACATCCCAAGATTAGGTGGGTTGCAGGTAATAGGGATTTAGTAATGTGGAGCAGGTGAGGGATTAGTGCAGCAGACTACATGCTGCACACTGTCTGAGACATGAGGAAGTTTCATTTCCTCCCTTTGTAACATGAAGCGCATAAAACTCCATCTCATAAATATGGACCCAACAGCCAAGACAGCTACACATTTCAAGAGCACAGTCACAAACTCAAGTAAATATGTTAGACAAGCAATCACACACATTCATTGACACACACATTCATTCATTTGTGATTACAACAAAAATATCAGCATTCTTTAGATGAGCATGAGCATGAGAAATATCGAGTTTTACAGGCCGTGATAAAGAAAAAGCAGTGATGAGAAGGGAAGGCATTCAAAATATATTTAAAAAAATGATAGTTTTTAAGACAATCGTTCAGCTCCGAGCAGTTTACAGGCTCAGTTATGTGACTGACAGTTGGATTGTACTACTTGCAGAAGAAAACTGCTCTAACCGTATATCATCTTTCTGAATACTGAACATGAAGAAAATCTTTAAAACAATTATGTGAATGTAGATCACTCTGTCACACATATGTTGCACTGTTTTCTATTAGCTAAATCCAACCAGATTGACCCCCAAGTTTCTGTTAGTTTCCTGTCCCATGGCTTATAATATCTGCAAATCACTGTGTGGAAATAATACCTTCCAAATCCTTGGGCAAATATTGGCAAGTTTCTGGTGTAATAAAAAACCCCGATGTAACTGCAATATAGTACTTTTCTTTCATTTTCATGATGTGGGGCCAAAAGTCAGCAAAAGTCCTGAAAAACTAACTTTCTACCAGTTTGTGTGTAAAGCTTACAAAAATCTGCAGTAACGTTTTAACTGCAGAGTTTAAAGGTAGGAGGGAAAAGCAGCTAACAACCAGTTATAGTGTCTTTCAAAATAATTAGTATATATAAAGCATTTGGATTTAAAGCTAAAATCTATTTTGACTAATGATTGCATTCATTAACAATCAACACCTCCTACCTTTAAAGCACTATTTAGTATTTTTAAGGACAACAACAAATGATGCACTACTTTTTAATATTTTACAGTCAGATAATAACTGTAGCAATCCTCGCCCCACCTCTGCAACTGTGTTCAAAGTGTAACAACAGTGTAGGTTGTTTTAGGGCACTTGTCCTCAGGGACAGCCTGCTAACTAGCGACTGACACAGCTATCCGCTCCTCTGGTCAAAAGAGTCGGAGACTCATCATTAGATCATTTTAATTAGAGGTGAGACTGCGGGTTTCAACCATTGCTCTGCTACTTAGCTGGGCCAATTAGTGCAGATAATCAACCCAAATCATCACCTAGCCAACGCCTCCACTTATCTCCCCCCACATACCCCGGCCAGATTACCTGCCTCACAGAGGGCCTTAATTGGACATTACTCAACAATGGCAGACTGCGGGTACACACACACACACGCACGCACGAACGAACGCACACGCACACACACAATGACACAAACAATAACACAAACAAGGGCTCATTTTCTTTGTTTTAAAAGAGAGACCAAAAAAATGTCTTAACTGACACAGAAATAATTTTAACAAAATGTATTTACAAATTTACTCCATTAACAATTAAATAAACTCAAACATGGAGGTGAATCCTGCTCCATTTCTTCATGTCATCTTGTTTCCTGTTGCTGTTCGAGTTGCAGAGTTATTCCATCTGGCTACCAGCACATTGACTCCCTCACGGATCGGCCACAGTGTTTAAGATTTATTTTAACTCTTGATATTGTAGAGCTGGAAATTTGGATTAAGACTCCACAGGGGTTCATTTACAAAGATATACATGAAGAGCCTAAAGGAAATGGAATTTTTGCAAAATGGAATTTTTGCTCATAAACTGTAGATACTCAGGGATGTAGCGGAAATCATGTCGCTCATAGGTTTCTGATGGGAAGGTTTTGAAGGTTGAATTTGGGTTTACAGCTCATCACAATTTTTGCTAGTTAATAGAGCAAGGAAATCCAAATTTAGCCAAAAGAAAGAAGGCCTGAGGAGCACGTGGAAACAACTATCATTGCTTCATATAGTAAGCTGCAATGCATGTCAATCAATATATAATTCTTTTTAAGCCAAAATATCTCTTAACTAATTGTTAACTCTCAAACTTGACACATATAAGAGGACTTCAAACACGCTATGAGGACCCCAGTATATTTTGTATTTTAAGAAAGAAGTTGAAACTATCAGAAACAACGTTTTTGGAGCCAGCATGGAGCAGCCATTAGAAGGAATGAATTTAAAGCCTATTAAAACACTTTGTTTGGACAGTGCAGCCAGTTTTATCCTTCACTCCTATTGGTTATAAATTCCAGCTCACTGTAACAGCTGTGATATGGAGTGGATGGAGAAACAATACAATAAGATTTTCAATCAGATAATTTGATTTTGCAAGGACACCTTTCCCCCTTTCGATAAATGGCTCGGCTGTTGCGGTCATACACGCCGAGAATGACGGATGATTATTGATTGATGGGACGCACAGCTGTGTCTATACAGGCTCCAGGCAGTAAATTATCAGACTACAAGTCCCCCCTACAGACTCAATAAAACTGTGTATGGCTTAGTTTTGTCAATAAAAGAAAGAGACTTCTTTGAATCAGTGTCTGCTATCACAATGTGCGTGTGTGTGTGTGTGTGTGTGTGTGTGTGCGCTTGTGAGTGTGTAGGAGCTGAGAATGGTTGATAGGAAGCAGGTTAATGTCGACAGGCTTTCCCCACGCATACTTTTAAAAGACTTCTCCCACTTGTTCTGTTCTGAACATAGATGGGCTGCTGGACCGAGCACACAAGAAACAGGAACTGAACAGAAGTGTGCTTGAAGGTAAAACTGTGACATTTTACGAGGTATGTATGTGTATATTTATTTTATTGTTGATTTAGTGTCTATATTTCAAGGAGGCACAAGATTTTAGGACTATTGTTTCCGCACACAATCAAACGTTTCCATTTTAGTTATTGAGAAGGTGTTTTATCCAATATCTTACTTTTTACGTTTAATAGGGGTATTGAAAATAATTGATGGCCTTTAAAGACATGACAGCACACAACAGTCTCTGTCCATGAGGTCATTCAGCTCCTTAAGTATTACTAATGTTTTGCTGAATTTGTATGAACAGCCCCATGCTGTTCACTCTATAAAACTGGAATTACTTGTGAACCAAAAGAGCTGCTTTACAAGGAATGAAAACAAAATCATCTGTAGAAAAGCAATTTCCTGCTGAAATGGTAACACCTCAAACTCAGGTAACACCTCAACATTATGTGTGTGCTTTACCGTGTGTGTGTAATGTGTGTTGTGATCTACCAAGTCCAGTAATATGGTTTGAATTTGGCTCAACTTTGGCCAATTATTGTTGACATATAGGCAACAGTTACAAATCCTACACTATAAAAGGCAATTGTTTGCAAGTGAATAGATGACATATAATCGGACATTGTATGAGACATGTTGTTTCAGTCTAGTCTTGCGCTATTGACTGGTTGCTTGATAATTAAGGAACCCAACCTGCTTGTTTACACTATCCTATGTCAAACCCCTTTGGAAACAAAGCACAACACTTTAACTTCAGCTGGAGAATAGGGAAAACAAACAAACAACAAAAATAAAAGTATGTAAAGGGTTAATCCTAGCCTGATGTGGTCGTATGGAACTTCCTGACCTCAAATGTTGAGGGTGGAGTAGCACGGTGTCTCAGTGGTTAGCACTTCTGCCTCACAGCAAGAAGGTTCTTGGTTCGAATCCAGGGCGTTCCGGGCCTTTCTGTGTAGAGTTTGTATGTTCTCCCTGTGTTTGCGTGGGTTTCTCTCAGTGCTACGGTTTCTTCCCACCATAAAGACATGCATGCTAGGTAGGACTACAGGACTGACTGGCTAACACGGGCACATTTACAGAAAATGTTGATTGATTCATTGTCCCAATCAAATAAATAAATCTACAAATTTGGCTGGCATCCAGCCTAGGTTAATCCCTGCTTCTATTGTAATATCGGCAACATTTGTGGCTTTTAATACATGTCCTATATATATATATATATATATATATATATATATATATATATATATATATATATATATATATATCACAATCCATAGCTAGAAATACATAACTAATATTGTGTTACTGTTCATATTAGTTTATTGTGTACTGTCCAAATATTTGAATAAATTGTACTTTGATGCTTTGGCAACATTGTTATTGAAATTTGCATGCCAATAAAGCTCCTTTGAATTGAACATAGCAGCCAAAGTTTATTACTCATTGTATGTGGCCAAATATTATTTATGTTTCTTAATTAAGGGGCATACTAATAAGACAGCAGTCCTACTTAAAGTTCTATAAATAATTTGCAATATACTGGCATTGAAGATATATATTGGATTATAGGTGCAATAGGACAAAAAAATAATAACGCATTGGTATAAAAACAATCAATAACATAACATGGAGTAGTACTGGAGAAGAATCTAAACATCTCCAGTCCCAGAGTGTGTACTTAAGTTTATAAAAATGAATGTGTGCATGCGTGTGGCCTCGCAAGTCAAGTATTGTTTGCGTGTTTGTGAGCGGATGTGGGTCACGGCCAGAGCAGAGCTTGGGTGGACCGCTGGCCTCTCTCACTTTAGTCAAAAGAGGAGTGGAGAAGATAAGCTCACCCCATCCCCCGTGCTGGAGAGGAGGAGGAGGAGATAAGAGCCTGTTTCCCAATGCTACTGCTGAGGCAGGAGCCAGCCCGGGAGGATGCTTTGAACTGCTGCTCGCTATCTGCTCTGCCTGGGAAAATTATAGATGGGGCAGAGTGTCCAGAGAAACAAAAGGCTGATTGAGGGCCACTGTGCTGTAACTCTCGGGGGTAAATCACACTACTATCACGGGTCAGAGAGCAGAAAGAAAAATTCAAGGGGTGAAAGGAAATTTTCTTCGAAGCCAGAAGTGTCTTTCCACTCGACTCTGGCTCAGCGAAGTTTAGTATTGCTGAAGGGATTTGGGGGGCTATTTAAGAACATATGAATAAAGAATACCTGCGCCCACGCACACACGCCCACGCACACACGCGCGCGCGCACACACACACACACACACACACACACACACACACACACACACACACACACACACACACACACACACACACACACACACACACACACACACACACACACACACACACACACACACACACACACACACACACGCGCCTAACCAATCGTGGTTTTGTTTGTACACCAGGCAAAATTGAGCAAACAGAGATATTGAGAAGTTACATAAGTGTGTTGAGAGATAACTACAGTAAACAGTTTCTAGGGGTAAATAACCCTCCATAATTCCTATGTCTTTTCCATTTCGCCTCACTCTGAACTTTTGACCTGTCAAGATACTAAATGCTGACTTTACTCAGCTAACAGTTTGCCAAAAGGCAAATGAAGACTTTCCCCCTTCTAAATAAAAGATTTGACCAAAAAAACAGAGGAGAGAGAGAGGACAGAGTAACCTACAATAAAAGAAATTTGTCATATTTTTCTATATGTGCTAGAGATGTGCATTATGTAAGTCAAAGCAGATATATAATTATGATTTGAAGATCAGTAAATGTTCAGATTTCAAAAGTTAAATAGGATGTTCAGAACATACATAAACATTTTCTAGGATCAGATTAATTTGACAGATTACAGTACACCATTAATTTGTAGTTAATGATTGTTAAAAGAAACTGACACACACACACACACACACACACACACACACACACACACACACACACACACACACACCACACCCACACCTGTTTGAAGAGCTGCAGGTTGACGGCCATGGATAGGAAGTTCCTCATGGTGCTCGATCGATGGTTCACAAAGCTCTCCTCGCAGAAAGTGATTGGCTCCCCCTGAGGAGTCCATAGAGACATTATTGGCAAAAAAATAAATTAAAAATTAAAATAAAAGTATACTTGTTCATTTTGGTTCACTTTCTTTGTACCAATCCGTTTTATTACCACATTTACTTAGTTCCGAAATGAGCCACAGCAGCAAACAAAGGCAGATGTGTATGGTGACTCGAAAGGCAGGGGGTCTAAACTAAACGAAAGGTTATTTATAACATGCTTCACATCACTAAGACAATCACCTCATGTCTATTATCATTATGCACTGTAAAACATCTTCAAACAAACAAGGAGTATTTCAACTGATTTCTTCATTAGTGAGTCTGAAAACAGAAAATTAGTCTAAATGAGAGACAGGAAGGAAAGAGAAAGGATCAAAAAGGAGAAGGAGGAAGAGTATTAAAATAAAATAAAAAAAAAAAAAAACAGAAAACAGTGCTCTTTAAAACAGTTCCCCTGGAAGAGCACACACAATCTCCCCTGGACCAGAAGACCCAGTAAACTCCCCAGTACTCCACATGAACAAATGATCATATTATTACTATTTGTTACATCATGTCTGTTGGCCTGTGAGCTATATACATGAAGGATGACAACAGAACCACTGCAGGCCAATCACACGCAGCCCTACAGTCATTTCCAATTCATGTTTTTCTCATAATTAACATAATTCTCACATATTTCAATGATGCTCTAAATTCTTTTGGTGTAAAACAATGTGCTTTGTCTGTTCCAGGCTATAAGCACAGTGTGGCAAATAAAAACAACTTAACAACACCGGAGACTAACCCCTTTTTTCGAGGACGGGCGGATGATACCAGTGGCCCAAATTACATCACATGAATACTGCTCCACTTACATCACTAAAAGTTTTTAAGGCGTATTCTCTGGTAAAAGCCAAGTTGAAAGTAGCTTATTGTAGTTTAATCAGCTTTGCTGTTTCCATCTGGCTGCTCGAGCCTCGGATCATTCTGCAGCTAACAAAACTGAAAAGCATGCTGAGACTAACAACTAACTATGTTGCCAATGAGTTGGTTTAGTGAAACAAAGTTTATCTAAAGATACAACATGAGGTTGGGCCAGTATTGTAACTGCATGAAAAGAGAGGGCCATGTACTTTTAATGAATTTGAACTAAGCAATCGAGGCAGAGTAAGACCATCACTTCTTAATGGTAAAATAACTTTTTTTGTCAAAAGGAGTCTGATGGTTTTGAAGAGAGCATAGATGGATATAAAGGCTTTAGATCCCTGTCAGCAAGGGCTGTCTGATAGCAAGGTAAAGGGGTGAAAATGTTCTAAATGTGGCATACACTTAAACTGATATAATTTATTTTTAGGTAGGCCTTTTTTTTTTAGGTGGTTAAACTGCTCCATGAACAGCAGTACATTGCTTAGCTTCTTTTTGTCGGTACTCCTCTTTGCTTCTCCCAATTGGGGGCGGGCTGACCGCCACCTACTGTAGGTAATACATTAATTAAGGATAAGTGCCTCATACAACCCCACTCCAAAAAATCCACACAACCCTTTAAAGGAAGGCTCATTTTAGAGTAAATGCAGAGCGATGAATGAGCACTATTTGTTCACTTCCAAGGCTGCAACAATCTGAGCTGCCATGGTAATTCCTGTTTTATGTTGAAGTTAATACACATGTTACACATGCATTCAGTGTCAAATGGTGTCTTGTGTTTTAAAAAATAAGACTTGATGTTATCACATCATTTATGTTTCATTCAAACTGGACTGTCCTCCATACACTAAGTGTGAGCAGGAAACTAATTTTAAAACACTTCAATAAAACAGAAGCCTCTACTTTATAGACAAGAAAAAGGCATTCTATAAAGACTACTACAATTACTATAAGTTTATCTATGTTTCATGTTAGCCCGACATTAAGCTATGAAATGCATGAGCGTTATATAAGAGATTATAAGAATTAAGGAAGCCATTACATAGAAACAATTATACAGAAAAATAATCTCATCATGTAGCAGATGTGTTCAACGTGCCAGAACAAGGCAGCAGTTCTCTGTGGATGAAGGTTTGGATCTAGGGGGAACTGAAATCGCAATAAGCTTATAGGCAATCTATGAATATGATAAGATCAATTACTGTGATAGTTAAAAAAATGTGAACGCTGCTAAATCTATGTGCTTCTATGCGTTTTATTTTAGCGCAAATGTGTAGCCATTTTCATTTGATTATCAAGTGCGCATTGTTTGTTAATGAGATCATGAGAAAATGTTTTGTTAATTATTGTGTAAGCATTGTTCCACGTGGATATAATAGTTAAACAGAATAATGCTATTCATTGCCATTTTTTTGAATGACTAGAAATAGCTTCTTTAAATTAAGACTAATATTCCAAATACTCTTTAGAATAAACGGTGCTCACTGTAGTTTAAGCTTTAAAGGTTATTATCCTCTTTGATGCTTCAATTTTACAGATGTACAGTAGGTGTCAGGTATGTTCATGTGCTTATGTATTTTAATTGTGGCAATGTTTAATGTTTGTTTTCATGACTGTTTAAAAGCCCTTCTAGGGACGGGCATTGGAAACTAGTAATAGCTATAAATGCTGCGATGCTGTACACTGGAGATTTGTTGCACAAATGTCTATGTCTAAGTATCTTTCCCTATTCAAATAAAAATTAAATGGAAAAAAATGAGTGTGCTAAGTGTACAATAGGTTGTTTTTTGACTTGTTTTAGTTTAGATGTTTCAAAAAGATTCCTTTTAAAAAACAAATTGCATCATGATATAGACCAGACCAGTGTGTTCTTGTCTGTATGTGAACACACTATATTGACCAGCGATACATGAGAATATGCAATGCGTAATATTTTATATCTAAAACTGTTCAAACTACTTTTGAAAAGTTATGGTACTCTGACCTACCCTACTCACCTGGTTGGATGATACGAACTGGTTACATGCCTCCTTGAGTAGAACTTTGGCTAATTCTGCCCCTAAATGGTACCGAGCACACACCTACAGAATATGTGCAAACGACTTGGCTTCATCAATAGTGGTAAAAACTAATTTTAACTGGTATTTCAGGTTCATTTACCAGACACGTGTGGTCTGCTCTGAGCTTGTGAAAAGCACCTGGGAGAGCATCAACGTGTGCTGAAATTGATGACCACAGAAATGCTGTTCTAATCAGCTGATTGCTTTTTAAATCATTATCATTTTCCAGTATTGTTTAATTTACAACTCAGCAAGACTCCAACCAAACATCCACACCTCTCCTTCTGTTGAGGCATATGGGCCTGTGAACCACAGCGCTCAGCACAGCTCTGTCTGCAAAGATCTTTTCCTCAGCTCAGAACAATCATAAGCAGCGTGATATTCCACAAATATCAGAACACAGTGAGTATCATCAGTAACTTCATGAAAGCAGATGTGTTTGTGCAGATGTATGTTAACTACACAGTTACTGTCTAAAAGAAAAGATGGTGTGAGTGAACTGAGAAATAACTGCATGTTGTGCTCACACAAACACACACATGCAGTGAGTTTCAGTGCTTGTCAGAGGGGAGGCAGTTTGTTCGTATACTGTCTGTATACAGAGAAAAGAGAGACAGCATCAATAATGTAGCATCTTGACTCCGGGAGTCCACAAAGTCCAATTAATCTCAAAGCCAAAGGAACAAAGGCTTTGCTATTTGACAAACAGGACATGCTGTACTCTGTTCTGCTCTGACTCAGACTTGATAAGAAGAAAAGATCCAGAAAAGAAATGTTAGGGGGGCTAAGTAAAGGAGAGTAAAACACCAAAGGTGGCTAAAAGGGATCTTCAAAGGTAACGTCCTGACTCTTTTCAGCTCCTCTGACATTTCACTGCCACTGCCAGACAGGCCCACCTTAGATCTGCGCTCCAGCTGAAAACACACCTTTTACCTTCAGTCAAAACTGCCCCAGTCTAACCAGACTCCAGTTAAATTTGACTCACCTCACCCAAACTGTGATCGCTACTGCATGCTACACAGTCTGATGAGCAAATATATTATATGCACTTCTGTTAATATTTCTGCTTGTGAATGACAATACAATCTGTGCCCTTCATAATGAACATACAATATGTTCTTGTTTTTGTATGCAATGTTTTAAAAATAGTAGTTATAAATATTTGTTTTAGGTTTCCGGTACAGAGGCAAGTCTGAGATGAGTTCAAATGGCAGCCATATTACGGGTAATTACAGGTTAGCTCAAACACTGGATGTATGTATCACACTCTGGGTTTGATGGTTAACAAGCATATATCCAAACATAAATGATTTAAGAAAGTAAGGCTCCAACATGACACAGCAATGCTATTACACAAGATGACTGGTGGTGATTAATGCCACTGGATCCTTACAGGTTTATATCTGAGGGCATCTCGATAGGATCCAAACAGAGCGGCCTGCACTCTCAGGAAGGCCCTCGCCACACCACATCCTGTTGCTGTTGACTGCTTCTTCAGCTTGCTTTTCAGAGAGGACACCTGGTGGAAAACAAAAAGACAGAATGTGAGAGAGACAGACAGAAAGTGAAGGAAAGGGAGAGAGGTGGGAGGGCAGAAAGGGAGAGATGGCAGGGGGTGGGGGGAGAGTTAAATTATCACCTCTGAAATTGGTGGAGGAAACAGCTAGCCCATTCTGGGTGTGAAGTATCACATTTGCAGGTCATCTCAAAAAAGGAAAGAAAAGAAAGGGAAAAGCTTAAGCCTTTCCTCCAAGCTTATCTGTTGTGCTGCTGGGAGCACCTGCTGCTTTGCTAATTGAGCGGAGGATGGGGGGGCGGCGAGAGGGAGGGGACAGCAGAGAGGAAATGGAAACTCGCATCTTTGCTCTTCCTCTCTCACCCTCTCCCTCCATGTTGCCACCCCCCTCATCCCCATCACCTTCTTGCTTTTTTCATTTCTCCCTCCATTTCTAACTCTTTTCCTCTTTCTTCCCAATCCTCCTGTTTTCCCCTACCCTGTTGGCTATCCAAAACTCCCTGTAGAAAGGGACTCTTGACATAAAATGTCTTTAATTATTTCCCCTCTCCTGGCTCTGTTTCCAGGACTCCAGGCGAGAGTGGAGGAGCAGCAGGCCCGAGCTTGTTTTAGGATGACAAAAGATTCACCCTGGCCAGCGGGCCCTGGAGAGTCTGGGGAGGAAGTTGTCAAGAGGCTCTCCTCACCTGCTCAGCAGTGTTGTGGCAGAGTGAGGAGGAGGCAGGGATAGCGAGGGACCGCTGCTCTCTGTGTGGGCTGTGCCAGCGTAGCACAAAAGCACAACGTTTGATTGAGTTGCACAGGAGGTCTGGATTACTGTAATGCAGTTTTGGTATGGGCTGTGCAGTAGTACGGGCTTGAATCACAATTTTAATTTCAATTAGTGAAAAACAAATTAACTTTGCATGGTTTCATCTTATATTATCTACCAATATTTAAAAAGCTATACATACATTAAATGCAACAATAAATGCTTTATTTTTCTATATAGCACTCAGAAGAGTGTCACCTGAAGAGCCTATTGAGCCTGTGGTTAGTAAGAATTTGCTGTCTTGCTCAGGGCAGAGTAAGTGCTTCAGGTGAGGATGTTGTACCTTCTTACTTCACCACTTTACGGTCTGAATATGGAGTGAGAAAACTAACTGCACATGCAGAACTGATAAAAGTGTGTGAAACAAGTAAGATTCAACATTTTTGGTTAGCAGTCTGCCAATTAGATTTAACACTGCACTGCATATTTCACCAGTCCATTCAATCACCTCTTTATAGAGTGCAACATTTTGTGGGGTGTGCTCTGGCGGTTCCGTGTTAGAAGTGTGTGTTAGATAACTGTATGGTAGTCATCTGGCTTGTCTGCCTCTGTAAGGCAGTGTGGAACATTTAAAACAGATTCTATAAATCCATATTATTTAATGCTGCTATTTGATTGAAGCAGTATTGGTGGGCAGGAAGAGAAAGAAGAGGAGATGAAAGCAAGATCAGATTTAAGTGTTGTGTCTGCCTTTAAATAACCCCAGCTCTTCTGTAATGTGATACAATTTTGATCAGGTCTACTTCAGTTAGCGGTGGCCATATATATCATGCTGTGTAGCTGCAAAGTTAGAGGGATTATCGTCTGCAATTAGCCTATCTAGACGACTTCAGGGAGGAGAAGCAAAGTGTTAGCACACAGCTCTTTCAGAGGACAGGCAGAAAGAAACAGGCTGAGAGAGAAGGAGATAAAGTGAGACAGAGAGAGTGGCAGCCTTAAACTGGGACAAAGACAAAACGAACAGCGTGGATTCCTCTCCCCTGGGCATTCTCACTCTCCACAACGTCCCTGTGCTGCCATTGCAAATGCTCCCAGGCATCAAACAGGAAGTTTATCACGGTTAAATTAACAAGTGTCATCTCCATATTCACTCATTGTGCTAAATGCTTTTATGTTTATGTAAAGCCCTTTCTAAATTAATATTTCATGTTTATGTGCATTTTCAGATTTTTTTTTTTTTCCCCTCAATCAAAGCAAACACAATGTCAATCTAAGTGGGGGAAGCATACCCCAAAGACTGTCAGAGAAGACGGGATAGTAGCAGAGTTCACTCTGTACACAGAGTTCTGTACAACAGCTTTGAATGGGTGAGAGCTCTGCAGTGGCAACCACTTTTTAATGAGGTGGGGACAAAATCACTTTTGTTTTGTTACTCAGAGAAAAATGGGTGATAAAGTAATAAAATCAAAGTTTTACATTTATTCACGAGTAGGATTACGCATAAAAAAAGAAAAATAAGTCACAGGTGGTAATTAATTAAATTGTCACATAACAAATATAGTAGAAGTGCATGACAGGTACCAGAGTATCGTTCTTTTGCTAATAGAAAATCTAAGCACAGTCTTTTGTGCACTCCTTCACATATCCGACACAGAAAATAAATGTGTGTTTAGTAATTGGATATTGAATATGGCGCCTACGCCACAATCATCAGGTATGCCTCCACGGTAATGGCTCTGTCAAACTAATTAACTTCTACAGTTTGAGTGAAGCTAACGAGATGCGTACAGGCATCAGAGGAAGGCCAGGCTCTACAGGTGATAACCCTATTTGGCAGTGACATTTTTTAGTGTAAAGTCACAGTGGCGGTGATGAGATCAAAGGCAGAGAGTCCCCCATTGGGTCCAATTAGAACTATAGCATTGTACAGCGAAGGGGTGGCAGGAGGAGAGAGGGGAGTGGGTGGCTGAATAGAGGGAAGAAAAAAAAACTGTTGAGTTATGATATTCATAATCTATGCAGAGAGGCCTTTCCAGTACAGGTCTTCTCCCCATAGCTGTGATCTTTTCAATTTACATCAAGGGAAGATAGTTGGGGATGAAAGTGGGGCATCTAAGGCGCTCAACCCACAGAGGGGAGACATGGGGCCTCATTAAGGCCCAGCCCAGTCAGCCCTAAACAGGGTTTGAAGTGCGTCAAATAAAGAGCATAGGGTCAAAGGTTAGACATAGAACAGATCTCCATTTAACTCTCCAGCTGGAGATGGTAATTAGCAGGTGCAATGATGATCCCTGCCTGACTGTAAGGGATGATACCACTGTATGTGACATCAGGCATCTGTGTGAATATGTGTGCGAGTTCATGCATGTGTACACACGGACACACAAGGTGCCTGATGTCACCTACAGTGGTATCCTCCCAAGGGCCCTTAATCATTTCATACTCACATGCACGTGAATACAGAATACTCAGGTACTGTGTATATTTACACCCACACAATATTAGAATAGAAATTCTGATGGCAAACTTGACAAAGACACCTCTCGCTGTCTTTGTAAGAGCTAAGTAGAGAAGTAGCCTACAACTACTCCATTCTAAAACTCAACCTGATAAAATAATGATAGTTTTATCACTTTATGTTGTACATAACAACAGGCAATATTTCTACAGAAAGTGATCATATAAACAGTTACACCCCAAAACATATGAAATCTGGTCATTGCTGTTAATTAACTATTGGACATATCATTAACGTCCACTTCTAGTTAACAAGCAAAAACAGAAAACAAAACATGAGAAAAGGTAGGAGCACAGCTAGCAATATTATATTTACTAACAAAAAAGCTACTCAGAATTCTCCTCTAAATTTTCACTAAAGCATAAAAAACCCTTCCCAAATAACAACCCTGACACTTGTCTGTTGTTAAAATAAATAAATATATAAATAAAAAGTTGGGTTTTCTTCTCACAAAAAAGAATGTTTTGTTTAAGATTCTGTCCAGGGAAAGAAAGCCATGGGGACGCAATTAAAGAACTACAAAGAAAAAAATAGTTATGAAAATCTCCCACTTTCTTTTGATGTGCTGCAGTCTGAACTGTACACACACACACACGTACGTACACACACACACACACGTACACACACAAAATCTGAACAAAGACACACAAAGAACCGGCATATACGCTCACACGTACTGTACATGAGCATGTAACTTGCAATCTATAAAATTCTTTCATTCAATTTAATATGAATTAGGCGGTTATATTTAAATATTTAATCGCATTAATGTCATAGTTAACTCGCAATTAATCGCACATTTTTATCTATTCTAAATGTCCCTTGACTTCTTTTTGTCCCATTATTGTTTTGGATTTTAATGCTCTTATGAACATGGAAAAGTAAATAAGCTTGCTTTTGTGCAAACTTGGTTTTGGCATATAACCTAATGTAGTGTCCAATGTAACACTAACATTCTCACTTGGAGCAACTAATCTCTTACACAATGTAACACTGTCCATCAATAAAAGAGTGAAAAAAATACTTTGATGAGGGGGCAGAGAATTCACATCAGCTGTGTGATTGGCCATCAAGTGGTATTTCAGACTGGACGTGTTGTGATGATAGCTCAGTTCACAACGAAAAAACACACAGATCACTTTGGTCTTGTCAATGGAACCATTTGGCAACTTTTAAAAAGTAAACTTTCCATTCAGAATCCTACTGGCATCCATTTCCTCGTCTCATGCTCGCCATCCACTCAAAACCTAATGTTACTACTCTTTGGCCGGCTCACAAGCCCAAACAAGCGTGTACAGCGTGCCTGTTGTTTTGTTTCCAATCTAGTTAGATCAGGTGTGGTTCTGTATTTTTTTCTAATGTTACTAGTTGTTGCAACAGCATGTGAAAAAAACTACAAAGTTTGCTAGGCTAAAAAGAGCGCTATAAAAAAATTTTTGCCGTTAAAAAGGGGTTTGCGTTAACACCATTAATAATGGGTTTAACTGACAGGACTAGTATGAATATTTGGTATTTTGATTACTAAATTAACCTCTTTTTTTTAGGTCTTTTGGTAAATTGCATAATATTAGGAATACTACTTAAGTAGTGGAGTTAATTAAAATCTTTCATAACTAACCACATAAATTCACTAACCACTAGTCTTTTGTATGATAACAAATATGAATATTAAATTAGCAAAGTGATATAAATATGTAATAACAACGAAAGACTAATATAGACAAACTATTAAGGCACACAATGAGACATAATTCAGTATGTTGATCTGCTGTTAAGCACATGCAATACAATGTATTAGCCAAGCGAAATGAAAAAGAGTGAGAAAGCAATGGGGAGAAAAAGTCTGTGAGTGTGTGTGAGGGTGTGTGTGTGTTTTAATAGGGCTATCTCAATGCCATGAGACTCTCCCCGGTGTGGGGTTACTTTGTCAAGCTGACCTCTTATAGCAGCTGAGTTTTGCATACATAATTAACTACAGCTAAATGTCATCTCTCACTTCAATAACTAACGTAGTGGGTGATGCTGCTCTCTCTTTTTGACTCCTAATCCGGAGTGAACCGCCGGCAGAAGGAGAATGTGAAAATGAAGTGTAGCTTTTAAACTCCACATGAGTAAATGAGGGGTTACTAACACTGCAGAAAAGCAGTGTATGCACAGTTCAGTACTAGCTAAAACAATCATAACCTGTAAAATAATGTTTCAAATGAGCGGATATCGACATTTGCAGTTGGTAAAGTACAGACACAATAACATCAACAAAACAAATGCTTTGGAGCTCGTTATTATGTGTTGTGGACAGCCAAACTGTTTCTGTGAAATACAATATGTAACTGAGGTAGGGTAACCACATTCCCAAGCTAATATGTAGTTAGTACAGCATGTGAGCAGCTTTACTGTAAGTGACTCCGCTATACTGGGAAAACATCAATGAAATGAAACACTAAAACTGAAAATGGGGGAATCTGGTGGACATAACAAAAATCTGTAAGTAGCAAAAGTTTACTATTGAACTAGATCTGAATGTCATTGATGAACATTCCTGGCCGACAATGTGTAGGTGTCTCTGTCTGTGTCGGTGCATCTGTGTGTGTGTGAGTGTTTGCCTGCTGTCGGTTGTACTCCATTGTAGATGATGATGTAGATGTTTTCTGGGAGCATCGGAGAGCTGAACACCAAATTAAAGCCGCAATGTTTGATTAAGTGTGCCAGGTGATCTCAGGAGAGGCACGCAGACACAACCTCAACCCCCTCATTCATTTGTAAACCTCCAAATGCAGGCTTGAAATACAGGAAGTAGGAGTGTACGCTGTAAATTCCCCCCTTGATTGGGAATACAAATGATCAAATGTATGAAGGCTAGGAATGTATGGGTACACAGTGTCAGCAAAGTTGCAAGAGGCAGAGAGGAGGAGAATAGAAGGAATTAGGCTGTGATGTGAGAGAGAGCATCTGAAAATAAAGATGTAAGCTGCATTGTAGCACCTTACCTTGAATAGGTGGTACAGAAAGAATAATACATGAAAAAAATTCTTCCGTTATTGGTTTGAGATCAATTGTTGGGATCAAATAAGAATCTGATTCGGTCACACACAGTTTGTTTTCAGAATTAAGAGACTCCTAATTCGCTATTCTTGGATACTTTTAATGACTAGCGAGGTAAACACCTCTACCAACCAAAAGCCAATTATAACTTTATCAGCACAATCTCTGTGCAGAAGAGGAACTGTGGATCTCAGAAAGAGAAACAAAAATACCTTGATCATCCTGGAAAAAAAAAATGTTTTTTTATGGAATATCTCTTTTCAGCGTGCTTGTCAACACATTGATTTTACTGACACGAGCACAGTCTCTCTGAGATTAATATGATTTATTAATGTGTATAAACTATTGAAACTTTTAGTTCAATTTAGGTAATCGGAAAATATAACCTGCTAAAAATACAATCTTGACAATGTATTTCTTTAATAATATCACACTGTTTACCTAAAATATAGGAGTAAAAAAAGAAAAGCACAAACTCAAATAAAGAAACCAAGAAAAGTTCCACGATTTTTTAATACCAATATACCAAAATATACTGGTTAAAAGGAGAAATGTTTAGAGTGACTTTAAATAGGTACGAAAAAAATGTACAGGGCAAAGAAAACTAAAAGTTAAAGAGATTCATGTGATTAATTTATTGCCACTGTCAGACCATGATTTGTATATTTGAAAAGACAAATCCAGAACAAAACTACAATACATGCTGAGCCATTGATTCATATGATGTTTCCAATTTAAAAAATGTCAAACGCCATTCTCTAAAGAGTGTTGCATCCTTTTTTTGACCCATTACCAATTACTCTGTTATTCAGATCTTTCCTCTTTTTTTGCCAAACGGAACCGCTACTGGCATGGTAGCATTAGTAATAGTCAATAAATCTAAAATATTATGTGTGAAGTTGCGGGAAAAGACCATTAAGGGGCGGGCACTAGTGGAGCCGGTGTAGGGGTCCTGTCTGAAAGAAGGCGGCTAATTCGGGACAACTGTGAACTCTGAACCTGCTAAAAGCACGGCCACTGGTCAGCCGAGCCACGTAATAGAGTCCACATGTGCTCACAGCCTGCGTTGCCATAATTAGATGGATCTCTAAAGGTTTGCTTAAATCAACATCAGAGTGCTATGTTTTCACTCTTAGTTAGACTTAAAAGACGCAGAAAAACTGCCTGTGGCCTTCACCTTTTATTCCATTTCATGGTTTATATATTCATACAAAGTGATGCTGGGCTTTTAAAGTGACAATAATCATTACTTCATAGGTCTCAGGGCTTCAATTTCACATTGAATAAAGCCTGAGTGTTAAGTAGTAGCCAGTGTTACAGTGAGAATTAGAGAGAAATTAAGAGTGTTTTAATAACTCAGAAACAACGCGCGGCAGCTCAACCCAGGCAGAGAATCGCTCAGCATTAATCAAAATTTCAGGCCTTGTGTTTGACAAACTGCACAATGCCTCAAACATGTCCTTGTGTGTAAACACAAACATCAAATGCCATGTGGCATGTCCTCATCACTAACAAGCAAGCTAACAAGCGACCTGGAATTCCACTCAATTAGTACCTGCACACTTCCTTATTAATCTACTAGCCTCCGTGAAAAGATGAGAGGAGACGGGGGAAAAAAAGTAAATCGGAATAAAACAACAACAATTTGTTGCAATAAATATATTAATGCCAGTGAGGGTTTCGTTTCAGGTGGTGGAAGTTGACATGATATGCAGGCTATGTTCTGTCATTAGTAAGGAAAAATGGTGAGTAAGGGATCAAAGCAAAAAGGCTCTGAGCCTGCCACTTAATTTATCACACGGCAAAGACAAAGGCTTTTCTCTCTGCTTCTGTCGCTTTTCAAAAGCCCTGACTCCTTTTTATGACAAACTCAGTTTGCAATTTAATTTAGGACTTGAGTCCCTCGGTGCAGAAAAGCAAGCAGGCAGGAAGTGAAAAGAAGGTACTGTAGCGAGACAAGCACACAGGCAAAGAAGCAGGAGAAGCAAACAGCGGGTGTTAGAGACGTCCAGGCTGGTGGCAAGCACTGTGAGAGAGAGAGACAAGGAGGCAGACAGGTGTCATGAAACTCCAGCAGCCAGCCAGAAAGGCAGGCTATAAGGCAGGCAGGAAAACAGGCTAAAAAATAGGCAGGAAATTGTATAAAATGTAGGAAAAGATCTTATTATTGTAACTTGTAAAGAGGCATCAATGTACACCAGCAGTTGTGGTGTGCTGAGCAGTGCTAAATCAGGAGAACCAGAGGTGTGGGAATGTGACAAGGTCTGGAGTTTGTTGGGCAGTGAATTGAATTATATATTGCAGGTAGAGAAGGAGTCCGGTGGAACCTGAGAATAGCAGTAAGCAGTGGGGGTAATAGTGCGTCCGCAGCCTCAGTGGGGCCTCACACAGGAGCTTTAACACATAAATTCAGAAAACGGATAAACATACAGTTTCTTACTACTACAAAGACGGGGAAGACAAGCATGGGTGTTGTTCAGTGTGTGTGTGTGTGTGTGTGTGTGTGTGTGTGTGTGTGTGTGTGTGTGTGTGTGTGTGTGTGTGTGTGTGTGTGACCCTGATGCCGTGGTTTCCTGTAGCACTGACCGGCGTCCGTGCTCCATTAATTAAAGAGACGATGCACTGGCAGGTGGCTTCACTGCCCACACTGGTAATTGGCCCCCTTCTTCCCACTCTTTCCCCCTAGAAAATCACCCATCTCTGCCTTTTCTTTTCTTTTCTTTGCCTTGTTCCCTCCTCCTATCTCTCGTTCTCAGAAACGTGCCAGTGGGCAGGCAGAAATGCAAGACTTTGTGAAATAATGATTAGAATGGATGGAGATGAAGGGAAGGGAGCTGCACATTTTCCCACAAGCCTCTGATGGTCGGGGAATGCTGTTCGCCTTCAAGCGTCATACACCGCGGCGGGAGTTTACTTTAGACAGCCACAATCTGAGGAGCCAGTACTGCAGTCATTAATGATGTTGGGAGGGGACAGAGCTATACTTTGACAAGTTTCTGCATGTGTATGTGTTTGTCTGTGTATGTTTTTCTGTGTGTGTTAGTGAGTATGAGAGTACATTGGAGGACAAGAGAATGTGTGTTTATGCAAGAAAGACTTGATGTAAAAGAGGAAAAACGAACCCTTCTTTGTGTCATCTGTAATGAGACAATAAAGGTTAAGAAGCTCTTGAAGGTGTGTGTGCGTGCGCCTCACCACGTCACTGGGCAGGTTGTGCAGATCATCAAAGGGACTCTCCAGGGTGTTGGTGTCCACATTCAGAATGACCACATCCTCCAGTGATCGACTGCGTACTCTCTAAAGAAGGACAAGTCCAGTGTTATCAGCAACAGTGCACAAGCTGCCATACTAATAACTTTAATCACCATCTCACAACATGGAAGAAATCTCTCTGTAAATACTATTACAACATGTCCCATTTTGTAGGCAAAAGTTCTAATGTAATTACCAATTAAAAAAGTATTTTTACTGTTTTCACATAATGGAATTTAAGCATTATTTCTCAAAGTGAACCTATTTTTTTTTTGCAATCAAACATTTCATACTAATTAATTGTGTTTACTATTGAACATTGGTAGAAACATGTATGTTAAATAAATAACAAAGAGCCTGAAAACCTAGTTTGGTTAATTATCAAATCATGACATTAAGTTCACATTTGAAGTGTGGCCCAGGTGTGTTTCCTAGCAGCCAAATTCATGTCTGTCCTGAAGTCCCAGGTAGGAGAAAGCACAGCGGTCACTTTGAAAACCACACTGTCATCACACTCCTTTACGATTAACGATGAAATATAGCATGTAGGAAAATAAATATTAGGACATTTTTACTGTAACACATACATGCTCACAAAATGAAGAATGGCACTGAGAGGAAACATTTGAATTGCGCAAACATTTTCCACAGCACCAAAACCTCATGCATCAACAACAACAACAGAGTGATGCTGTGCTGCGCTGTGTGCATTCTGATGGCGACAAATCAACTATTATTTCAGTGTGGCGCAGGATGCAGGCAGGTGTGGTGGGTGGTGGTGGTGGGGGTGGGGGCAGCATAGTGTGTGAATTTCTAGTTTGTCACTTTTGTGACAGCCTGTGCAGTGGAGGCTCACATGCTGATCTGGACTAATTATGTAGTGGTGGAAAAGGGGGTCTGTCATGGATGCAGAGTGTGATAAATACTGCCAGTGCCGCAACTGTCAGACAAATATCACACACACACACACACACACACACACACACACACACACACACACACACACACACACACACACACACACTTACACACAACTGCAAATGTGAGCGTGTTTGCAACGTGCATTCAACGTGCATTCACACACAACCGCAGGGCTGGTGACGCCCCCCGCCCCCCCCCAACCAACACACAGGGTTTAACAATGAAGTAGAAAAGCTCTTTGTTCGCAGATGCTTTTTCTGCCTTTTGTATTTCTGGTTAAGAATCCACACAAGCAAGACAGAAAGATAAAGATGAAAAAACATTCTCTTGATTTTTTTTTAATTCAATGTGTTGGAGGTGCCAAACAATTACCTTACTTCAAATATTTTATACCAAAATTGAGAGCACAATTCACCAAACGAGGTGCAGCATTAGACCACTGACCATATATAAAGAGAGGGAAAACTAGGAATTGACTACGTAGAGTTACGTCTTTGTTCCTCAATGTAAATTGATTGTTCTTTTCAAAAAAGTCCACTGAAATGTATAATATACTGTATATCTGATGCAAATTAGGATACATCAACATTTAATGTCTTATATACAGTACCGTTTTTTAATACATACATCAATTTGCAGCAACACATTATGCACATGCAGTATAATTATTTATGCACTTTTATTTGCAAATACAGTACATATCCACAGATTAACTAACGTACCTCCAGCAGACTAAGATGAACTCCCACAAAGTATGGCATGGGGGCACTGTGGATGGAGAGAGGAAAGCTGTGAGCAATATCAATATCAGATGGTAGAAATATTTATGGAAGCTACACTGGCACAGCACATTTCACACAATCTGAAAAAGTAAAATGCATAGCCTAATGTTAAGCTTTGATTAAAAGATTAGTCGATAAATGTATGTATATATTCAATAACTATGTTGATATCTGATTAATCTTTAGTTATTTATCAAGCTATAAACTAGAATAAATCACAGACCCTTCAAGGTGAGGATTTGGTACTTTTGTTT
Source organism: Percina caprodes (assembly GCA_013375575.1). Taxonomy (NCBI): domain Eukaryota; kingdom Metazoa; phylum Chordata; class Actinopteri; order Perciformes; family Percidae; genus Percina; species Percina caprodes. Next base: position 2,617,869 of record JABXJD010000004.1, on the reverse strand, counting down.
GCATTCCTATATTTTGTAAACTTAATGCTGTTAGGATCTAGCAATCTGAAGATATTACCTGGTTGTAATATGCCTTGTGATGGCATTTGGGATTGTTTTAACATCTAATACACTAAATTATTAATTTGAAATAAATCAATAGTTCAGAAAAAGCATAGGCTTTTTAAAAAAAAAAGTAAAACATATTTTAACAACTGCTAGAAATTATGTTAAAACCACTGTAATGCAACAGATGTGCATTGGATGCATTAAAATTAGCATTGCATGAGATTACATAAGGGTAACATAGGTAGCAAAACTGATTATAATCCATATGTTATTCTTTAACCCAATCATATTGCAGTACATGTAGGGTGTGGCCGCTTACTGAAACTCAGACTTCAAATTATTTTCCCAGAAACCATAATGCCTCTCAAAATGGGAAACAATTAGATTAACTGTGTGTGTGTGTGTGTGTGTGTAGCAGCCCAAGCAAATTGATCTGGTGCTACTGGACTGGTTTAAAAAAGAAATTAAGTTACCAGGGACACAAGTTTCTCCTTCAGTCAGTATTTTTAACTTGGAGAACTTAAAAAGTTCAAATGTGATTCCAAAAAAGTACATTTTGTCTAAAAATGTTTTCCTTTTATTCTAAAACTTCCACACTCAGCTATCACTAAGCATTAATTTACCTGAAAGGTACTGAAAAATTCTAATGCAACAGCTCTTATTATTTCCACTGTGTATTAACAATAACAACAATAAACGTTGTTTCAGGACATTTACTATAATTTGTCTTCTAACAACATGGTTGATTCACAAAGTACAGACAGACCTGGAACACTTCCCAGAAAGCTAAAGGGTAGAAGTGTCAACGGTTTTCATTCTACCCTCAAAAAAGGTTTTGCATGATTATTATCATGTCATTCATGTTTTATGTGATATTTATCTTCAAATTGAAAGTTAGTGGCAAGGAAAGGCTGAATCATAGAGTATGTTTCCTAACCACCATGATGGATTAAATCAACAAAAACGGTCAAATAATAGAAACCATTTTTATGATGAGGTTTACAGAGGAGGCAATAATCGGATAGCTTTGGGTCAGTGTATTCCTGGCAAGAATGATTCAGAGGCCACAGGCTTGTAATCAACTTAAAGCAACAGCAAAACAAAACAGCAGGCCTGTAGCTCTGAACTTTAGCCACTTTCTTCTCTGTTTCATGAATATCCTTCTTTCACCAACATTTTCACAATGCATGCACATGTACACATACATGCACAGAAAGAACATCTAATATAATTTAGTTATCTAATCAGTGCATAGAGGACACCCCTGTGATTAAATAAGATAATGATGAGTCTTCACAGAGTGTTTAAAATCACATTTTACTGTCAGTGATGAATAGCGTTTTGAAGCTGACGTGTCCTTTTGTGCTAAAGCACTGCACTGTAAGTGTCAACGTAAAGCTCCTTTTACATAAGCTGTCTTTTCCACTCTGCTTTTTTAATACTGTATGTGGATATCTGAAGATGATATGAACACATGTAGATTTGTAGATGAGCTGTTACTTCTGCTCTACATTTAGTTTTAATTAAGTCCATTCAGATTAATTGAATTTGAGTTGGATGGGTGGTAATGAACCCCCGAGAGGGCTAAGATGATGAGATGACGTGGTGCTAGAAGTGGCATGAAATATGGACCAAGGTGATCCAGGTCGTTTATTACGTGTAAGGGGCCACACAGGAGAAGGCGCATCACAAGAGGAATCGTGCGAACGGGTGGGAGAATATGAACACGTGTGTCTGCACTTTTACACAGAGGTTTCAGCGGCAGAGCTCGGTGCATGACCAGCACTGGTGTGTGTTTACGTTTCTATGTGTCAGGTGTGTGTGTGCGTGTGTGTGAGCGTGCATGCTTGTGTGTCGGAAGGTGGCTGAATAATGAGAGAAAGAAGGAGAGAAAAGGTGGGGCGTAAACATTTATTATGATGGTCCTGATAGTGTTCATGTATTTGTGTGTTACAGAGATGGTCAGCCTTACCAACAGTAGTCCAGAAGATGCGAGGGCAGAACAGGGATGAAGATGTGCTGCCAGTACATAGGAAAGAGCAGAGCTGCTGCACCGTGGACACATGCAGTTAACTACAGAAAGAGAAAGAAGTAAGACAACAAACTCGACACAACACAAAAAAATGGAAAGACAATTTATGCTGTATGTTTACTGGAATGTTTACTTCCATTATTAAACTGAAGGTTTGTGTGGATTCAGAAGAACTGCCCCAAAGACAGAACTGCAACAAGTTAAAAAATGCAAGAATATAACTTTGAACTAAATGTAATGCTTGTCTTTTTTATTTCTAAAACATTTGTACAACTTATCTAACTTGGCTTCTTCACTGCTAAAGTCTATAGAAGAGAGAACTTCGGCTCTATTTCCTTCCAAACAATATCCTATTTTTCAAAAAGATCCAGAAGTCTCATCAAGGTTGCTGCTGTGGTAATGTTTTGTGTTGATGCGTCGATCATCAATGTTTGATTTCATTGAATTAGCCTTTAATCTTGCTCACAAACAAAAGCCCTCAGAAAAAACAAAAACGTGGTACATTGACATGCCTAGTGCTGTTGATGAACACACAACCTGCAAGCTATTGTTGGAGGAAGAGAAGAACAGACTGAAAGCTGGAGCGGTTGTCTTAAACTCATGACAGAAACACAGCAGAGGAACAAAGATTTATGAGGAGGTGAAAAGAAAAGTATTGAAAGGACTGACATGAAGAATGGCAACACATGCTTTATACAAAAAGAACAATGTTTCCACCAAATTGATTCATTTGTGGTGGGTCATCACTGCAATAATCTTACCACCTTTGCACATGGCATTAAGACATTTTAATAAAAAAAATAATTCAAAGCAGATTCTAACCCATTTTGAACACAGAAATGAGAGCAAATAAAGTACAAGCCCAGTGTTCATAATTAACTGCTTTAGAATTCAATGTCAAAGTGAGAATTGTGCTACGACCTGCACAAAAACAAAGCCCAAAACAGTGCTGACAGTAACCATCAAAATCTAAATCCCTCCAACTCCTTTGGCTAAGAAATTAGAGAGAGAGAGAGAGAGAGAGAGAGAGAGAGAGAGAGAGAAATAACATCTTTTTAACATATAATGAGAAGCAATCACATGAAGATGGCATTCTTTTTTCAAACAAGCTATCTACATTGTCTTAAAAACCAGCACTCCCCCTCTTGACATCCCAGCTTATAAAAACCTAGCTATAGTAATGACCTAAAACACAAGCACCCGCATACACACACGCGCACACACACACACACACACACACACACACACACACACACACACACACACAACAGGAGAAAGAGGCGTTAGCTCATCCCCCAGATTAAAATAACATGATTAAATATGGAAAGAGAACAGAGGTCTGAGGGGCTCCTGCGGGACTTCATTAGGGCAAATTGCCAAAGAATGAAACATGAGTTAGCCAAGAGAGACTGCGGGCTAGGCCAATACCGCCGGGACCCCAGAGCAGCAGCCGCTGTTATACTGCTGCAGCTTCACAGTCAATGTGTGAAGCGGACACACACTATCACACATACGCGCACAACTACCAGGAGACCCCCTGCTCACTGACACACACAATGTCACAATTGACCGGCCAAAAGCGGGTGAGCCTGGCGAATGAAAACCACTGCTGCCAGAGAAAGAGGAAAAAATGCCCCACCCTTTGAATCCACCCAAACATCAAGCCCGGACATCTGAAAAGCTTACAACAAAAAAGTGTGTGTGACTGTGTGTGTCCATGTGCCTGCCTCCCTGCATGTTTGTTTTAACTGCATTCATTTTTCATATCGGCAGGAAAAAAAGCAAGGATCTTTTTTTTTATCATCTCTGTGCAATCTCTCATATACCCAGTCCCACAATAGTTAGGACTTAATCAACATTTAATTGGTGTCTTGCTCTGTGTATCTGCATATGCATATTTCCGCTGCCTGCCATCTTCAAATAAAACACAACAATGCCACGCTCCTGTCAGGATTAATTCCCTGGCAAACATTTTTTTTTTTTTTTTTTGCTAATTCTGAAAATAAATCAATGCTATGAATATTAATGTCTGAAAGTGAGATACTTGGTGGAAGAGCTACTATCAAAACCATCCCACCTTTCTCCCTTTTCCAAAGCGAGGACGGTAAGAGGCCATTAAATTGTGATGAATAGAGGTCAGCATTCCGGCTGTGGATATACATACACACATACGTACATGTGCCACACAAGCACGCACACACACACACTAAGCGGAGCACCAACAGGCGTGTGTATTTCTCCTCTGGGAGTGCGAGACAAGCCCCAGCCATTCACTGGTACCAGGAGGTAATGGCACAGAACACCTCGCTAACCAACTTCAATTATCTCCACCCGGCCTCAAGGTGAGCCCCCCAACTGGCATGATTTACTCTCAGGTTGAAAGGGAAAACAGGAGTCTCTCTCTCTCTGCTTCTCTTCTTCTCAGGCTGGGTGGCTGGCTTGGGGGAGTTGGCCGAGAGGGGAGGGGGGTTACTGAAACTAAGATAATGATTTATACAAAGCAAATCTAGATTTCTGTTTCCTTTTATTTGATATCTCCAAAGCAATGAAGGTGGCAGTGTGCCTGAGATAAAGCAACTTGGAAGGAACTCCAGAGGAATAGTTCACTTATTTGCTTCTCTAATTCAGCTTAGTACAAATCCCTGTGTCCTTGTTCAAATTTTAGAACGAACGAGGCAAAACGTAAAAGGAAGATAAATTGGGAAAAAAGAAATCGTACCCCTTTTTTCCTTCATTTAGAGGGGGGCTTCACATGAGAGTGGGTCATGAGAGGCTAAGGCTGATAAAATATTTGCCAGGCTGATAAATAATAGATGAGTGGAGCCAAATGGCTTACACGCTCCACAAAAGACCTGGGTGCTTAATATTCCATTCAATAGAGAATCACAGATACAGTCCCCAAGAACAAATACAGGATTAGGTGCTGGGTCCAGTCCTCAGGGACCAGGGCTCTGCCCGGTAATGAGGGGCTGCCTGCCTCTTACACTGTGTGTGTGTGTGTGTGTGTGTGTGTGTGTGTGTGTGTGTGTGTGTGTGTGTGTGTGTGTGAGAGTGTGAGTGTGAGTGTGTGCCTGCCCCCTTCCTCTGAGAGAAGCTAACCGATTATACAGCGACAGCCTGCTTCAAAAAGCAGTCAAGGTCTTTGGTTCTGCCCCGAGAGCTTTTTTTAGTGCACTGTAGCCAAGACAGAAACAGTCCACACTAACACTGGTTTTCCAAGATCCATTCAACAGGACTAAAGAAAGGAGAGACAGAAAGAGATGGACAGGAGGTGAACGTGGGAGAAGAAAGAGAAGAGTGAAGAGATCAAATTTGCATTGCAACTTTGAAGTAGGTAGCAATAAACCTAAGCTGAGAGGTCACACACCAGTTTTGTCAATAATGGGGGTCTGATTGTGAGTTAATTGCCGTGGCCCCTTTCAGACTACATACTAATAGTATTCAGTAAGTACTGCATACTAAATGTCTCAGCATACTGTTTTTGCTGTAAAAATCTACATAATAATTTTATACTAACAGGAAATGAAGCAATGTGTGTGCTGTTGATGTCAAACTACGACTTTGGAATGTCACTACCAATTATACTTTACAAATAGACATCAAAATATTTTTCAAAGATTTAACAGTTATTTTTTTGCTTCCTGCTGTGTTCACAAGGCTGTTCTACCACTATCAACAATTTGATTTTATAATTTCCAGCTTTGAGCAGCTCCCGAATTTTCTTTGAGTATTGCATTGTGTGGGACAATAACGTCAATCAACAGCACACTGAAAGATCCAGTGTTGCACACTTACCGAACTGTGTCACTTTAAGACTGTGAACATGCCACTTGACCCACTAGATACATCTGATCTTATCAACACTGCAACTTAAGCTTTTCAGACTCTGTCCTTAAGCAGTGTGTTTCCACACACATCATTTCTCTTTACCTGAGCAACTGGACCTGCTGAAGTGAAACAGACTAGATACACCTCTTTCACATATCTTTCATATTTAACGGTAGTGTAATGGAGATTTTACTGGACTGGAAATATAACACTAATTCCCTCTGTTTGTATACTCTAGATGAGGGAACCTATCGCACATGTTAAATTAAAGAAAGTGTGGAGAGTGAGACAAACAGCTGCTGCTGCAGGCAATGTAATTCAATTTGACAGGAGGAATGGTATCAACAGAATCGCTCTTGACCTCTTCACACCAGCCTCAAACACTCATTTCCCTTCCACTAGCCTTTCCTTCCAACTCCGTCCCTACACACTCTCTACATTCAATCCTCTCTTCTCCTTTCCCAGCCTCCTATCCATCCCAGTTCTTAATTTCTTATTCTGTTTTCCTCCTCTCATCCTTCTGCCTTCTGTCCATTTCTCTCATTCCCTCGTTTCTCCTGTGGGTTTAAAACTGTGTTATTCTTTCCCTCTCCCCTCTCCTGCATAGAGTAAGTCACCAATTACCCATGCTCTGCTTCTTTCTCTGTTGACAAACGCCAGTGTCAGGCCTGTAAGTAAGGGGGTGTGTGCACACAGGACGACAAAGGTAACAGCTAACGCCAGGCCTCCCACACATGCACACACAGTCACTGACTCTCTTGCAGAAAGACACAAGACATAAGGTACAAACACCTGTGAGTGCAGAAGACACACAAACAGGTGCATGCAAAAAAGACGCAAACACCCACAACATATGCACATACACATACACAGCAGCACAAATCAGACACATGGCATGAGGCTGAGATAAGTCTATTGAGGGGAAGGATGTCCCAATGTTCTGCAGATGCACAACAACAGAGAGACGCATTAAGACACCCAGGAAGAGGGAGGCAACATCTGAGAGAAAGAGAGGTGAAGCCAGGGTGAGTGAGAGACAGATGGACAGAAAATAATGTCAGTGTGGAAAAATAACTAAGACAGAGTGAAAGAAGAGAGACTGAGAGAAGTCAGGGAAAGAGAGGGAAAGAAGAACAGAGGAAAAGGCAGGAAGCAGAGAGACAGCTGGCACTCTAGGGCATGGTGGATGGATAGTTCCTTGTTAGCATAGGCCTGACAGGCTGATGAGAGGGCTGCTGTCAGCCGGTGCTGGGGCCGGGCTGTGTGAGTTTGGGCGATAGGCAGGGCAGAGGCTGGGCTCGAGAGCTGGGGGGCCTCGGCAGATGAAAGACACGAAGGGTGGTGGGGCGATGGTAGTGGGGGTCCTCCCAACTGACTAGTTAGAGGAAGGGCCGATGCAGTCCTATTATACGGCCCTATGACAAGGCTGCACGCATGGCTGGCTCCCGCCCCTGCGCCACCGCCGACCGGCCTTTTAAAACAGTGGTACCATTCACCTCCGGTCACGAAACAGCAATAAGTCAACTGACGCATTGTTGTAAGATCATGATTTATTCTTTTGCTGTTGGCTGCTTGCGAGACACGCCGGCCATGTACCGGCAGACTGACACACAGGGTTCGCCAAGGGCTTTAAGACAGGCAGCACCTAGAGCAGGCAGAATAAATGCAGTATATGTGTGTGTGTGTGTGTGTGTGTGTGTGTGTCTTTCTCGCTCTCTTTCCACTTTCTATTCCCTGTTTCTCTTTGCTTGGCTGAGAGGCTGGACAGGCGGAGGTGGTGAAAAGCAGCTGGATGGTACTAACGATGTTACTAACAATACCTTCTCTTATACATCCTCTATCTGTAGCAAGCAGACTATCGAAATATTACCTGTCCATCCAGTGACTGTTAACACTCACTTTAACAAACATTGACAAACTCAGACGTTAATTATATATTTCCCATCCTTTAAGATATTTGATCACAACACAGTGGTGTGGATAATGAGCTGGGCTCTTTGCAGAGTATGTATACACATACAATAGATAGCGGTCTTCCAGAATCATTGGCAGCCATTTACACTTCCACAACAGCAAAAAATAACGCATCACAGGAGCAGTAATAACATCAGGCCTGCTAGTAATCCCAGTGGAGATGTGGAAATACCGTTGTACTACAGAGCCTGACATATATCGCTGCCAAACCAAAACACCTCTCCCTGAGGAAGATGGATGGATAGACAGGTGAGAGGATGAAGGATTGCAAAGGATAAAAGGTTTACAGAGGTAAAGGTTTGACGTGGAAGCTCTTAAAAAATCCTGTCGGTATTAATTTGTTTAAAAAAATCCAAAGAAAAACAAGCCAAGATTAGTCGCAGGCGCAGAAACCTATAAATCACGGACAAATATTGCCTCCACCCCCTCTTCCTGCTTAAAAGAAAAACACCTTCACCCTTGAGTCTGATAATTTACATCGTGTAACCCTTGTGTCACAGCACAGTGTGCAGCCTAGACCCTGAGCAAAGTGCTGCTGGTCTGAGAAAGCTGAGGGGAGACAGGTGATATTCTCTGAGGGCTGGGTTGTTGGGTTTTTTTCAGCTTTTTCTGATTATAGCTCCTATGGGAGCCATTCCCTGCAGCACCCATCACCACCCACAGGCCCCTTCGGCAGTTCAGTGTTGTGCAGCCTTGTAGATACCAAGGCAGGACCAGCTACACTACAGATAGGACTTGGATGACATCACTTCCATCTCCCATTTCATCTGTCATAAACATTTGGCACTGCCTCATCAGCTACATAGATAACGGGGGGGAACAGAGGGAGGAAGAGGGGAAGAAAGACACAGAGACTTCCTCCCTCATACCGACAGACAGTAGGGACTTTAAATTATGTGAGAGAGTTAAGACATGTAATAATGGATAATTGAAGGCTCTTTTGGCCATTAATATGTTGCAGTTCTAAGACAAACAGTCAAGTATAATCCAGTTTTAGTGTGGATTTCACAGCTTGTCAGAGTGTGGTGATAGTGCTGCTGTGACTGCAGGATGCCCAGGCAACGAGGGAGGGGCAGACAGATCAGTTCAACTCTCTCTGTACAAGTAGCGTAGCCATGTCAGATAAATATTCTCATCGTACTAATTAGGGTTTGATATCCTGCTGGATTATTAATGAAGAGAATCATGTCCAATCTAGGAAACGGTCCTAACATTTGAGCTGTATACTTTTTTGAGAGGGCAAATCGGTATCTGAATTAGATCTGAAGCCAAAAATGGCAACCGTGACTCTCTGCGACTGTAAATTAGGAATATTTTCTCATATAACATGATGTACTAAAAACACAAAGCTTACCATTTTATGACTGGAAGCTTCCACTCAACTTGAAATTAAATGTTTAGGAAACTCTTCTTTCAAGCGCAGTATCTGAACTATTTTCTAACCTATTTTATAGAGCAGGGCAGAGCTGGTAACTGACTGCAGCTGAGAGAATGACTAGGAAGGAATGGACTCACAGTGCTAAGCTTGCTTGAGGTAATGATGATGCGCCGTTCATGCAGCATACTGGCGTAGAGCTGGAGCATGTTGTTGACGTCCACAGCCACAAAGTACTCTGTCAGGTTCCTCTGGAGATAGATGGGAACAGAAGCACACATAAACTGTCCTTGCTTACAGTAAAGTATCAATGCAACTAAATGGTGAGAGTGGTGCCCGAGTGTGCCATAAAGAGAGACATACAGTAGTGGCTGAAAAAGGACTTGGACTTCCATCTCTGCACATATTGTTTTGCAGTAAGAAAATAAATGGATAAAAAATACAGATTCAAACAATCTGCTACACCGTAAATTCTCAAATAACGGACTTCATTTGCCTAAACTGCAGAGAGTACCAGGCCACTATTTTAAGCAGGCCTATATTGGAGAAAGGCCTTTTGTCTAATTTACTCTGTTTATTATTGATCAAATTTTAGTATGAAGCATACTTCTTTTCTAAACTGCTGTTTGTTCAGTTAAAATTTTGTTACGGCATTATGCTGTTAATAAAAACTTTGTCTATACCCACAACGTTACACTTCAGGGATTGTTCTGGTGCTGTTGGAAATTCCACCGGATGTTCCTCTTTTTGGCAGGATGTCCATAACCTTCCGCTTTCTTTGTGTTGGCATTCTAAACTGAATCTGAGTTTTCTGTTGCATGGCTAAACCAACTTTTGAACATACACATGTTCCATCAACATAAGTTCCTTTCCCGAGGCTATTTTGCAGAGGCACTGTTGCTCTGCCCAGCATTTAGCCCCAGCCATGACAATTGTGTTTGGTTAAAGATTGTCAATAAACCAGAGCAGGTTTTTCTCCAGTTCTGGAACGCTGTGTGGACTAGCCAGACTTTTCTCCGCAGCGCTGTGGAGGAGGGTCTTGCTATGCGAGACTAATTAAAACACCTCCTGAATCTGTTTCAAATTAAAAGCCCTGTTGCGTTTTGGCGGACAGAATTCATTTATTTCATAACAAGGCTTTTATTGTGAAACATTTGCAGGGCTCCCATACCATACTTTATATTTAGGTACTGTGATCTTTTGGCAATACTACTAGATGAGTAATTCAGAACAACAAAGTGTTAAAATGATGTTGTTGAATTTATTCAATTAAAGTAATGGAAGTCAAGAAGGTTACATTATTCTTAGTTAGCATGAACGTTTAACACTAGTAGTTTATCCACCCTTGATTTTTTTTTGCCCCCAGCCTTTATTTGAGAAAATACAGTAGTCATGTTTGGAAAAGATAACGTATCAATCAATGTTGCTTAAATTTGTCAGATACTGTTTTCATCTTGTGTCCCTTGTCATAAAGACTTGGGCTGCTCGAAGCTTGAGCTACAATTTGAATACAAAATCAAAAAAGAACATGTGTTCAGCTTGAATCCTCTAATACCCATGGCAATCACTGAACTTCGACATTAAAAGTACAAGCACCACAGGAAGTAAAACTGAAACAAGAGGATGATGCAATAATTTCAAAAGGTGACAAGTGTATCTGATTAAAAAACGATAAGAGGCAGAAATGTTTCCAGAAGAGAGGGATGTCTCTTTTCTTTTTCTAGTGCATACTTACGCTCTCAGGGATAGTTGGCAGTCCATTGATATCCGGGGCGATGAAGTAAGAGTGCTGGAAAACACAAACATGCAGGAGAAAGAAGAGGGAAGGTCACAAGTGAAGTATACCACTCACACAGAAGAGAATGAGGGGGGGAGGCCGTTCACTTTGTTCTATGATTTATGGCTCATCTTCAGCTCTGTCTATATGAATTGCTGAGCTGGTGTCTACAATGCTTTTATCAGGCCTACAGAACAGAGAAAGCTCAATAGCAGCTCAGCTCCCCATAGACACAGACTGGGGTGATGTCTCCGGTGGAAAACTGAGTCTTTATTTAAGCATTAAAAAGGCTTGCGGAGCACCAACACAAGTATACGTGCACGCACACACACACACACACACACACACACACACACACACACACACACACGTTGTTTAGAGGATCACAGGGCTGCCTGTCTCACTTTGGGAGAGCAGGGCAGGTTCAGTGTTCAGATCAAAGGGGCCTGAGAGAGGTGGTGTTTGGAGACAGGTAGACAAAGCACCAACTGAAACACACTATTGTGTTTCTCACACTGTATCCTTAATACACCTGCATTTCTCTAGGCCTTCACTCGACCATCTGTTGCAGGTCTTTACTTAAATCTACAGTGGCATCTAAAGTAGATTCTCACATAGTATTTAAAGCAAAATATTAAAATTAATTTAATCCTTTGAGATTTCAGTCTTTAAGCGTGTGACTACTATTTACGTGCTATGCAAATCTTCCAACAAATAATAATATTAGGCTAATACACAGTCAGGGTTTTCTCGAATTGTTGAGAATGGATTTGATTTGTGGCCCTTGTGGCAGGAAGAATAACATCTAACACCTTGTGAGTTGCTTGCACAACACTATTGCATTCATGACCTCATTCTGATTAGGAAACAATCTGCACTTTGAAAGGAGCTTAGAAAAGGACAAATAATAATAAATAAAAATAAATTCCTTAAACAGAAGATAACAGCAATACAATACATTACAATATGATCAAGAGTATGCAAACATAAGGAGTCATTTACAATCAGCAACCCCACCAAAGGTACCGCCACCAAGAAAGCAAGATGTCTCTGATTATAGAGACATAAGACAGGAGAAAGAAAGCCCGTCACAGTTGCACAGTAAAAATCCATTGATAATGTGCCAAGCAGGATTGTGACAATGTTACTTAATTCTGTGCTATTCGGAACAATGCTGAGTTAACCCGTGACATTATTTAGCCAACTGATTGAACAATCTTCAATGACTACAATGTTGTGGCCGGGTTAGCACAGTTGGTAGAGCGGCGCACATATTTAGAGGTTTATTCCTCGACACAACAGCCTACGGCCCTTTGCAGCATGTCATTCCCCATCTCTCTCCCCTTTCATGTCTTCATCATAACTAAATATCTACATAACTAAAATGTTAAGCTGTTAACGCATTTCACTATATAACGTGCTGCGGGTAGTAGTGTTCTGGCGCCTGAAATGTATCAAAATGTATGTGGGAAATGTCTGCTAATCATGTTACCACCAGTCAAAAGAATGATGCTTATTAGTCTTAGTTTTTAGCAAATAAAACTTTACCGGACTGTAAGGATGAAGAAAAGCAATGGCACATAACCACTTACTTTTTGTCTGCGGTTGACATCGGAACATTTAGTTTAATGTAAAACAAACTAGAGCGTTTCACCCCTTAAGTGCATTGTACCTAAATGTGAAAATCCTGATATTCCCAGAAGAAGGTCATCGCTTTAGTCGAGCTAAACTTAAACAAGATGAACATTTAGCAAATACTAAACTGAAATCAACCCCCAAGGCTTTACCTTTTGTGTTTTTGTATGGGCAAAGAATACTGCATCTGAGCATAAGCAACTTCTACACACACTTCTTTATGACAAGTGAATTTAAATTTAAAGCTAAATGTTTGAATTACTGCAGCTATATATATATATATATATATATATATATAGCTATATAAATATATATATAGCTATAAAAAAAAAAAAAAAAAAAAAATCCCCTTCTCACCCCTTGTGGGGTGGTATGTGTCATCCTCAACCTCGGGTCCTCTACCAGAGGCCTGGGAGTTTGAGGGTTCTGCGCAGTATCTTAGCTGTTCCTAGGACTGCACTCTTCTGGACAGAGACCTCTGATGTTTTACCTGGAATCTGCTGTAGCCACTCTCCCAGTTTGGGGGTTACAGCCCCCAGTGCTCCGATTACCACCGGCACCACTGTTGCTCTTACTTTCCACATCTTTTCTAGCTCCTCTTTCAGCCCTTGGTATTTCTCAAGCTTCTCGTGTTCCTTCTTCTTGATGTTGCTGTCGCTTGGGATCGCCACATCTATCACTACTGCCTTCTTCTGCTGTTTGTCGATCAACACGATGTCTGGTTGGTTAGCCATCACCAGTTTGTCAGTCTGGATCTTGAAGTCCCACAGGATCTTAGCTCGGTCGTTCTCGACTACCTTAGGAGGTGTCTTCCATTTTGACCTTGGGACTTCCAGCCCATACTCGTGGCAGATGTTCCTGTACACTATGACAGCTACCTGGTTATGGCGTTCCATGTACGCTCTTCCTGCCTGCATCTTACACCCTGCTGTTATGTGCTGTACTGTCTCAGGGGCATCCTTGCACAGTCTGCACCTGGGGTCCTGCCTGGTGTGGTAGATCCCAGCCTCTATTGATCTTGTACTGAGTGCCTGCTCTTGTGCTGCCATGATTAGTGCCTCTGTGCTGTCCTTCAGTCCAGCCTTTCCAGCCACTGGTAGGATTTCTTGATATCAGCCACTTCTTCTATTTGTCTGTGGTACACGCCGTGCAGCGGCTTGTCCCTCCATGATGGTTCTTCATCTTCCTTGTCCTCACCTTCGGGTTTCTGCTGCCTGAGGTATTCACTAAGCCCTTCATCTTGGGGGCCATCTTTCTGATGTACTCCTGGATCTTCGTTGTTTCATCCTGGATAGTGGTCTTGACACTCACTAGCCTCGGCCTCCTCGCTACGCTTGGTGTACAGTCTCAGGGTGCTGGATTTGGGGTGAAACCCTCCATGCATTGTGAGGAGCTGGTCTTGATGTCAGTAGCCTCTATCTCCTCCTTTGGCCAGTTTATTACACCAGCGGGGTATCTGATGACTGGCAGGGCGTATGTGTTGATCGCTCGGATCTTGTTTTTCCCATTCAGCTGACTTTTCAGGACCTGCCTCACTCTTTGTAGATATTTGGCTGTGGCCGTCTTCCTTGCTGCCTCCTCATGGTTTCCGTTAGCCTGTGGCACCCCAGGTATTTGTAGCTATCCTGAACATCTGCAATGTGGCCTTCTGGTAGTTTGATTCCTCAGTTCTGATCATCTTCCCTCTTTTTGATACCATGCGTCCACACTTGTCCAGTCCGAACGACATTCCAATGTCGTTGCTGTAGATCCTGGTCGTGTGGATCAGTGAGTCAATGTCTCGCTCATTCCTGGCATACAGCTTGATGTCATCCATGTAGAGGAGGTGACTGATGATTGTTCCGCCGGAATCGGTATCCGTAGCCAGTCTTTGTGATGATCTGGCTGAGGGGGTTCAGGCCTATGCAGAACAGCAGCGGGATAGTGCATCGCCTTGGTATATGCCACATTTGATGGTGACTTGTGCAATTGGCTTTGAGTTGGCTTCCAGTCTTGTTTTCCACAGCCTCATTGAGTTCTTGATGAAGGCTATTAGTGTCCTGTTGACCTTGTACATCTCCAAGCATTCCAGTATCCATGTATGTGGCATTGAGTCGTAGGCTTTCTTGTAGTCAATCCAGGCAGTGCACAGATTGGTCTGCCTGGTCTTGCAGTCTCGAGTGACTGCTCTATCCACCAGTAGCTGGTGCTTGGCTCCTCTGGTGTCACTGCCTATTCCCTTCTGGGCCCTGTGCATGTATTGAGCCATGTGCCTACTCATCTTAGCCGCTATGATGCCTGACAGGAGCTTCCATGTTGTGCAGAGGCAGGTTATTGGCCGGTAGTTGGATGGGATTGTTCCCTTCTGGGGATCCTTCATGATCAGGATTGTCCGTCCTTGGGTTAACCATTCTGGGTGGGTCCCATCCATCAGCAGTTGGTTCATTTGTACTGCCAGGCGTTCATGGAGCGCAGTTAGTTTCTTCAGCCAGTAGGTGTGGATCATGTCAGGGCCTGGTGCTGTCCAGCTCTTCATACCTGCCACTCTTTCTTGGATGTCTGCCGTTGTTATGGTTACTGGTTCTTGTCCAGGAGATTGCTGTGATCTGTTCTTAGATCCACTAGCCACTGAGCATCTGTGTTGTGGGATGCCTCTTTCTCCCATATGTTCTTCCAGTACTGTTCAGTCTCAGCCCTGGGTGGATCTGATCTTGTGCCATTGCCCTGCCACTGAGAGTACACTTTGGATGGTTCGGTGGAGAACATCCGGTTTATTCTCCTGGCTTCTGCTTCTCCCTTGTATCTCTTTAGGCGGGTGGCCAGAGCAGTGAGTCTTTGTTTGGCAGTCTCTAGAGCCTCAGGTATGGACAGCTTGTTGTATTTCTTAGGTAACCCCTTCCTTACACCTTTCTGTATCTCTGAGAGCTGACTAACCTCTCTTCGTGTTGCCTTGATCTTGGCCTCTAACCTTCTCCGCCATGGGGGGTACTGTGCTTTGTGGCTTGTGGTGTTCATCTTATAGCCAAGCATCTCTAGGATCACTGTTGCTGTGGCGTACATCAGCTCATTGGTCTCGGTTATGGCTTTAGTAGGGATAGTATGTAGTGCTGCATTCACATCTTCTAGCAGACTTTCAGAGGGTACTTTATCACTTAGCCTTGGCAGTCTTGGTCGTTGTACTAGGGGGTCCAGTTTGGCTATGATCTTCAATCGTAGGTCAGTCGCCCTTATGTTGAGTGGTTCTGGGCTTGCTGTTATTGGGGCTTGGGACCCAATCTCTGAGTGTGGGGATGATGATGAAATCTCCCTGCTGACCTGTCGTCCTGGCTCCCCCTTGCCGTAGCATATTTGTTGTATCTCATCAATCTCTAGTTGTGATAGGAGCTGCCGTTTGCGGATGTTCGAACACTGGGCCACAAGTTGTTTCTTTGTCAGTGTTGATGATGTGTTTCGAAGCATCCACATATCCCATAGTCTCTGCATGTAACCCCTCTCACTGGGGTTGCTTGTATAGTAGCATTGCATCAGATCCATGTCTACACACACACACACAGTATATATGCATGTTTTGCAAAGCTTCAATTACACCTTAAAAAACATCTACACAAAAAGAATAATTAAGGTCTTTGCACTAAAGTAAAACAGGTCTCTCTTCCAGTGTTCTTGTTACCAGCAATAGCAGATTACATACAAAAGTTAGATATATTCTGTATATTCATTTCATGTTAAAAATATTATTTTTCGGCAGAATTTTTCTTACAACCAGTTGACGTATTTGTGGGTTTTGTAAGACTGCCAGGTTTTCTGAACTGGAAGGACGTGCAAAAGGGAAAAAGCAAAGTAATAATTAATGCTTTAAATGTGCTTATTCTAATGACAGTTACTGTACAGTATGTTGGGTGGTGACAAGTGTGAATTCTGATGCACTGTTATTTTTAGCTGAGAAGCAGAAGCTGGCTAGTTAGCATTAAAGCTCATAGTTTACTGTTAAACAATAACAGACAGCTAGCTAGTATTGGTGATTAGCCGTTGACTTTATACAATCACAAATGCACTGAATGAGCTATTGATACAAAAAAACCTGTCTTATCTTTGCCTCTTTTCTGGAGCGCTTTCCTGATTACATGTTTTAATCAGCTCAGTTTAAAAGGGTCTTTCCAGTGGCACTTGTTAGACTTCTTAGTTTTTGTAAAATCATTAACATAAGACACTAGATAATAAAGTATAGATTTAAAAAACTGTTCCTATCATAACTTGTCAATGAATTCGCCTAAGTAACTCTCATTCTTACACTGGTATGCAATGAGGATACAGATGAGCTGCAGTGCCATTTTCTCTTTACATTAAGCTAAATGTTACATGCTGGACAAGTGCATTTGAAAATCTTTGCTTCTTAGTCATCTTAGTATCAACAATCAACAATACTGTAAGCCTATTCATAGTTGACTAAAAAAAGAACTAGTTCAGTAAAATAAATAAAAGATAAATTGTAACCAAACAAATAAAATTGTAATCAAAAGAAGGAATTCATCCAGGGCATAGAACAAGCCCCATAAGCATACATACAGTTACTACAGTGTACTGTATATCTCTTTCTTTCTTCTCCTGTGCTTGGTGTGCTAAATAATGTTTCCCCATTGGTCTACCAATTCATGGCATTGTGATAATCACAAGCCATGTTCTTGAAACCCAACCCAGGCTTTCATTGGCTGTTTGCTTGCTTATCTGCTTTTTTGTTATTCTTTCGAAGACGTGTTTATATAAAAACATTGAAAGTGGGTTAACTGGAAAGGCATCAAGGAGATTTTTTGAGCACAATTGCCTTTGCTTTAAACATAAAGAGGAGGGAAAAAAACTTTTGATATTCAGAGAGAGAATATAGCAGTGTGGAATGGCATTAATCATTTACAAAGTTTGATTGTTTTCCAGAGGAGAAAAAACATACACCAAGGCCCAGGATAGTTTGTTTTTTGTTATATTTAAAAAGACAGTGCAGCTTATTTGGCCAAATTGGAAAGCCATGGCTCCCATGCGATTAGTACAGCAGCGGTTTCATATATTACAGCAGCCTCCTTCCCTCCTCCAGTTTCTGCCGTTCACTCATTCCCCTCCACTCACCGGCTCTTTGCTCCGCCAATCTCTCAGTACTTGCCCAGTGGCAATATACAACTGCTCATTCTTGCACAATGAGAGAGGGAGATAGAGAACAAAACAGGGTTCACACATGAAAGTGGACAATGATCCTTCTTCTTGGCTGCCATGATAAAACAAAAAACACTCTTAAGGAATAATTCTGCTTCATCAATTAAATATCAAACTAGTGACTCCAGAAAAGACATGTAGCTATCACCTCTGTTCTCCGGGGCTTCGTTTCCAATGAAGCTCCGAGATACAGATGAAAAGATTTTGTTAACATATACAGCTGATAAGGAAAATACTGACACAAAGACGACATAAAACACAAGGAATCTTAATAAACCTTGTTAACCTTCATGGAGATATATTGATTTCCTCATTTAAGTCTTGTTTTTTTGTAAATTCATCTGCGTAATTAGATGTGTATCCTTCTGAGACATATGCTGCAGAAATGACCCAAAGTTAGTTTTTTTTTAAACTTTTTTAATTGGTCCAAAAACTAAAGAAATAAATAAATAAAAAGGAAATGAACAAATGCTAACACTGTAACTCTTCTGATCCCATTACGGTGTAGAGTGTAAGCAACTCAAAAATAAAGATATTAGTGAACATACACTATGAGTTTAGCAGTCCCACTGAAAATCATTGCATTGTATTTATATAGGCCAGGATAATGGGAGCAAAAACTATTTAAAAGTGAGTGTTTCATGCGGGAGCTGAAAAGGAGAGGTTGTGTCAGAGTGAACCTAAACACTGGTTAACTTTGAGGGACCAGGGATCGTTAAGCCATTTCAGTTCTTGATAAGCAGGAGACATGACAAGTTGTGAAAGGACCCTTCACGTTTTAACATGTCCAGCTTTGGCTTATCACACAAGGACCTGTTAGTGCCACTTCTTGTTTCCAAACAGAGTGTCAGTCCTGGGCCCTCTCTGTCTCTCTGTTCCTACCTAATGTATCTTAACCTCCTCCTGCTCTCCACTTCCTGTCTGCTCTGTCGTTCCCTTTTTATTTTGCCCATTGCAAACTCTATGCTTTGTCGAACTCTCCCTGTTTATGTCTGTCTGCCCTATTTTCTTTCCGTCTGTTTTTATGTCCTCTTTGTAGCCTCCTCTCCTCTTTGTGTCAATTCCATTTTATTTCTCATTATTCCTCCCTTTGTCTCCATTAATAATCTTGTCTTTAGTGTTTCTCTCTCTCTCTCTCTACTTTTAACATCTTCAGTCAACTGTTACCATCTTTTCTTTTCTGCAGTCTCCTTCCTGATGCAACACACTACTACAGTAACCTACCTGTCCCCCTCTCCCTCTTTCTACCTCTACTCTCAGCTGTCTTGCCTCTGATAAGGGGGAATAGGAGATCTATACCTACCACACTCAGGTTGACTGGCGTGAAGGGCTTTGGCACTGGCATATCATAGAGAGAATTCAGCATGTCATTCAAGTCATTTTCCTGGGGGAGAGAAACAAACAACAATAGAAGAAATAACATAAAAAACATAGGACACATGAATTTTATTCAGTTGTTTTGTTGATGTCGCAAGTTATGTGTCAATCTTAACAGTGCTGGGAGAGGCGCTGCTGCAGACCAGAGGGCAATCCTGCAGCGAGGCCTGAAGGGCTCCAAAACTTCCGACTGACATATGTTTAACGAGCAATGGTGAGGTTAAAAGACGGCTGAGTGTAGGGCTGCAGACGCTTATTATCCGGCAGCACTGATTTATGGCCAAGAGCGGGCTGTCAGTAATTAAGCAGGGGTCCCCGCTCCAAAGACAGGGGCTTTAAGAAGCCGTCAGAGAGAGCTAGCTTGACCACAGAACAGGCCCCGATATTATTCTTCCAGCATTTATGAGCTCTACGACAAGACTGCTATTTACGCTCGGGCCTCTGGCTGGAGAACTGATGGGGACAACAGTTTGCAACTTGTACTTAAACTAAACTAACTACTGTGAACATAGAGGTTGTGCAATTTTGTTTGTTTTAGATTCTTTTTCTATTTGCCCTTTCAGAGAACTTTGTTTTGGTTTTGGCGATGAACCGTTGCTTGTTTAAGGAAATGTGCACGCTGGTTGAGTGCAGATGTATGTGCGAGCCAGAAGGAAATAGAAACTCGAGAGGAATGAACGGCAATATACAGTAAGAGAAGCAGAAGAGTGGGAGGGAGGGGGGTTTAGGGTGTGTGCAATCGAACAGCCTCCTGTCATGAGAGGCTCAATGCTCACACGCATGGTCAGCAACACGGCCTGGGGAAACAGTTCATTTACCCCTCGCCTTAAACCCTCATCGCTCTTCTGTCTTCCCTCGTCTGTCAACATCTCCCTCTCGCCTGGAACGGACAGCGGGGTAAATAGAAACCAAATCATGCACACTAACACTTCAGTCACACAGGATTTCCAGCAATCTTTCTGTTTCTCTCTTCCTCGCACACAAACTGGTCTATTCTCTCTAGGCCCTATATAAGACTATCCTGCCTCTCAAACACAAAAATGTGGGAGTGTGTTGAATGTTTATGTGATACGTTTGTGTTTGTCTACTTTAGCGAGCCTGTGTGTCCTGATCATTGCTCTCTAAGGGTCTTGGAAGAAGCAGCGCCTACATGACAATTGAAAGCGGTCCCAAAGCTCTCTGCATCTCTCCCTTGCTCTGCCTCCCTCCCAAGTCTTCAGTATAAACATGGGAACATCACCTACACCCTCTGTGTTAGACGCTGCACATCTCCCCAGTTTGTTGCATATTTTACATTTCCCCTCCCTTTGCTAGTACAATGCAGTGAATAGTCAGGGGAAAAGACTTTTGTGAAGTACCAACATTTGTGTGAACGTTTGTGTGTGCGTGTGTGTGTGTGTATGTGTGTTTTCGTTTTTTTCTTAACGATTTGTTTTCCAGTAAATCATCAGGAATAACTTTCAGTGTCAGATCAGCGTTTGGTCTGTGAAATGTCAACATTGTTGCTGCTAACAACAGGAGCCAAGTCGAGCCCCAGACGGCGAACAAAACTTGCACACAAAAGACAACATGCAGAAGAACAGAATGGAGGAAAAATATCTTAGCACAGTACAATTTCAAAAACACTAAACACTAAACAGTCAAATTTAACTACCATGTCTTATTTTTTTTTATGCACTTACACTGCACCATATATACATACAATTACGAATAAAGCCGAGATGCTTACCTGTTGTTTTGTTAGGTAGTCTGCCAGTGTATTCAATAACTTGTAGTAGATTTCAAACCATGGTAGATAGCTGCAAAAGTCACAGAGATAAATGTATTAATAACAAGGTTTGAATTCCTTTATATCACGTTCTACAATAAACAAGCTGCAGTTGTTATTATCACAGGATTAGTATTAAAACTATATTTAAAAGTACCACAAAAGTAGAGATTCAGTCACAATTTTTGTGATGGGCAAATCTTGTCTACAGACAATATATGGGCAAATGTCTACAATATAACTAATTTTCCCCATCTGCTGGACAGCATTGAGCATCGAGTTTATTGTGTATTTGCAATATGACTGTGTCTACAGTGTGTACTGGCTATTGTCGGTGACCTATTGCTTAAAGATCAAATGCACACGGCACATTGATAATGGATTGTGTTCCCAGCTACTCCAAAGCACAGAGTCATTGGAAAAAAAAACCTTATTATGACATTCTTTGTACCCTCCGCATGCTAAGGATTCCTATCATGTCTGCCCTTATAGGAAGGGAGGGTAGAAAAAAAACTAACAAAAAAACAATGCGTTCATGTCATGCGGAGGGACGCTATGGTTTACAAGCATGCGGCTTACAGATGGCTTAACAAAAATGCAGCCCAAAATGCCTCTTGCCCCCCACCCCCACCTCCTTCTGCCCCTCTTTGCTTCTTCTTATGCCCTTCACATTAAAAAAAAAAAAAATTGCCTTACACAATGAATGTAAAATAAATAAATGTATTAACAAGCTCAAAATAATTTATACTGCAGTGTTTGTGTTAAAGCTAATCATTGAGTACACCCACCATAAGCTAAAAGCATCTGCAGCATAGCTTTCTTTACAAAGTTGACATATTCTTGGCCAAGTCGAATTGCTTTCTAGGTGGAAGAAGGCCAACATTTTCTTTTGGCATAAAAGCTGCGAGGGGCTTAGCCCATTTAATGTTATGCAATCAAATGATAAAAACATGGTGATAAAAACATGGTTTTCATTTAATGTATTGATAGGACCAAATTTAGTCTGTGGTTTTAACATGCAGTTAAACACTGCATGAAAAATGATTCTAGATAAGGACTTCTACGCATTAGCATTACTTCTAAGTAATAAACAGAAACTCCCATTAATGCTTCATTAACTTGTCTGGATGCAGGAGTTGAAAAATAAATTAGTGGCCAAATAAGGCAATCAATCAAAAGTGGATTCTCGTTTGCTCACCAAAGTTGGCGAGTAGTTCTTAATGTCAATCAGTGAAAACAATATAAAATACATGTCATTAAGACAACAATTTAATTGAAAGTAAAAATCTGACCAAGAGCTTAAATCTACTTCTTAATTATAATATATGATACATTCGTAATAGTGAAGCTATGATTATGTGTGAGTTTATAAGCCAGTTAAGTCCTGCTCAGGCAGTTGGCTGAAGACAGAGGAGCTTCCAGGGCATGGGTCACTGGCTGCTCTGTAGACTGGAATTAACAGACAACAAGAAAACAATAAAGTCAACCTAATGCAAATTTTCATATTGCTAAATCCGCAAGGGGCCAATGACAGGCCAGGTTCCCGAAGAAGTGCAGCCAAGCGCACCAATCAGAGAGGCTGAGTGACCATTAGCCTGAAACAATCAGCCTCTTAACATGACTGTATTTTGACGTCTGTATGAAGATTTACGGCAATCAGGTCACATTCGCAGAAGAGCCTAAATCCAAAATGCGTATGGTAATGCACATGCTGACCAGATATCAACCTGAAGACCTATTTCTGCCCCATCAAACAACATACAACACAAATATCTGCATTTGGGGTCAGTTTACATTTAGCAATTACACAAAAAGTTCAGTCTGATATTATGACTAAAGGGAGAACAAAGCCTTTGTATTATCTGCCTCCTGTGCGTGTGTTTAAAAAGCCAGGCTTCTGGACATTAATCCTTCATTTTTCAAAGCTGAAGGGGATGTAAATAGGACTCTTGCTGTCAGAGCAGCCGTCAGGCCTCACAGATCTCACAGTCATTACACACCTACACCGAGATGCTGTAAATCCTTTGTTTTAGATGAAACAGGCATGATGCTGGTTAAGGCAGCAAACCACAAATTATCAATATTATTCTAACATCTTCCTACAAATCCAATAGAATATAATATATGTTCAAGTTATAAAATGTATTGTTTTGTTCTACTTATCCTCCCCACCCTCCTTGCTCTGCTCTCTCTGTTGATGCAAAGTTAAAGTTTGGAAAGCTTAGAGAGATACTCCTACTTGTCACAGTTCATTGCTCAGATCTGTTTGTGCTTCGTAAATCCTCCGATAGAGAGAGAGGCATCCATCACAGCAGTGCTCAGTGTGTGGGGGCCCCGCTATCTCTCTTGCCATTTTAAACACATGTCTTCTCAAAGTGCCATGTACTCAAAGTATGAACAAGTTAATCTGCGGTCCACTCACAGCCCGTCGTGCTCTTCATCCCCGGCACAGACTACCTATCAGCATGGAAATATCTGACAGAAGACAGGGTGCCTTTGGAACTTACAAGTATGCTATAATGGATAGGACCACACACAAAAACAAATGCAGCTGAATTAAGCTTTTCAAAATTAGTTTTCTCGAGCATTGTATATAACCACAAAGGAAATCTAGCGTGAAATAAAACACCATTCACAAATATTGTGGACACTCATACTCCTACATTTTATCTATACACATCAGTAGTTAAAGTGTTTGATTAACCCTTTTGTATTGGAGTCCTTTTTGCTGCTGTAAAGTACCTGTTGGGTGCTAAGCATGACACTTATTCCTATTCCTTAGATGAGTCTTAAATCTCCTTCAGTGCACAGGCATTCCTAATCATAAGTTATCTTACACTTTGTAGACGGATCAGTGAAAGATTTCATTACACCTTTACTTTCTCAGGTTAAGGGTTAAGTACAGGGAAGGAAGTGTCCTCTGGCAATCCGCTTAGTGACCTCAAACTGGAGCATTGCAGTCCCTAAAATGTATCCTAAAGCCTCAGCCATTAAAGGAAACTGAGGAAATATCCACATTTGTCTTCTCTGAATTACTTATGTTTAACAGAAAATGTGTCCAATGTGAGAGAGAAAGAATGAAAAAAGACGGGGAAAGTAGTATGCAAGTAAACAAGTTATAATTTCTCTTTTGTGTTGCTTTTTTGGTGTCAAGAATATGCCTGAAGGGAGCATGGCCCTTTTTAAGCAGCGAGACTAGAAAGGGTTGTCCACATAAAACTGTCCTACTCATTAAGGCACTTCCTCCTGTAAGCAGAGGTGACAATTTTACGGTCCCAGCACTTCAACAATCACAGAGACGCAAACTGTTTTAATTAATTTTTATGCTATATCCATGGGAAATTATAAATTAAAAGACATTTTTACCAGACGCATTTTAACTGATCATTCTTTTAAGAAGAAGAAAAAAAAAAAAAAACTTACATTATCTGTATTTTTGTCGGTTATTATTTTAACACAAGTATTTGTCGGAAATTCGCTTAATACCGTCTACTAATATAGCAGAATGAAAGAGAGTTTGAAGAATAACAAACAAAGACAAAAACGTTTGACCAAGGACCTTGAACGCAGGAATACAATTACACACACACACACACACACACACACACACACACACACACACACACACACACACACACACACACAGATGAGAAATCTAAAAAAAAATTGTTTTGAAGCTTTAGAATATTTTATCTTATCTACCTAAAAAAAATGAAAATGACCAGAACAAAAAAAAAAAATTATCTGAGGAGTACACAAACAATTTTAAATTAACTAAGACCAAAAAAAATAACTTTATAAACGTAGTTTTATTAAAAATGAAGGAAGCCATGCAAACTACTCAAAATGCATAATGAATTTTATACATCATATGTCAAATGAATTAGCATGTCTAACTCAGCGAGAGGGACAGGGGAACCTCTGCTAATTGGCAGTGAAGCTTCATGCATAATTATGGGCCAAGCGTCTTTGCTGTCGCACTGTGGCAGTAGCCGAATAACGAGGAGAAAAGAGCGAAAGAAAGAGAAAGAGCGAGAGAGAGAGAGAGAGAGAGAGCAGAGAGAGAGAGAGAGAGAGAGAGAGAGAGAGAGAGAGAGAGAGAGAGAGAGAGAGAAGAAAAACAAAGGCCATGGAAGCTGGCCGGGAAGGCTGGGTGGTGTGGGGAGGAGGGACACTGTTCTTCACAGGAACTCATCAGGGCAACGACAAACCCACAACTGTCCATCACAGCCACCCCCCCCCCACCACGCGCACACATGCATACACACAGACGGACAAATGCTGCTTCACACCAACAGAGAAAAAGAAAAAGGCTTTGTGCTTCATTTATCATTTGTTAAATTTTATTTATTGATTTATTTTTCTAAATGTTCCTCAGTTTATTAGTTAGCATATTAAGTGCATATGCCTGTCCACTGAGATTAACACTAGAGTGCTCCATCTTTGTAATGGTTAGGTAATTACATCCGTTAAAAAAAAAAATTGTGTCAACATGCAATTACATGGGAATTAAATGATGATAGCCTTTGTTGGAGCGTAATTATGCAAAGAAAATGAAATTTTCCTGGGTTTGGTATCCTCATTTAAGTAGGATGTGATTAGATAAATCCACCTATGAAATATCAAAAACTACTAATCTTTTTGTAATTATAGGCACATCACTAACATATTTGTGTGGGCAGATGACAAAAAGATGATAAATTTGTTATTCTGGCATAGTGCAGCTCAGTGTGAGAATGAATGGAAATCGTGTCTAAAATATCACTTCTAAGATCTGGTAAATTAATTTTTTCAACACACTTGAGAAATAAATGCAGATATAAAAAAAAAACCAGCTCTGAGACTGATACATAGATAATTTGAAAAAGGGCAAAACAGTCCAAGTCTTGGTTATGTGAACGAGTTAATAAAGACACTAGTGTTTGAGGAAGTCTTTCCAAACATCTTCTTGTTTTGGATTCAGAAAGTAAAATGTGAAAGGCTGGCGTTTGGATTTGTGAAGTGCAGCATAACTTGCACCATGAAAGATAGACAACTGGGTGTGCTAACCCAGTTGTCTCTCTTTTGTTAAATAATGGAAGTTAAATATGATTATTGTTTAAACAAAATTAAAAAAGTGTATGATACCCAGTGTTAAAGACGGCAGTAAGACTCATTTCATTAAGACAACATGATTTTGAATAAAACATACAAAAGAATTATATGTTCCTTGGTGTATTAAAAGCATACCAAAAAGACTTAGGGAGCATGTGAATGTGTGTATGTGCGGCTTTGTGTACGTGTGTTACCTGAGCAGACATATGCAGACCCGGCAGCCTTGAGTGAGTCGACAGAAACCAAACCTCTGTTTGCCGTCGATGTCCGTCAGCACAAAGGTGAAATTCTGCCCCACCTGATTCTGGGAAACCCTGGGGCCGGATACATGACACACACACACACACACACACACACACACACACACACACACACACACACACACACATATATATAAATGGCCAAAACTTCTTAATGATTTAACAATCAACTGAATACAATAGGGTGCAGTAGAAATCATAAACATTTAAAATACAAAATACAAAACACAATTTAGCCTGCCTGGCTCAGAAACAAACTCATTGTCAGACAACATTTCACCATGAGCTGCAGTCAAGGTCCAAATCTGAAGTCGCATATTTCTAGTATGACTGCTTGAAAAACTGTAAAAAGCTTTTCAACCTCAAGGTAAATTTCAGAGCAGCTCTGTACATCCCTACACCACTAGATGGCAGCAGCTCAGCTTCAGTAAAAAGACTGATTCCCCCCCCCCCACCACCACCCCCTTTACAATTGGAATTTTTACATGTCATTTTCCATCCTTAAAATAAAAAGGCCAGTTCATTTCAGAGTGTTGCTGGTCTAATCGGACCTATGTTATATAGATGAAAACACAATTCGCTAGACTCTGGACTATTTTACACATACACACATGCACTTCTAAACATGCTACTGTGCACAACACATCAAGTAGGCAGGTCACTGATGACCTCATCGCCATCATCCTTAATGGAACTTGTTGTTATCATTATCATCATCGTTATCGTGTGTCCTCACCATCACACCATTCTTTGGGAGATATTTTGCTCAACAGCTGTGTTGTTTGCAGGCACAGTCGGTGCAGATTGTATGCAGGGAAATGTCCAATTAATTGGGGTTTAAGACCAGAGATGCTACTTGCAATCACACCAACCAATGCACTCATCTATACACTTAAAATTTACGGTTAGTAAATTATATTGCGGTACCTAGAAATTATGGTAATTTTACTGTAACACGACTGTGTGATGCACAAAACACACATCATCTCATTTCCTTTTTTAAAATGCGTGTCATATGTGTCTCTGTAGGTGACAGGAAAGCTAAGTGTACATTTGTGCGTGTTTTATGTGAAGGAGGTTGAAATATTGGGAAGCAGAGAGGAAGCGGAATCGTACCTTGCCACGTCAAAGGGAAAGCAGAACTTTGGTATCGTCTGAAGGACCTCCTGAGAAACCAGAACAGAGAAACACACACACACACACACACACACACACACACACACACACACACACACACACACACACACACACACACACACACACACACACACACACACACACACACACACACACACACACACACACACACACACACACACACACACACACACACACACACACACACACACACACACACACACACACACACACACACACACACACACACACACACACACACACACACCTTTTAGAGAAACACACATCACAGGGAAAACAAACAATAACTGCACATTTCAATATAAAATCTCTTGGGCTTCCACTAAGTGAGTGCCATCAACTGACTGAACAAAATGAGGATTAATGTTAAATGCTGCTGATAGCAATCTGACAGTCTTCACATCCCAAACACTGTAGCCTAAATGCACTTAATCCAAATGAATGGGCAACTTAAACCACTTCATTTGGCAGAACAGAGTGGAAAGGTCCCCTTTTTGCCGAGGATGGGGAGGGATCCTCGATCCTCTGCTTGAATAATTAGCAGTTAATAAGTTCATTGATTATCGGGTTCCAAAGGGAGATGAAAAGATAAAAAGAGAGAGAGAGCGAGAGAGAGAGAGAGAGAGAGAGAGAGAGAGAGAGAGAGAGAGACACAACACCAAGGCGATGGTGGCAGATTGTAGTGACAATGGGCTAAGCAGCTCTGAGGGGTTAAGAGGTAGGGAGGGGGAGGGGGCTACAAGCCTTTAGGGCTTTACCTCCCAACACCTCCCTTGTGAGTTGGGGGAGTGCGGGGAGGGTGAGAGTCTGCATGCTCTTGAAGCAAGGTAGGAGGGGAGGGGAGTGGAGGGGGGAACCTTTTCACCAGCAGCATATGGATTTAGACAGGGAGCAGGAACAGAGCGGAGCACCATATGGGTGAGCCACTCCAGACCAGCCACACAGCCACAGAGTAACCGGGTCCCCCCTCTGTCTGTCTGCCTGTCTCTCTGCTGCTAACCTGGCCCAAAGAAGACACCATGCACCAGGTCCTTTTTGCCGTCTGTCTTTCTGCTACCGTTCTCTCTTAGTTGTGGCCAGGCTCTGCCAACCCCACAGACTAATCCTTGGGACTGGGTGGCTGTCTGCTATGCTCTGGCCTCTCTTGCTGTCTCTCTCTTGGTTTGCCTGCCAAGCTCAGCCACTAAACCCAAGGTCTCTCTTCTTTCTGATTGGAGATGTCCGAGCTGAGAGTGATGCAGCTGCTCCACTATCCCTCCGTCAGCCTCCCCCAGAGGCCGATCTGAACGACAGGTTGGTTGTCTTCTGCTGCCTACTTTGCTAAGACCTCGCCGTGGGGAGCAGTCACAGATTTACCCCCCCCCCGCCCTTCCTTATCAAAACTTAAAGCTGCTACCCCAGCACAACACGACCATTGCCACAGACAAGCAAGCAACAATGAGCTATGACAGAAGGGGGTGGGGGGGTGAGGGTATGTGTGTGTGTGTGTGTGTGTGTGTGTGTCTCATGCGTATTTACGAATTTGAGTTTATGATTTATGTGAGTGCCTGCCTGCTTCAAGGACTTTTTGCATTCAATGTGAGAGGGTGGTTAAGCATGTACATTTGTATTTGCTTTGTGTGTGTGTGTGTGTGTGTGTGTGTGTGTGTGTGTGTGTGTGTGTGTGTGTGTGTGTGTGTGTGTGGGTGGTTGGATGAGTTTGACTCGGCTATACGTTTGTGTGTGTGCCCACATATGGAGGGGGGCGGGGAGGAAAAGCAGGGTGGGTGGGAAGTGGTTGTTTTTACTTATCAGGATCTGTGATAAAATTGAGAACTCAACAAAGACGGAGGGCTCGGTGGCAGAGGAGGTCTCTGTCTCTGCTGTGGGAGCGTGTGTGTGTGTGAGACTGTGTCTTGGCGTGTGCGGCTGTAAAACTGTCACACACATCAGAGCTGCCATCGCTGTATGCGTTTGCTACTATTATTAACCACTATGTACGCACACCAATATGTTCCACAGAGCCCTCCCTGGCGCACTGCATATGGCACACAAACCCAAACAGACAGACATACACACACACACACACACACACACACTTTCCCTGCAAATAAAAACATTTGACTTGCCAGATTTGAGAGTTGTCACAGCCCCGCCCACATCAGTTTGAGTGACAGTGTGTAGAGACTCTGATCTCATACAGGACCAGTGGGAAGTGATGTGTTTGTATAATGTGACAACAGACATGCTATATATATATATATATATATATATATATATATATATATATATATATATATATATATATATATATATATATACACACACACAAACACATACACACAACAAATATATGTTAAATATTTGTTGTAGTGTAAGATAAAGCACCATTACCAGCAAATTATTTGGCTGAAAATCTTTCACAGTCTACAGGAAATCAACTGTGAAATGCACCAACAGTGTGACTTACAGGGTCACTTCATCCAAGTTACAAAAAACATTTTCTCACTTTTTTCACAGTTTTGGTTCATGTATGAGACACCCCTCTCTGAGATTTCTGGCTCCAACCCAATATAATGCAGTTAAAACAAATTTGTAGTGCTCACACAATTGAGAAACAAATGACACTTTTTTTCCGCAGCATGTCTTTTTGCAGTCAGTGTCTCCATTACTCTGGATATTCTATTCAGACTTCACTGTCAAAGATTTTCATTGGATGTATTTCTCTGGTAGTAAGCAGTTCCATAAGCAAAGAGATGTGAACATCTTAAAACACAAAAACAACATATATCTCAAAACCTGGGAAAATAATACCAAAACTATCTGCATGGCTACATACCACTGGAAAGTTTTTTTTAATCACACTTTTATACTGAGCTTAACAGTGTCCCTTTTATTTTTCACCAAATAGACTGCTTGTATGTGATATACAACTCATAATCTTTTCCCCCCTCATCTGTCAGTCTGTTTTCTGTTTCCTACATCCTACCTGTATTACTGATAACTCTCCTTTGTATCTTTAGCTCTTTCCACTTCCTTCCCTCCCATGACTGGGCCCTATGCAGTAGGGATATCTAAACAGGAATGACACACAGAGGTGGTGGGATGGGGGGGTTCTTCCACAGTTTTAGTACAGTAAGCCCACCACCACCGCCACACACACACACTCTCCTGCATGCCATTTTCCCAAGACAAAAGAAAAAAAGAGGTATCTAATATATTTGCAGCTTTTTTTGGGGGATATGCTGCTAGGCTGGGTTTGGCAGACAGTGGTGTGTGTGTGTGTGTGTGTGTGTGTGTGTGTGTGTGTGTGTGTGTGCGTGCGTGCGTGCGTGCGTTTATCATGAGTGGAGACAGGGGTATCACTCAGTGAGACAGAATACTCCAGGTTCCCCCAGCGGATGCTCCTGCTATCACTGCACCACAACAGTACAACAGCCCTCAGCAGCACTATGCAGGTTTGCACCGTGCCCCTTCAGGATAGCACGGCACAGCAAGGAAGCGCAACAAACTTTGCAGCACAGTGCTTTGCTACTAAAAATAGGCCTGAACTTTTTTATCCCTGCCCTAACCTTATTGTTTAAGAAGTTTAATTGTGGTGGGTTAAGCTATATATGGTTAAGATATACAGGGGGCACTGGGGGGATTTGACACGTGACAGATCATACTCTATGGGCTCTATGCATGCACCTCCCCTCTTGGCCTCCAACCAACACTAAAAAAGGGGAAAAACAGCTTTTAAGATCACAGCAAGTGGACAGAATGATGTTAACAAGTTCATTATTAACTGATTAAAAGCTAAACTCAGCATCAGCCATGGTGTTTCATTTTGGGTGTGAATTTCATGAGCGACAATCATTTTCCCATATGCTTCCAAAAATAGAGGAGAGACAGAGGAGTGTTGTCGGAAATTTGGATTTAAAGAGGAAAGGAATGAGAATGCAGTAGGGCAAATGAAATGCTGAAAACTATGAGGTAAAAGAATAAAAAAACAAGAAAAAGAGAAGTAGAGAGGCAGACAGAGAGACTGACAAGAGCGAATGTCTTAAGGAAGGAGAGGTGGAGGTGGAGAGGTGGGTATTTGATGGACGGACACAACAGCAGAAGGATGGAGGAAAAAAAGGGAAGGAGGGAGAGAGGAAAAGCCCAGTTCACGCCCCTCTCTCCATGCAGCAAGGATTCCTCCCTGGGGGGACTCAGACTTTAAGCCCCTGCCCTGCTTTATATTCCCCTGGCTACTGCAGCCAGATCAATCTAGCTGGCTACCCAGTGTAACTCAACCTAGTTCAGTGCAGCCTGGCCCCCAGAGCCCTCTATACAGGGTGTAGTCTTAGGAGGAATTGAGGCTGGAGGCAGGCAAATTTGTAAATGTACCACTGGTGTGCCCATATCAGAAGCAGACTTTAAAAAGGACTATATCGGTGTTTTTGCATGTGTTAGCCCATTACTACAATTCACATATACTTTACATTACCGTCAGCTGTTTTCAAAGCATGCTGTACTGTTTTAGATTTCTGAATGTGTTTTTTACTGTACAATCCATCACAGTGAACATTGTGCCTGCTTTTATTTTTTTGTCAAAGTTAATTTATTATTTCCTGGTAATGCAACTGCAAGACTGATTTGAAAAGCCTGCAGTGCATTACCACATAAAAATAACGTAACTCAAAATAATGCAGGCAAGATGTTCACTGTGATGAATTACCTAACTCGAGTTTTCACAAGATGAGTTTTTTTACCATATGACAAAAAATAGAAATCAATTAAAGCTGGGAAGGGAGTAAAACACATTCAGATGGTGACATTGTGAATGTCACTGCATACAATATTGTAAGTTGAAGGCCAGAGCATTTTATATTTCGCTTAATGATTCAAGTTGGTGACCTTTGGGGTGAAACATGGTGAACCACTACTTATACTTTATGGAAATCTCAGTACCTAAAATTCTAACTACCATCAGGAAGTTGTATGTTTACAACTGCAAACAGGCCAAATAAATATTCTGCAAAAGTTAACGAGGAGGACATCACATACTGTAGTCACATTTATTACCCATTTAGCAACATTTTCTCACTCCATCCACTGAGGAAGACCACAAGGTTTGCTTGAAAGAACTCAATAAAAAATATACTCTAGTTTTAATGCCAAAAGTCACACACCTTGTTACACAAACATACAATCTCTGAAATAGATTAGCAAGTTCCTGCTCAGAACTCTATTCAAACTTCATTACCTCTTAATTATGGCCATCCATATTGCAATTATGATGTGCGCTGGGCAGTTGAACATATAAATAGTTCACATTAATACTATCACACCTCACAGGATATTTCTTTCTTAAACTCTGATGTCTATGAGAGTATTCCCCAGATGATGCTTTCTCTGTTGGAGTCAAAAGTATGCTTTAAGGTAAAAGTTGAGAGAGACCAGTTGCTGTTTGAATATGTTTAATAATTGCAAGAAAACCTGCATGTGCATTGCTATCTTTTCCATATGTGTCAACCATAATGGAGTTTTAAGGCTACAGTGGTCTTCAGCAGGCAGGGACCCTGGTTATCCAGCCAGCACTTCAACAGTATAATGACATAGTCAGCAGGACTACTAACACATCAGCGCTGGAAACCACAGTGTCTCCACTCACCCTTCCTTCACCTCTTCCTCCCGCACGCTCTCGTGCCCTCTTCATCACCTCCTCTCTTCCTTCCCTTCTCCCTTATTCCCTCCATCCCCCACTCTCCGTCCTCTTTCACCTCCCTCCTAAACCCCCTGTCGTCATCCTAGATTCCCCCTTCCTGCATACCCCACCTTTTCCTCACCCTTACCAACACCCCTCGCCCCCCTACTCACCCCCCTTTTCCCAATTAGTCTGTCTGTGTGCAGCTACCTAGCCGATCTCTGCCCATCCTGCCGGTGCTGGTTCGCTCACACAGCCCCTCTGGCGAACATGACAAAGAGACATCCTCAGTATTCAAACAGACACACACTGCTTTCAAATGCCGAATGGCAGGGTCGACCTGGGTGCAGCTTTAAGCAAAATATTCAAATTCTCAGCCTTTCTTTTTATGAATTTGCATGGATATGCATTCATTTGCAATGTGTAAAGGCACAAGGACAGCTGAGCCTTGGTTTTGGAGAGCTAGAGAGGGGGAAAATAAATAATGCAAAACAAAAATGTATGATGGTATTAAACCTTGATTGGGTAGACTGGTAGATTAAAACTACGCTCAAAACTCAGAAAAACTCAAAGTCACAAATAAAATGACACATGTACATTTTTGGCACCAAATAACTGATAAACTGATGACCATTATCATCTTCAACTACGCGATCAACTTCCTGAACTACTTCGTCAGTGATCCCCAAGCTGCAACAGATACTGAAAGGTTACTGGATGTGATACTACACTGAGAAAGAAAAAGATAGAAACACAGAGGCAAAAACATTAAGACAGAGAGAAAGAAAAAAGCAAGAGAGAGAGAGAGAGAGAGAGAGAGAGAGAGAGAGAGAGAGAGAGAGAGATCAACTGGGGCTTTATGCTAAAACAGAGCTTTTGATTTGTTTTTAAAAAGACATTAACATTGTACATCCTAAAGACACGGTTGTACTGGTTGTTACATGTAGTGTTTCTGTTCCTCTAAGACAAACAAAACAATCGGCTGAATCCTATTTTTGTTGATTTTCATACCTCCCAGCATATTAATCTAATGCTTTACAAGTATCAAACAATCTATATGAGCAACTTCTTCCAATAATGTTTAACAGCCCACTATATCTTCCTGGACAATACCATTATTTTCTAAGCCCAAGAAATAAATGCATGTATGGCGGTGACTGGATGGAAGTGTTGCATGAGTAATATTACAGCTAAGAACTGCTTGACCAGCAGTGCATATGTAAACCACATTCTGACAATGCAAATTTGTTTTCAGAGTGTATGTCTAAAACAGTAGACAGTGTTTCCCACAGAATTAGATTCTATTTGTGGTGGTAGCTGACCCAGGGTGGGGGGTACACGCACGGAAAGTGGTGCAGACTTCTTATATTAATTGTAAAGCAAATATTTTTATACAAAATTCTTCAGATAACAATTCAAAATTTTAAATGTAATGGTATAATGCAGTCAGGGAAGGGGTTTTTCACATCTGACAACAAAGTCCAGTTCATCTGATTAGTACTGAACAGGGCATAACCGTATCTTTTTCCCCATGGAGCATGTTTTGCTCCTCAGTTGAAAAATGAGTGCCTTACTGCTATTACTATTGTAGCGAATTTGTTCAATAATACAATAGTGTTATGCATACAAAATATAATGAAGTGTAATCTTTTCTATTTTGAAATATTGATGAATAAATTGTCCGTGGTGTGGAGTAACAGACTGCCCCTACAGTTTGGCATTGCATCTGAACCGCATATTGTAGCAAATGTAACCATCATAGTGTGAAATGCTGCTGTTACGTGAACGGGCCTCAGCAGAGAGGGGGTGCGAGACAACATTGCTGCATATTCAGTCAGGTCGATGCCGCTAAAGCACTCAAAAGCTTGACTTTCATCAACGCGACATAAGACATTTTTTATTTTTTACAAGTTATGAAACTGACCAATAGCAGTTGGAGCCCCGGTGGATGGAGAGTTTCTCGCTAACTTCATAATGCTAATGCTAACCATTAAACTCTGGCTCGACTCCAGCCGTTGTCTCTGCGGGGCAAAAGCTCTATGTCGGTCGATGTCTCCTTCTGTGTGTTAATTAGTGGGTCGAAAACCAAGTTTAAGGCTCATACCGCTACCTACGTTACTGTATTGAGTGTGTAGAATAATCAATGGCATTAATTAATCTGCACAGAGGAGTAGGGTCTGTTGTGTTGAGAGAGAGAGAGAGAGAGAGAGAGAGAGAGAGAGAGAGAGAGAGAGAGAGAGAGAGAGAGAGAGAGAGAGAGAGAGAGAGAGAGAGAGAGAGAGAGAGAGAGCGAGAGAGAAGATCAACAGGGGAGATCATACAGCAGTATGTGGCAGTCAACACTGATTGTGTGGCGGGCCGCCACAAATATATCAATGTATGGGAAACGCTGGTAGAGCTACAGGTTATTTTTGCTACACATTGACAATGTGATAGCCAAGCAAGACTACTGCTGTTCACGACAACAGGACATTGAGAGATGTAATCCCTGATGTCAGGACAAACTGTATGTGTCCTGAGCAGGACACTCTCTAGGATCAGACTTCTGTAGATGACCCTGACCTCTGCCCCCCCTTATTCTAGTCTTCCTTACAGTATGAGGCCAAAGCAATGTTCTTTGCCAGCAGTTGAACAAATTTCTAGGAGTGCAAACATCAACTGATCAGCAGACACAGGTAGAGTGAAACCTAAAGGTGCAGAGTGAAAACAAGACAAAGGAAAAGACATGACAGAGAGACACAGACAATGACAGACAGAGGCAAGGGACAGAATAGAAGCCTGATTTAGAAATGAAGAAAAAAAAAAACCTACAGAATAGTGAGAAGAGGTGCAGAAGAACAACGGGCAGAGGCACAGCCTTCTCTGGCCGCTGCAGACCTCAAACCCTGCAGAGATTCCTTTCATTAGGCTTTAAAAGTATGCTGCCGGCTTGCCATTCTGACCTGCGTTCTGTGCCAGTAATAAGAACGGCCTTCAAAGACGGACCAAAGCAACAGAGCTGCTTGAGAGGGGGAAATGGTGGGGAGGGTGATAGAGAGAGGTGGAGGAGCACATGAGCCGATGAGGTGCACTTTCAAATTTACAAGGGGGCGTTACATTTTCACATCCTTGCTCACCATGCTCAGGCTGATAGGCGAGGGAGATGGGGGAAGGGGGAGTCTTGTCTTTCTGAATTTATTTATTTTTTTACTCCCCTCCACAAGTTTCAGTGACCCCTCTGCTGCAGCATATTTGTGTTAACGAAGGTTATTTTGGTCCCAACAATGGTCCCATGTTACCAGGGCCCCATGCCAGGAGGTGTTGGAAGGTGGCAGACTGAGCCTCTGCCCTCTTCAAGCACATGCCAACACCTGACAGGTAATGTGTTCTTATATCTATATGTGCCACCTCTGTAACAAGATGAAACCCTGTTTGATGAAAATATTTGTCATTTTCAAATCTACACTTCTGAACCCTTAAGGACATCACAGATGTCTAAAATAAGGACAAAACAAAGGCTTTAGTTTGGCCCTCCTGTGAAGTGCAACAGCACACCTTAAACTCCTAAACGTCACTGGAAAGTTAGCGTCCCAGAAGTAGCATTTACCCTCAGAGTTGTCCTGGCTCAGGTTTAATAAGGGTAGGTAAAATGTTCTTCTTCTTTTTTTCCATCTTTAGCCTATAACGCACATGTAGTATGAATTCATCCACTTAACCTCCCACTGTCCAGCCCCAAACTCATTCACCCATCTATCAGCTGTTAATGAGTCACCTCTGATATGACAACATTCCACCGGGGTAACATACCTCCATTGTCCTGCACTCTTATTTTCTGCATTTTCCGCAACAGATGTATTTATTTATGTTATGGGGTGAAGAGGCGTATTGCTTGGAAAATAAGTATATGGCATCAACAATAACAGTGTGCATTATTCCAGTGCTAATAACCTGTCCTGCTGATGTCCTTTCTACATATCACAGATGGGCTCAGAGAGGGGAGAGCGGCAGTATTATGCCTCTGCCGAGATCTTCCACTGAATATATTACCATGTGATAGGGGGAGATGTCTCACTCCCTAACACACACACAAAGAGAGAGAGAGAGAGAGAGAGAGAGAGAGAGAGAGAGAGAGAGAGAGAGAGAGAGAGCTGCATATGCCCCAAACATACAAGCATGGGCTTCATTAATGAAGTGCCAGGAGGAGAGGGATAGAGAGATAGTGCACGTGTGTGCGCATGCGTGCATGTAGCAGCCGGGGGGGGATTTCCTTCTTTAAGCTTTCAGCTCCCACTGGGCTTAGCTCGACTGTATGAACCCTGATGTGGGCCTGCCTCTAACACATGGCGTCACACACTCACACCCTCACACACACACATACACACAAAGAATGTATACATTGAAGCTCAGCAGGAGAGCAGCAGTGCAACACCGGCTCCTAAACATTTGGCTGTGGACGTCTCATTGACAGATGTACACGAAATCTAGCAGAGGAGGTCAGGTCATCGCTCCCTCCCTCTCTTCTTCCTTCTCTTCCTTTTTTGTGATCAAAAAAAAAAAAGTGTTTTTTATATATATATATATATATATATATATATATATATATATATATATATATATATATATTCAGAAAACATAACATTCACGAACAGTTACAAACAACACACTGGGACATAGGAACGCGTCCAAGGGCCATCCTTATCTTCCTTTACAAACATTCGATTTGTTCTGCCATTGGTTCTATCTCTGTCTCTGGTTGTGCCATGTTGTGCCATAGTTTGGGAAAAATAGGAAATATGCACACCAATTAAGCTACATCGTGTGATATGTGAGATAGCTCTGTTGGCAACAGCAGTATGTGGTTAGGGTAAGTCTGGCATCTGATACAGTAAATATGAGCTTTTTGGTTGACAGGGACAAGCTGTTTCCAAGTGTGTAGATGCACTCTTTCTTCCTTTGTGACTGCATCTGTAATACTGGGGGAGTTGAGCAGCATTTGAAAATGTAATATACGGTGCATTTTGGAGATGTGTACTGAAGCATTACACTAGTGCAGTTATATGTTAAACCCAACAACAAGCTTTGGCAAATGGATGTAGATTTCAAGATTTCATTATGAAACAAAACAAGTTAACCATTTTTTACCACATGACTATCTCCCTGTTCCCTTTTCTAAAATATCAGTTCCTTTACTGTGGTCTTGTGCAAAAACAGTTTCAAACAAACTATAACACAAGTTACATATTTGTACATTTAAAATCTCTGATAAATAAAAAGCTTTAAATGACATTGGATTATGCTATTTATGAATTTTTCTTTTTTATAGCTGTTGTATCATCTTTATCTATTGTCTGTCCATCAACATCAACATAGTCATTATTGACCAGGTAGGAACTAGTTTAGTACACATTCATCATCCATTTACTGTACATAGCTTTAGAAACAATCTGTTCTGGGAGTGGAATGGCAGATAAGCCAAAGTACATCTGTGGCTGAATCCACTGCTGTCCACCTACAGCTTGGGAAACACAAGCAGCCAACAGCTCTTTACTCCAGCGCCAAAACACACCACCACTTTCTTTTTTTGCCGGTCACTGTACGATGCTGAAAAGATGTGAGCAGCGGGGCGTAAAAACACTTCCCCTGCGCTCTACCACCCATCTTCTCCCAGGAAGCCAGCCCAGAGGTCAGCACAATCAGGACCCATGAGCAACAAAAGGGCCCTACTTAGGCGTCCAGCTCAGTGCCCGAGCCAAAGGCCAGCTTAGTGGGGCAAGACTGTCCATTAGGCAAGACCCTGGAACACCCCAGGGATCTGAGGTGAAAAAGGTTAGAAGGAAGAATAAAAACACTATCAACCA
This sequence comes from Percina caprodes, assembly GCA_013375575.1. NCBI lineage: Eukaryota > Metazoa > Chordata > Actinopteri > Perciformes > Percidae > Percina > Percina caprodes. The sequence goes on along the minus strand of JABXJD010000004.1, from coordinate 2,578,872 downwards.
AGACACATACACACATATTCTCAAAGACAAACACAGATCATATGAGGCCTTGTTTGACACTGCTGTCAAGATGCAGTGAAGGGGAAAGACAAGACCCTGTGACACGCTGAGACATCACACACGCACACAGACAAACACAGACCCACACAGACACACACAAATACATGCGCACACACAGACACATTTAGGCCTATATCCATACCCACACACAAACACAAAAGAGGTAAGAATTTCCATCTTTTTCAACTCTCAGTTTCCCACACCTCACACCTTGCTGTTACAGCAACACAAAACTGGCAGTAGCAGCACCCAAAGAGCTGGCAAAATTCTCTTTACGAATTAGCAATACTTTTCTGTCTCCTATCTTTTTGGAGGATGAGTGGGTAAGTTGGCACTTGTAAAAAAGACTGTGGTCCGACAAAGGACCACAGATCTTCTTCACTGATATCAACCAGCCAAAGCCTTCTTATGTCAACCACAATCAACCACGTGACACAATACTGTCATTAAGGAAATCACCTACTATGTCACTTATAGGTGGTGTTTCATATCTAAATTTGTCACTTTCTCATTAACTATAGAGACAACCTTATCATTGTAACGACAACATTTTGTGCTGGGTTTGTAAATCCCCTGAAATTTACGCTTTACATAACACAAATAGATACACTTTTGGATTGCTGCAAACCCAACATAGCACTCCTAAAACCTTCACACTACCAACTCTCCCATCTGCAAAACTAACTCACTCTTTGCTTTTCACTGTCCTATATCTTTTCTCAATTTCTTTACCATTTTGTCATGTTACACACCTCTAACCTTGACTTTATCTTCTTTCTCCCTCCAATCTCATGACTTCACCTCCTTCCAACTTTCTCCATCACACTGTCAAAAATCTTCTTTAAACTTATCTACTTCCCATTCTCCATCTCCTTTTTTCTTACGTCTTCTCTTATTCAATATCACGTCCTCTTCTGCGTGCTATACAAGGTCTCAACTGACGGCCAGTGGGCCACATATCATTGTCTTTAAGTTAGCATCTCTGGCCCCAAGTTAACCAACCTCTGCACACCCACCTTGACTCCCCCACCACCACTCTCACCCACTATCTCCTCCTCTCCTCAGGGTTGCCATTCAGGGACCAATCATGTCCACCAGCTCCACTCCTTTACCTCAATCTCTCAGACCAATGCTAGTTCATCCAACCAATTGAGCCCCTTTTCCACCTCCCCCACCCATGGCCTGTCCAGAGCTGTGGCCACCAATCACATTATGTCAGGCAGCCTGTCCTGATGGAGTATGGTGTCAGAGCAACACTCAGGGTTGCCAAGGTTGAAGCCTCAAGAGACCCTGCGCCTCTCTTCTTCTCTCTCTCTTTGTCTGTCCCTCCCTCTTTCCCTGTCTGGCATATGACACAGTGGGCTTTTGAGCAGAGATGGATGTACAGGACTACGTGAACAGAAAAAAAGCCAAATTTAGCATGAAGTCATGGCATCTTAAAATAACTTGACAGTGGTTAAAACTTAATAAAAAAAGGAACATTTGAATAACAAATTTAGAGACAAACATTGCTACTGCTAGAGTGATTTGTACATTTTGAAAAATACTGCTAAATTTGCCTTATTCCCATGTCTAATTTGTCAAAAGCAACATGACATTAAGTCAAGACACAGGCCGCTCTATTACAGTGAACTGTGATACGAGGAACAATTTTTACAATCAAAAACACCTGCTGTAAACAGGTATTTTTTCAGGTATTGGCAACAGTCCAACTAAACAAAAAGGCCAAGACATTTTTTCTAGGCTCTGTGTTTTGCACCAAATTTACACAATTACATAAGGAAATCTTGATCATTGAATAACTACAGATACTACTTACTCCACCAAAGCTAATTAGTCCAAAATGCAATGTAGTGTCAACACAAATATGCTTTACATAGAGTTTGTAACTCCATTGTTTTCACCTGGGAAACTCTTCCTTTACGTCAACGATCGCTCTCTTTACCACCTACATGTTCTAAATGCAACACACTCATAAAAAAGGCCAACTAGGAAATGTAGGAAGTCACACGAAAAATTGCTCATATTGAGGGGAAAGTACATTGGTTACATGTTTTTTTTTTTTTGTTTTTTTTTAAACACAACAGGAGTACCTAAGTGCAATACATATCACAAATTGATTATGCATAGAAACATAAAGCATAGATTTACTTTTAGGATCAAATCACACCTACTGTAGCCTTGGTATAAATGAAAAGCAGCATGTTATACGGTCAACTCAATGCAGTATGCAGCAGGAAGATCAAAGGTTTCCTATTAAAATGTGTGGAATGGCCATAGAGAGTTACATCAACTTTAGTTCATAGCAGAGAGTAAAATGTATTCATTATTCAATATTTCCTTCATTTCTCTCTGGATATTATGCTGCAACCAGGCTGGTGGTTTATGTGTAATTTGCAATTTCCTTCAACAGAGTCTTTAGAGGGAAAATACAAGAAAAAGTGTTGAACGAGAAGGTTGATGAACCAGCAGGGAGAAAGAGATATACAGGGACAGAGGGATACTGCAAAATAGAAAGAAAGACAGTTAAAAACAGGGCTATGAAGGTGGAGAAAGAAAAAGACAGGACTGGAGACAGAGAGTTACAATTGGGGAAAGAGAATAACTGGAGCACCAAGAGGTTAAACCAGAATGACGATATATGCCAAGAAAGCAAACATGTTATCTCCCAGAATGCGTGTGAGTGTGTGTATGGTATGCAAGTAACGGGGGTGCTTACTGTAACTGTAAGGAAAGAATGTGCACAATGGAGAGGGTTAGAGATGAGAAGTGTGTGTTACAAGGGGAAAAAACTAAAAAGAAGATGGAGTGTGGAACTAGAGTGTGAGCAGAATGTGGAGTAATCAGTGTCTATTTCCTGACAGTAACACACCCATTTCATCCATTTTCATGGAGCATCAAATATGGTGACAGTGTTTATGAAATGCCGCACAGTGGGGGGGAGTTTCTCTACAGTCAGCATTGGGAAGTATTTTTTAATACAGTCATAAGGATCTTCAGGAAGTAGATATCACTTTAACATAAACCTTTAGGTTTATGTCCAACACATATTAAGATAAACAAAGCATCAGCACTAAAACCCAGTATCCATGACATTAAAAAAGTCACACCCTGCCTTAAAAAAAAGTTACATATATGGACATTAACAGAATATGTGGCCATGGTTGGCCAGTGTTGATTCACAGTCCGTTCAGGAGGAGAACTGTGTCTCAGTTAATATTGATTTCTGCTTATGAGTTATAAAACAAACAAACAAAACTCTGATTTTTTTTCCAACACATAATTCTCCAGATAAGGGAATTGACAGAAGAACAATGAGTTTCTCAAGCTTGCAGCCACACACCCTAAGGTATTTGCAGTCTTATATCTTTTTTCACAACAATCCTTTATATAATTTGTTGAGTTTGTGTTCACTGTGGTGATACCCTTGTATATTTGCCTATAGTTTCTTTATTACTTTCACTGTTACACAAATCTATAAATATCTGAAAAAAATTGGGCCAGTAAATATCTAAAGAAATCATGTCTAGTCAGCACAAATTCTGAAACTTATCCAACTTCTGATGAAATACAATTTCCTATAAGGAGGCAATTCCAAGTTGGATAGAATATAAAATCAGGAATCTGGAAATGAACATAACATAAATGAAGCCTGTCAACTTTAAAAATATGTTTTTGCCCGTAGTGTTGGGCAAGTAACAACAGCAATTCACAGAGTGGTGAATCTGTGTAAGTAACTTAAATGTGTGTTTAAATACTGTGGACTTGCTCACGCTTTAAGTTCTGAAATGGTAGTCTGTTTGTGGAACTTGCTGAGTGTGTTTCTCATATTATCATCTGTTCTCCACAGAGAAGTGGACCCTTTATACAGCAAACTGTGGTTAGCTAGAACTGGCAAAACCATTTTGTGTGTGTGTGTGTGTGTGTGTGTGTGTGTGTGTGTGTGTGTGTGTGTGTGTGTGTGTGTGTGTGTGTGTGTGTGTGTGTGTGTGTTCTGTCTGCTGTGTTTTTTCCACAACTTTGGGATGAGATCTGAGAGGAAACGGACAGATTTCCATCTGTCTGCTTCATTTGCAAAAAAAAAAGCCCTTCTTGCGATTCAAATATATGCTTTAGCCACCTCTCTTTTGCCCTCCCTCTCTATGTCTCTCTCTTCCATTTCACCATCTCTCCCTCTCTATCCAAGTGGCATCTGTGGATGACCAGGGCATCAAGAGTCTCAGGGGCTGAGGGAGGAATAGGGGGAGCAGTAGGAAAGAAAGCAGAGAGAGAAAGAGGGAGCAAGCGCCTCTCACTTCATATTTCCCCAGCACCACCCTGGCGTGCCAGCCAGCCTGCAGTCTGTTCTCCTTTGAGCTTTCTATTCTACCACAGAACAGAAAAAAAATCAATTCATATTTCCATAATCCACACTCCTGTCTGTCTGCATGTCTTTGCCTCTCCCCCTCCTTCCTTCCATCGCTCTCCCTCTCTCTGTCTCCCTCTTTCTGTCTCCCTCTGTCTCCCCTGGGGTAGACTAACCCCTCCATCCTCCGATCCTACGGCCTACAAATGTCATTACGCTGAGCAACAATAACAGCCTAAACAAAAGGAGGCCTCGCTCGGAGTTCTGAGCCCCTCTGTGGAGACTGTTGGCTGCTGCTGCCATATGCTGGCCAGCTCGGGCCACAGAAAGAGACAGAGACTGTGGCTACAGAAGACTCCAGCCCTCGGCCCTACAAAAGGAGAAAAGGAGCCCTAATCCTGGTAATGAGGTCCGTGAATACAGCCTTTATGTATACGGGGGAAAGGGCCAATCCCTCTGTACACAGCACGCTAACTAGGCATCTTAAGGGCCATCTTATCCACACAAACGATCTGGTCAACAACAGAATTAAAGAAAAGTAAGGTTGTGGAGGGGTGGCTTAAAAGGGAGACATGGCGGAGCGGAAGGATGAGGCAGGCCCATGACAACCCATAGACTATGTTTACACTATTTCTTCATTTCATCTCTTTTGGCTCTTAGCTTCTCTTTTTACTCCTTTTCCATTGCCTCCATTTCCTGTGCCTATCTCTGAAAGTCAGTAATTTCTTGCTCACACTGTCAGTCCCACACTCCCTCTACCTCTTACTCTGATAGCATGCTCTGGTTCTTGTGGGGAAGGCAGACATCGCCTGAAGCTAGTTTCTACAAGCCCGTTTATTCCTCAAAGTGGATCAGAGAGGCAGGAGAGCGGTTTAAACTCACTGGCTAGGCTGCTGTGTTGAGAGATAGTTAGCCTACACACAAGTTGTTGTCTTTCGTTTAAGTTTTTTTTCCTAGTTGTCCATTTTTCTTTTCAGCCCATTGATGGGCTGCTGCAGTTATCTGTCTAGTGATTTGCTCCAGGACCTGTTCTTGGCCCACTTTGGGAACAGAAACAATATGTTGCATGTCTTGTTTTTTTTTTCCTGTGGAAGCTCTGTCTTCTGTCATTCTTATACACACAGAGAGAGAGAGAGAGAGAGAGAGAGAGAGAGAGAGAGAGAGAGAGAGAGCTGCAGCAGATGTCATGGAGTCATCCCATATTGGAGCATCAACAGGAGACTGAGTCAACCTAATCTACTTACAGAGTGATGTGCACAACACAGAGTTTAATACGCATATTATTACAGGCTGTGTGACTGTTTTGATCAAGTTGAATCTAGACTAGTAGTTCTTTGAAGGTGAAGCCAGAGAGAAATAACAAAGACCCCCTGCTGAGGTTCTGTATTTTTCTAAGGGCAAAGAGCTAAGCTTTAAATAAAAGGGATATCAAATCCATTTTTAATTTTTCCAAAGATGTTTTTGCGTATTTGTGTGCACATCGTCCCTGAGACAGGTTATAAGATTTGTGATTGGCTTAAAGGATAATTTGGGTTTATGACATCATGGGTCTAATTTCATACTTCTATCATTTCTATCGTCAACAATATTGCACCAAATTAATTCCAAGTCAAGTTAATTGGAGTGACATCACTAATAAGAAGTCAGATGGGGTACTAAACACAATCAGCATTTAGTTAAACAAACCCCCAGGAAGAGAACACTAGGGATGCACCAATCAAACTTAATAATAATTTCAATACTTCAACTGAGGGTATCAACCAATATGAGGTACTGAACTCATACCCATTTCCCCATGTGTAAAATTTACCTCAATACATAGAACTTATTGGAATCATTTTGATGTAAGGTAAAATGAGTCCAGGGATTTTGGCACTAAAAACTAAGTTGGCCGACATGACTGAATGACTATAACTGATGGCAGATACTAATTAACAGAAAAATGTTTTAATGTGGATTGGTCCCTTAAAAAACAAAAAGGTGAATTGTACAATATACTGTAAGTTGTAAACATCCCTTACAGGTTATTGACAGACTTCAAGGTTAAACTTTGACTTACTGTACTTAATATAGTTGCGCAGACAAATAGAATATATTGCAAACAATTTGGGTCAAATTAGAGTTTTATGTCCAAATAAAGTGGTATTGATAATCTGGCTTGCTGGTAACTGTTGGTTTGTTTACAACCTATGAACGTCAGTCTGCTTATGTTTGCCGTGGGATTTTATAGCTGCAATGTTTCCCAGATCACAAAATGTTAAGTACAATGTTATTATAATAAATAGAATTGTGTTGTGATACTGGAATCAATCATCTTTTAATAACTAGGTCCTCATCAGAAATGTGATTTTTCAACAAGGCAGACTAGTAAAAGATACTGTGGTGTATATAACCCTGCAATATTTACCTCTGACTGGTTTAGGAGGAACATGGTGTTTCAAAATGTATTGCAAAACATCTGCAGATTTTGCTTTCAGATTGAAAATGTACCTGATAATGCCATAAATATGAAACAATAGGAAGCAAACATAGTAGCACAATGAGAGAGAAAGCAAGAGACACAAATATAGAGAGAGAGAGAGAGAGAGAGAGAGAGAGAGAGAGAGAGAGAGAGAGAGAGAGAGAGAGAGAGAGAGATATGCATGCATTCCTGTCACGGTTGCATGATAATTACTGATTCGTCAGTTATTGAAGACGTGCTCACTGCTTTTCATTACCAGCAACAGACGTACAATGAGACAGAGAGGATGAGGAGAGAGAGAAAGACAGGAGAGGAAGCACTGATAGCGATGGGGAGGAGTGTGGTGGTGGTGGTGGTGGTGATGATGATAGGTGTTGGGGGGGAGGTTACCACAGGATGGCAGGGTGAGGGAGGGCATTAGGCGAGGAAGGGAGATGGAGCGGAAGAGGTAAAGGTTGTCTGTAACTGTGAACGAGTGAGAGTGAGAGCAGGAAGAGAGTGAGAAAAGAATGAAAAAGCAGACTGTGTTCCAACCTGGTCGGTGTGGTCCTGGGGGAAGCTCCACAGCACGGTTGGATCTAGAGGTAATTGACAGACAGCATTAATCAGCGGGTGAGAAATACACCGTCTTCGCTAGCTGCCTCAGAATACATACATATTAATGAGAAGGGTGGGGGCAAGGGTGGCTGCTGCGAGTCTGTGCATGCACATGCACACACACACACTTAGATTTTCACGTACACACATACAGAGCAGTGCACATTGAAAGACGAGAGGGAGGGAGAGTCTAGGCGATATGTGCTGTAAATATGCAAATCTATATTTTCAAATAGCTTAAATTATACACCAAATCATGCATTTAAGAAAGTCATATCAACACATACTCTAGTTTATTTGCTTAATTATTCTTTCATTGATAAAAGCCAAGCTGTTTGCTGAAGCAATGTAAACCTAAGCTAAAAGGTTTATCATTATGAGAGTTTTTTTGATTTTTCCCCCCTCTCCAGCAAATAACAGTGCTGAGAGATTAGCCAAGTTGATTATTCAATTTGTTTAGATGGACAGGAAACTAACCAATTCTGATATTGTCAATTAACAGTTAAGTCAGTTATTGATCCTATATAAAGAACTGTTAGCTGCGTTCAAATGCATCAACATGCCATTATACAATGGAACAATGTTTTTGGTTTTTATCAGACTAAATAGGAAATCATAAGATACAACTTTTTGCTTCAGTAAGGTGTGATGGGCATTACCTATTCTCTTTGACATTTTATAGACCACATACATATTGATTAATCAAAAAGAGGCTGATAGATTCATCAATAGTAAAATAATCACTAGTTGCAGTCCTAGACAACCTAGAATGGTCATTCTTTCACCTTTAAAGAGTGTGCTTCAAAGATATTCAGAATGTATACCAGGTTATTATTTGTTTTTATAAATAATAAAGACAACAAACACATCAGCATCCTTCTCTTAGTACTGATCATTTGATATTATAGTAGTGAAAATGGGCATTGATCATCAAAGATGGGGTTGGAAAATTGACACAAGTACACCAAAATGCACAAAATAACTGTTCAAGTTTGCTTAATAAGCAGCCAGCATACCACTGCCTTTGTGTCACCTCTGAAATATGTTTGCATCTCTGTTAAAGCCTCCAAACCAAAGCATGAGACCTGCTTCTCACAGGTTTATTCCATGTGGTTGAAAGGAAGCAGCCACCAAGCCATAGCCTGAACACAGGGGGCTCTGGTAAACATGGCTTCCACAGCTCCAAGGTCACCCTGTGACCTCAGCAGAAACAGCAAGGGTTGGAAGAGACGAGCTCTTGCAGGCCAGGTTCACTGTCACAGACATACAAAAGGCCTACAGGCTCACAAACACACATCCACCTTTGTCAAAACAAAGGTGTCTGAGAGAAAGTGAAACTGTAAGCAACAAATCTTTTGACAACAAAGATACGTCAGTCAGAAAAACTTAACTGTCAGTTCAATGGGAATAACAGGTTGATTAAGACCCTTAATTAAAAGATGTATGACCATTTTAACACAGGGTAAATTTCTGAATGATCCAGCTCTACTATACTATGCCCAAAATGATGAATGTAGACATGTACAAAGCCAGAGGAAAGGACCCCTACCTTAGTAAAGAAGACATGCAATAACACACAATGTGTGGAGTAGCTTCATGGCTAACACACCAGGCTGCCTGAGATAGAGGGGCACACAATGGACAAACGGATGACCGGACGCAGCAGAATCCATCATGCCTTACATAATCCGGTTGGATAATTTCATGGGCCCCATCTTGAAAGGAACGGCACAGGGAAAAAAGCAGCAGAGCTCAAAGCTCTACACACCAACTCCGACCGCCCCCCTTCTGCCTACCCTATGATCTGCCACACTTAGGGCTAGTTTATGCTGATTTACTGGGTGAGAGGATGGGAACTGCTGCTGGAGTGTGATTCAAGGCAGATGAAAAGGGACAGGAGGAGAAGAGGGTAGGGTGGGTCCAATGTTTGTAACTTTTGGCAGCAATGCCTACAATCGCAGTGATTGGCCAGGTATGCATACGTATATGAAAATAGGGGGAGCTTCAACAGTAATGCAAAACTGCAAATCCCTTCTTTGCCAGTCCATATTTACAGCTGAACCAATAGGCTCTCTGTTGAGTACAGACAAGAGGAGTGTGACTAACTCCAAGGTCAAGTTCTGGTAGCTGCTATACCGCATACTATATGTGCCAACTGACCTTTTTCACAGCAAACCTTTTGATTTGTCATGCATGAAATGCACAAGTGATTTTACAATAACATGTATGCTACAATTAACAATTGTAGGTAGTCCAATTAACTCAAAAGTTGTTATACTTTAGTTGTTTTTTTTTTACAGTTGGTAAATCTAAATAACAAAAAAAAACTTTGGCAATAGCCAAAAATATGAATAGATGAACAAAAATGTAAAAGAACGTTGCAGTTGATTTACAGTAGATTGATAAGATCTTCTTTCACTTCTTTAACATTTGACATGACATTTAATGGGCACTGAGTATGTTAAATTCAGTATTCAGTCACACAGAGGTAGAGTGGGGTAGAGTGAGAGAGAGAGCCATGAATAAAGAGAGCAAAGGAGGCAGAAAAGAGTGAGCTGTGACAACACAGCTGAGGACTTCATAACCAAACACCTTCCTTTATCATTCATATCTCCTCTTATCTCTGCATCCTGTATGCACTTTTCTTTCTATTCAACATGCTCTTATCATTTCGGTTCTGCTCCACCTCCACATTTCTCTGCCAATCATTGTGCCTCTTGCATCTCTCTTTCACTGCCTTTTCTTTTACATATTCCTAATTTCTCCTCCACTTTTAGCCTCATTTATGTCCCTTCTTCTCGCTTCTCTTTCTCATGTTTGCCTCATTTTTTTCTATTTCAACTTCTGTTTCTGTTCATCCTGCCATCTCCTGCAGCTCTCTGTCCTCTTCAGTTCTGCACCCCCCCTCTCTCTTTTTTTCCACACTCTTGCACTTATATACCCCTCCCTTTGGACGTGTTGGGTGTGTGGTGGTGGTAAAGGCTGAAAGTTGAAGGGTACAGAGGTGAAGAAGACCCCTGCTGCTCTGCCAGGGGACACAAATGTCGCCGTGACAGATTCTGCACTGGTTAATATACACATACGCAGCAGCACATGTCATGGAGTCATCACATGTTGGATCACATGGAGCAACAACAAGAGAATGAGTCAACCTAATCTACTTACAGAGTGATGTGCACAACATAGAGTTTAATACACAAATTATTACAGGCTGTAAGGGCAGGGATTGTGGACAGCCGTGAGTCCACAGTATATACATTACTGTCTGCACTCCTGTGGGATGATTTTCAAAACACAAACTGTGGATTTTACAAGTGCATTGTACAACTGCTTTTGGCTTGCTCACAAGGTTATAAAACATTTTCTGCATGCAACGGACAATGGTAGCTGTCAATTACAATACAAAATGACAAAGTTAGAGACAGAGAAGACTGCCGAACACCACCAACGCCAAGCACATAAACCTACATTCAAGGGTAAAAACACAGTGCCTTGTTCACTGGCACATAAGTCAGGCAACAGTTTGACAAATGTCAATATGCAATAATTGCATTGCAGCTTTTGATAAATTTTTAATACTTATTAACCACTTTGTGCTTTTCATACACCTGCCTACATTTCCTGCTACCTGTGTGTCCATACAACTGTCATGCTACCCATGCTGTTAGGCCTGCCTGCTGCATGAAGCATCTGCTTCTCCATCACCTATCTCTAAAATAGGATTCAAAATGTGTTTATTGTATTTCCTACAGTTGACAAAAACTATAAAGAGCTGTTGTAAATAGTATAAAAGCAGTCCATTTGATGTGACACCAGTGGCAGCTAGAATAGCAAAAGGAAAACAACCTATAGCATATTTCTCCCTGGTGGAGTGTAAACAGATCCAGTGGGTGAGAATTGAATTGAAATCACCTAGCCACGGTTAGATTCCTCCATTCACACCCCAGGAAATAAAGGTGAGGCAAATGTGACGAAAAGCTCAAGGAGTAACCATTGGTCTCTGTTTGCAAAGAGCACGTGTGTCTGTGCACAAATGTGTACTGTACAAGAACATGCATGTTTACAGATAGATAGCAAGCTCAGGAGTGAATATTTACTGTACGGTAGCATGTCCATTTATCTCTGCGGGCTTCAAGCGTGGCTGACCTCCAGCAGTCACAATTGGGGCAACATGCAGGAAGCCCCTGAGCCGTGACACAGATCCTGGGAAGAGGGGGTGGTGGTGGTAGATATGGTGAAAAATCAATGTTTTGGCTGGTCCTGAGACGCCTGTCTTTAAAAGTCAGATGAGGAGAGTGAGCGAGGAGAAAGGAGGGTTAATAAGTGAAGGGTGCTGGCAACTGAGAGCAGGGCAACAGGGAAAGAGTGGGAGGAGGAAGGAGGAGGAAAGACGAGGTGAGGGAAGAAATGGATGGATTGCCGAAGAGTGGGAGGTAGAACTCTGCCTCTCTCAACTGACACCACGTCCTTCCTACCTATTCAGGTGGATCATTATATGTGATGGGCTTAAACAGAATAAATTAGCAAGATATATTTTCACCAAAACATGAGAGAGACTAGAAAGAAGCCTACCCCTTCATCAGTTATTTCTTCTATTCTCTGCATAAATCTGTGTCTACTGGCACTTCCAAGTAGGCTAAAAATGAAAAACACTGGCATCTTCATCTTGGCATAAATCTACGCTTCTTGGGATTTCCAAGTAGGCTAAAAAGAAGCTGTTGGCAGAGGATGTCATTCCTAATGCTGCCCTAATGTTGCTGACTGGAAGAAAAAGTTGGCGCATGACATCAGTGTGTCAGAAACCTCGCACTGCCCAGCCCTGCAAGTTATACAAGCCATGTTGTCATTAAAATAAAAAAAGTAGAACCCAACTTACTTTGAATGATATGAAGCTTCTTAAAAAATATCCTTTTCAAACTAGTGAGAAAAGATATGATAAACATGAAGTGCAGAGGACTATATTTGTGTTTCCATAAGTACCTTAGCAGCTGGCTATAAGACTAGAGTAAAACACAAAAAGACCTAACCCGAAATCCAGTGTGAATACACATTTAGATGAAAGCTTCTAGTTTATAGTTCTCTATACTATGTGAATCAAACACAGACTTAGAGCCCTCATGGCCATCCAGTGTTCTAAAGGCGTAAAAAAAAATGCACTTTTTTCACCTTATTTCATGAACGATTGAATGTGTGTTGTGATTGAATAGGGGGCCTGTTTGTTAAGAGAGGCCAAATCCCATATGGTGAACAGCAGCTCTTCTGGGGAGAAGAGAGGCTGTGAAAGCCACCGGCAGCCCCTCTCTTCCATCCGTGCTCCGAAGATGAAGGGATGTAGAGCCTGCCTCTTCTTGTTCCTTCTTTCTCTCACTCTCTTTGCCTCCTCTCCTCCCTCTTTCTTGGCCAGGGGTTAAACTGCTGCACTCTAACCTCCTTGGCAGTAATTTCATTCACTCCGTTTCTCTCGCTCGCTCTCTCATCTATGAGAGAGATTTATCTCACAGTATGTAGTGGATTAGGCCCCCCTCATACGCCCTCGGACAAAAGCATTGTTTTAGCACTAGCCTGTTCGCTGTAACGGGAGGAAGCTACCGCTACTAAGCATCCACAATATGGCCATTGTGGACACAGGGCTGGAAGGACCTTGCCTTGGAGGCCGTCTAGACTTTGAGCCTCGGCCGATCGGAGAAACACAGGGAGAAAATCCCATCAGGCAGTGGAGTGAAAGTTAACTAAGGTAACCTGCTGTGAACCTGATGAAGATGTCAAGCCAACATATGGTAAAAAATGTCTATTGTCAGAACAAGGAGCTTTCTTCCCTCTGAGAGAGGGTATGGTGAAGGAGGAGGAGACGAGGGGTGGCTAAAGAAGACTGGGGGGGTTGCACAACCTGAAGGGAGGAATAACTGTGGTGGTCATCGTTTTACTTCTGGATCAGTAGCCTTATTCTGGCCCGGAGGAGGCCCAACCCCTACACTCACAATTAAAAGGAGTAAGCAGATTAACTGGCATCTTTCAAAGGCCAGCAGAAAGAAAAACACACTCACAGACGTTTAAAACATTTCTTTCCCCTTTTGGCTGTTTCGGACTGCACACTGCAAATGGCATTACATTTCATGCTGATTTAGTGAACAGAAGCTTTCAGAAAAGAAAAACTTCTTAAACGATGATATGGTCCTTAAGTTTACTTTTACTGATTGGTCACACTATGTTGTTACAAATGAGGACTGGGCACCGACAGAAATAGTGAAAGCCTGAGGCTAGTCAGGAACTACCTAGAGTAAATTAGAACAAATTTGTGTTTGACATTAAACTACTATCTAGAACTTAACTGTGACAGAAAATGCTGATACAAAACACTAAAAAAAGGGTATATCATTTCTTGTAAAAGGCACTAGCTAATACATCATCACATTGGTCTTGAAAGGGTTTGGAAATAGGTCTAAATTTGCAAAGGAATGATACATTTTAATTCCAAAGCTAGAAAATGTTGATAAAACAAAAGGAAAATAACCTATAAGGTGGAATCTCCTTTACCAGCCAAAAAAAATTCAACTGGCAGACTTCACATGTGAGAGTTGCTGGCCTGGGGGATTTCTAAGCCATTTCTACAGCTACATCTGAAGAAAGATAAACAACAGCCTCAGCCACTGGAAGGAGAAGAAAGAAAGAGCTGTATGGAGATGATGTGACCCTATTAATGCCACATTAGTTGTTCCGTCTTCCCAGAAAAATGCTTCAGTGGAATGAGCTATATGAGAGAGAGAGAGAGAGAGAGAGAGAGAGAGAGAGAGAGAGAGAGAGAGAGAGATGAGAAAGCGATACTGTCTTCAGGCTAGTTGGGATGCAACCCAATTTCACAGCTTCACGAATGAGTGGCACAGCATATGGATGCAACCTTTGTGACAGCCTCTGTGTATCACCACATATCAGCGTTGATATTCCCAGTCAGATTCCATACTGGTCCAACATTATGTCAAACACCAGCTCCGCATGACTGCATCTTCAACACAGCACACAGACAGCATGTTTGTTGGGGGGGGGGGCTGTTAGACTCTTAAGCTAAGAAAAACAAACCAGTATCTCCCTAGACAGACTACTCGCCAATTCTTTCTTCACTGTACAATGTTCAGTTACTGCATAATATCAAAATCAAGTGCATACATTGAAACAGTAATATGCTCTAAAATCTGAGCTATAACCTGAAATCTGAGATATGACCCAGATATTAAGTTCCAAATCAAAAGAAAAAAAGGTGGGTAGGCTAGGCTGAAGAGTTCTGATTGCAACAGCACAGGTAAATTGTGATGATTCCATCTCTGGTTGTTGGCTGTTGCTCTACCAACATTTCTTCACATAAGAACATACTTCTCTCCATATGGTCCAACCATCTGCCTTGGTCAAAAAACATCTATATAAAGCATAGTACATGAATAACTCTAGTATTACACTAATGCACATAAAAATAAGTTAGCTTTAACTTTTGCCAACCATGTTGACTGTTGTTATTATGACTGTAAAAGAAGCTTTACAGCCAAGTAGGAGTCCTTTTTTAAGGTGTGGTCTCATGTGACAGAAACAGCAGCAGATAAGTATGACAATATTTGGTTTATGAATTTCCATCTTATAAAGTTTCAGAACGCTGGTGATCAGGTTATTGTCAATCAATTACACATGCTTAGGGGAGAGTTCCTTTTCTAGTCTTTGAGGTGGTAGCTGCAGCATCAGAGAAAACACTATGTGTAGCACAGCAGCTTCTTGAGGTGTGGAGAGGATCGATCTCAGTTAATGTCATATGGCACAGCACCCAGAGGCAGCCGTGTGGTGCTGATGACAGTGTAAAGCCTTGCCTTTGGCGGCTACATGCTTGGTGCTGCCGAGCTGCAATTTGAAGTTCACATGCAAAGGCTGACAGACAGACAGCTCTCAGTCAGCCAATCTTTCCAAGGGGATGACAATACATCTGTTAACAGCGCACAATAGAACAATAGTGCCTAATCCTTAACACATTTACAGGGGTCTCAATGCTCTGCAGGACTGATGGGCAAACTACTGACAGAAAAACACACACAGAGAATCATAACTTCTAAGATTATCCAAGATGGCCATTTGGAGAAAAAGGGCCCTTGCAGTTAAGAAAATGTAATCTGTTGTTGATCATTATCATTCCTTTGCATTTCTACAGTATGATTTCCAGTTAAAGGAAGTCAGGGCACCTATTAGACAAAGTGAAAACATGTGTAATAATGTATCTAGGTTAACACAAGCTAATTGGTTTATTTCACTTTGCGTCATCAGCATGCGTATGTCCCTAACCTTCTGCTCTCTGTCGGTTGCCATTCTCTAACTCTGTTCAGTTAAGAAAAAAAAAAAACTTTGAGCTAGCAAGCTACACAGTGAAAACGGCATGTTTTTAAGACAAGTTGGATCATGCAAGAAGGCAGGTCTGCTTGTTTTTTTTGGGGAATGAGATAAAGATTCACAAACAATATGTTTATGGCATTTACTATCTAACTTGGAAGTTTTGAACCGACTGGCGGGATTGCTGTGGACGAGGTACAAGGGCAAGACACTGGTAAGAGCAAATTACGTTTAACCATGTATCCAGCTAATTTAAATAGTTCACATTCCTGTATTGTGTGAAAATTCCCCGCTCTATATGCAAATAAACACTTAAATAATTTTTGTTTGCATATAGGCTGTGTGTGTGTGTCAGTTGTTACGATCTGATTACTGAAGGGCGGCGGGACCTATACAGAAAAGAAAGATGTTTTTAAAAGTGTCAGTGTGTTCAGCTTCTAACTGAATTTCTGTGGTTTGAAGTTTAGTATATTATATCTGCTTTATTTTATGTTACATGTTTGCATAAAGGGGTTGTATTACTGCTTTTATTGTAAAGAATTTTTAGGATGAAACATTTTCACAGCTGCTGCTTTGACCACTGAGTTTGCCAGCATTCTCCAGAGATAAAGCGCTGTGTAGCTCTGGCAATGAGAGACTAATAAATAATAAAAACAGGAATGTATGTAGGAAAATCCTACATATTGGTAAATTTGGGGACATTTTATAAAACTAAAAATAACATTTTGGTATACCTGCAGCAGCCATTTCCAGGCAACAGCAGAGAGCTGTGTATTTCAGCTAACAGTTGAGTAGGCGGTCCTTAATGTGACTCAAGACACATTCCCATTCTCACAGCTATGAGAATGTGGACACGTGGCCCAGACCACCTTCGAATGTGGTTTTAGTGATCGGATTTCAATGCGTGCTCATCTTGAGAGTGTTTTCACCTGTACTTTGAGCTGTCCACTTGTGATCCAATCACTCAGATTTTACTACCAGGTGGAAATATGGTATACAATTCCATGCCAATGTCTGGGGTCTAAGGAGAAATGGGGTCATATGATGTGCAGATTTGTTAAGCTCCAAAGGCAAATTTGTAATTTAGGCAATATAAATAAAACTGACTTAATTTGAAAGCCGAGCAGTGGCATACCAGTTCAGCCATGTTCAGAAGCAGGTCTTGAGGCCCCGTTGGACAACGCATGTTAGCCTATTTACGCTGACCATAAGCTTGGACCATAACCAGTTCTAATGGAGTGAGACAATCACAAATGATTCCACATTCACAAAATACACTTAACAATGGCAGTAAATGTGCAGGTTTGGAAGGTACTTGATGAAATATTGATGGTAAGGAAAACGTGTGTGTGTGTGTGTGTGTGTGTGTGTGTGTGTGTGTGTGTAAAACAAAGACCTTGTGGATGAAATGCATGATTTGCAATGATAAATGGTCTCAGACATTCACATCAAGACATCAAGATTGACCTATATTTTCTGTCTTGAAAAATAGGCCAGAACCCAAATTAAGGGCCAGTAGGGCTACTACATGCATGTAAACGCCATTATCTTCACAGTAATTGTGTGGTGTTAGGCAACATAGAAGCAGTCTTGAACGGAGAGACATAGCCTCAGGGCATAGCTGTTGACATGTAAATAGTGGGGATAGAAGCTGAAATGACAGTACAGACAGTAGGCTTGTACAAGTTCTGCTTGACTTGGGTTTGGCCTTGGACACAAAAATTAAGGTCTAAAAGGACTACAGTCTAGATGTCAAGATACCAGTACTCATATCATGTCAATAACTAGGTTGATTTCCTTAATTGCCAGGGCAATTTCTGTCTTTTACATCATTTACCTTTTAGAACATTTTACATCAGTCTGAGTGGCAGCAGCCCTGTGAGACCACACACAACCTGAGACTACATCCTTTGTTACAATCTCTGCCTTTATCTGCTTTTGCCGTTTGTCTAAAAGTAGGGTTTAAAGAACGCTGGATATCTTTTCGTTTCTCTTGCAAAATAAATACTCATTTTACATTAAATGTTATTTGCTAAATATACAATATAGATAAGTTATACTTACGACGAGTCAGAGTCCTTTATAAGAAAAGCTTTATGAGCCTCTTTTCACTGCACATGACAAGAGAAGTGGGCAGGTCGGTGTAGTCATGAGAAGTGAGTCATCCCCAAATCCTGTTAAATTCCTGTCATAAAATCTGCTCAATATGACAGTCACAAAAATCAACATATTTTTGAGCACAGTTTTTTTTGGGGAAATCCAATTTGGCAGACTAGGGACAAATTAACATCACTAAAGCTACATTAAAGCAGTAGCTGCACTAATCCTGTTCATTTGTGGGCTAAACTAGGCCACATTGGTATTACATCAATAAGAACCAGCCAATCATTGTTCTTTGACTCACAATATTTAGTGTGTGCGTGCGTGCGTGTGTGTGGTTTTGGAAGCTAAATTCTGCCGGACAGTAGGCCTGCACGATTAATCATTATATCAGAGTTTTTTGTTTATTTTTATTAACAACGTTAGTTCTCATTTAATTTTACAAGCCGAATGCATCACAAACGCTACTACTTACTTCTGTGAGATTTAAACAGACTGTATAAAATTGGTTTTAATACGCTCCCAAGCATTGCAATGCTCTCCCTTCTCTTCATTGAGGCCTCTATGTTTACAGGCTCGTGGTGATGCGTGGAGCCCTATATGTGCTATAGGTTCCAAAAAAATCTGTTTGGTTAAAATTAACCAACGGTAACGGACAGTAACCTAGCCTTTGCTTTGCATGCTTTTTTATTTTAAAAACATAAAATTCCCAGGGCTCCCTGGAGCATAGGTTACGAGTGAGCACAAGGGAATAAATTCCTCTGCCTTCACACAAAGATGCATAGCACACAGACACACAGACACACACAAACACAAGCCACCAACAACAATGCTGTGTATACTGCAAGTGGGGTGATGTGATGAAACTCTTCTGCATTAATCAAAATCATCTCATTTTAAATCATTGATTGCATCCCTACTTTTCCCCACTTTTTCGCGGTGGAAGCGGAAGTCTAAAAATAGCCTGTGAGTGCCAGTGTGCCTAGAAGTCTTTCCATGTTCTCCCAGTCTGGCAGCATTAGTGAATTCAGATGAGTCTCCTGTAGCTCTCACAGCCTCTGTGCACACACTCATGCACACTTACACACATCCATGCATATGCATATACAGTCATACATGCACAACACACACTATTCACTTAAACATGTGCCTGCTATCACACACAAAACACAGTTTGCCCCTAGAGTTTCAGTACAGTCAGTAAATGGGAAAGCTCAGCCAGCAACCCCTTCAGTATAGCACCCCTCAGTTTACTGCCATCAGCATATTTACCACCCGCTTCATCATCTCTCCCCCATCTCCCTCCCTTCCTCCCTGCCCCACCCCATCTAATTTTGCCCCAGTTCTTCATGCTCTGGCCAATAATGATCTCTGTGCTCTGAAGAAACAACAACAAAGTCCACTCACAGCTGTCCTGCTGTTGGTGGATGCATGCGTGTATGTAACCAAAACATGAATGTAGCAATGTCACACGGTACCACCTGAGAACTCCTAGTGACTCTCTCCATCCCTGTAGGGGAAAAGCTAACTCAAACAATGCTGACACATATATATTTTGCCTGATCTTTACCATATAATCTGAGACGGAACAAGCCAGGTGAAATGTGAGGACAGCGCTTGCTTCAATCTCTTTTAAATAAGAAAAGATCTAGAACTAAACTTAGTAAGCAGCAGGTCACCACACAGTTACTGAATGGATGAGTGACTTTGAGCAGGGAACTACAAATGACCCCAGACACTAACAAAAGAACAAGGCTGTAGAGCACTGAGAGAAGCAGTAACACTAGATGGCCAACTTTGTCATCTGGATAGTCAAAATAGAAAAACAAATACAAGTCTTATGTCATAACTTACCCTGTAGTACACAGGATAATCTGGGATAAAAAACATTGCATTTGAGGCAGAATCCATCTCGGTAACTGAATTTACATTATTAATCAAATCAAACAACAGCCTAGTCTTGATTTGTGAACATGCAACTATTCCAAAAAAGTCAACCAAATTTCAAATGTATTGTCAATGACGCAGATCCAGGTTTTTGCTCTCACTGACACACTTTCCTTTTCTTTCAGTAATGTAATAGCACCCACACATATTTGTCACTTTTCCCACATTCAATTACAGTAATTTCAATATCTAGCCTGAGCCGGTTTGATGCAATTAAAACACCTTTTTAATGTGGTTCCGATCTTCAGTCAGGTAATGTAGTTTTACTTATAGTCATGTATTACACAACAATAGCGGTCAATTTGGACACAAGTTCCCATCAAATGTCTAAAGTCTCAGTAAGTCATGTCATTAAGAGTGTTCACAAAAAAAAAAAGCAAACAACACGCCAAATATCCATAAACGGCCACCCTGAATGCACACAAAAAAAAGTTGGACTGTGGGTTTGATATGATCCTATAGACACTCAGAGGACATAGAGTGGGAGGGGATTTCTCAAAGTCCACAGTGCTGTCATTACCATATCACAGCAGGGAAGTTAAGAGACTTCCTCAATTGGCTTCAGAGGAAACCAATAAAAGACAACAAAGACTTGGATGATATCTGATTCTGTGTAAAAGAGCCAATTTAGCAAAGTCATATGGGTGAGACAAAAGGGAAATGTAGAAGCCTTGTCACATAAACAAAGTGTGAGACCCCGAGATCCTCTCAGGAGTGTGAGTGTAGGAGTGTGGCCTCTCTAATGACCAATCAACACCCTCCTTGCTGCCACGGCATCTGTTAGTACTCCAATGGCCTCCTGTCTAACCGTGAACTCAACACTCTGCTGGAATCCAATCAGACTGCAGAACCGACAAAGATAAGGGTCAAGAAGCAATTCTGACATTTTGCAGAATGTCAACGTTCAACCTTTTCTAAAAGTTCTACTACACAGGAGTTTTGCTCTACAAATATTAAGGGTGAAAATGTAAAGGAGTGAAAGCCAAAGGGGGAAAAAAGTAACATAGTGGTGCTTTAGGAGGCTACAGGTGACACTGTGAGACCTCCGGGTCCCAACGAAAAATGTTCTTAACATACAGAACAAAAGTAACTCATAGTTGGACAAAGTGAAGCTATAAGCCCATATGAATCAAAGAGCCTAATGCGTCTACTCTATCCTATTGCTTTGTGGTTCTCATATCTATGCAAGTACACTTATATTTTAACATTTAAACTTCCTGCTGTGTATTTTAATACTAGTGAAAAGCTATCTTGAGATACTGAAACAGGCACAAATCTGTCACTTACCTCAGACATAAAAAAAGACTTCAATTATAAAAAACTGACAGGAGTTGGAAACAAGTGCTTTCCCCCATCTTCTACAGCTAGAGGGTGTCATATGTTGTGCAGACTGCAAAGAATGTCAGTCTATCGTAAGGCATGAAAAAACATTCACAATCAGACAATTTAGAGCTTCCAATTTATCTGACCTGCATGTCTAAACTGAGGGAAGAATGCAGAAAATGGTAACTTAAGTGTACACAAAAAGATGCAAAGCAAACCACACAGAAGAACCAAGGCCAGGTTTTAAACCTAAGACCATAGTCATGAGGCATCAGTGCTAATTAAACTACACTAATTGAGTTTTTTTTTGTAGAACCGTAAATCGTTCCCCTAATTGTAGCATGAATGTTGCTGTAAAATTGATATGCTGATCTATTAAGTTTATTGCTTTGTTACTTGGAACAATCTGGCTGGAAGGATTGGGTGAGGACAGGTAGCATCTGTCCCCACCTACTGCCTTGGCAGCATTAGCGTCATCTGCTAGCTTTGGCAGCATCTTGGAAGCACATCAATATGGCTTTATGTAGCCAGGGCCGCTAGTAGCTAGCATGCCAGTCACGCTCTCAGGCAACGCTTGCTCACAGCCTGAGCATCCACAGAGCACTGAGCCAACAGAGCTAAGCGGAACTGAGCTCGGGCTGAACAGGGAGGCTAGGTCTCCATGGATCTGCAAGGAAAAGGGGCCACTGTCTGTCATCTATCCACGCATCCATGTTTAGAAGAGTGGGGCCAAGTCCAAATATGAAAACTGCCACCATTGTAGCTGTATTATTTTCTTGCCCCCCCCCATCAACACTTCTGTTGTGGA
Source organism: Percina caprodes (assembly GCA_013375575.1). Classification (NCBI taxonomy): domain Eukaryota; kingdom Metazoa; phylum Chordata; class Actinopteri; order Perciformes; family Percidae; genus Percina; species Percina caprodes. Next base: position 2,556,873 of record JABXJD010000004.1, on the reverse strand, counting down.
ATGTTGATGCTGTCATCACATCTACGTATTGCTGTATTATAATTAAATCTGTAAGGAGAGTGAGTGTTTATACCTGCACCACTGATGTTATGTTGTTACCACAAGTGTTTGCCAAAAGACGGTAAAACATTACCCATGGGAGTAATAATTGGGACATTGTCCAACATCACAGAACTTCAGGAATCTTTTGAAACACTGCTAACAGCAGTGTACTTACTAGTCACATCTGTATAGGGTGAGTATTTCAGTTTAGAGTTTATTTTAGTAGAAGGGATTTTAGATGTGACAAAATGTGATGAACTGGCAACTTTACTTTTGAACTATCAATGCTTAGTTATGAGAGATGCCAATTTAAGCAACTTTAGTAAAGGTGCCCTGTAGAGTTATACTGTGAAACACTTTACATTCAGTGTTACTCACCAAAACCAGTTTTGTGTATCCTTGAGGTATAATGAATGTGCAATGAAGTGCATTTCTTTCCTCTTAAACATTTTCAAAGCAAACTTTTTCAAGTATTTTAATTCCAGCATTGTTAACATCCAGATTTGCTAGCTTCAGTCTTCTTGCTTGCTGCCTTCGCTGGCATACTGCAGAATATCTTGTCATGCTAGCGCAACCTGTTAATCAGTGCATTAGTGCAGCATCGTGCATAGAACTGTGCACCAAGTTACCAGCGCGTGCAAGTAATAAATAAAACTAGAAAATTCTGCAGACATTAACAGTGTGCCTACTACTTGGTGCACATCCAAATAGCTATAAAGTTTAATAAAAAATAAGTGTTAAGTATCTTAACCCTTCAGAGATATACCTTTTTAAAACCTTTCTGTTCACCAGAAACAGCTATGACGTAGCTAGCACTAAACCAACCAGACTCCATTAAAAAACAGTACTTTTAGCGTGTATAGAGCAAACATATTTTCACATGTACTGTAAATCGGTAAAGTATGTGTTTATTTCAACCAACACTATATTTTTTTATGGTTGGAAGAATGTAGAAATGACCAAAAACGGCTTTTCATAGTTTTATTTGGTTTCTGTTGATTCTGAAGGAAATGTGTTTTACGATGCTAAAAATCGTATTTACATGGAGTCTGGTAGGTGTGGTCCATCGTGACATCATATTAGCTGACAGATAACACTTCTCCTTCCTTCTTCTCCTCCTCCTCCTCCTCTACCAGTCTGTCTTCTATGAAACAGCTGTTGGTGTTGAGGCCTGAAGTCAGTTAGGAGTCAGTCAGTTGGTCAGTTAGTCCATCATGACATTGCATGACAAATAACACAGGAAGAATCCAGATATTTTTCTTTTTAATGTTCTATTGGCAGTCGGTGTGAACAGAGCCAGAGGTTTACGTCCGATGGACTCCATAGTTACAGTCTCATGATAGAGGGGTGTGTGTGTGTGTGTGTGTGTGTGTGTGTGTGTGAGAGACACAACTTGTTGCTATGGAGATTTCCTCAGAGAAGGATCCAGATATTCTTTTTCAATGTTTTCTATCGGCAGTTGGTGCGAATAGAGTGAAGACTTTAAGTCCGATAGACTCCATAGTTACATGTCTGCGATTGGCACAAGATTTCCTACATTTTGACCAACAATGATGTATGAAGAGGGAAAACTGTAGGAGAGAGAGCAATTTGTTTTAGAGAAAAAACTTTCAGAGAATCGTACTGCAGCTCCCCACTTTGTCCTCCACTCTAGCTTTCAACATTCCGCCACATACACACATTGGAAAATCTGAAGCAGTCTGAAAAGAGGACAATACGTAAACTGTGATTTGGAAAAACAGTGGTTGATATCTGAATGCCAATTCAGCCCAATAAACGCCAAAGTCTTGTCTTCGGTTAAACTTTAATTATGTTTCTACGTTAAAGTATGGCGATACAACATGGCCCCAAAGAGGTGGCGTTTTGAGCAATTTCCCGAAGATCTCCCATTCAAGTCTATGAGACATTGTTCGCCGTTTTTTGCCGATTTCGTAAAACCCGTGCGGCAAATCTTGTTGAAAAGTCATAGCACACCATTTCCGATCATTACACATGTTTTGATGTATTTTGTGTGCACGTGTTTGCAACGCTCCGGGACTAGTAGTGGGGGAAAAAACTGGCAGAAGTATGAGCAATAATAGTCATTGTGCCGATTACTGCTATTGTAGCACATCGGCACACTGAACTGCACAGCGCTACTAGAAGCTCAAACTTTAATCAATCGTCGTCCATAAAAATTATCAATAATTTACTTCACACTACACGTCTACAAGTAAATCCTAGTATTTTAAAATTGCGATTATTCGTGATTGATTTGATCAATTTGATCAAACTTTATTACATTTTTTAATTGATTGACAGCCCTAATAATTATTAAATAAAATGGATTAATCCTTAAAGGCTTTTAAAACACAAAATTGTATGCTACCGGCACGACATTGGCTTCTGTTGCAGCACAACCTTTCTAAATATTTGAATAAGCACAAGTTAAAGATCAATTTAAAAAAGCGTCACAATGTTACTCAAAACTGCCACTCCCGCTCTGTTGCTCATTATTCAGCAAATAGCCACAGAATATGCAAACAATTAAACATAATAATTCTGCACAACTTGTGTATTGTTCTGGAGGACATGAATAAAACTATTTGCAGAGCACTTAAACAAGGCCTAAGCCTTTCTTTAGACAACAAAAAAGGTTTGTACTTTACAAATACCTATATACAATAGAAATTTGCATATTTACAGTACACGGTGAGGGACTGGATGTGTAACTCAAATTGCAAAATAGATTTGCACAAGGTTAAAAGAGGAAGCAGCAGCCACAGTGAACTGGTTAGATAAAAAGGTTCTTCAGTTTGGCTCAAGTCAAACTCCAACAAGTCATCATCAAGGTTAACACTGTGCTTGACGGGTAAGTTTGTAAGTTATTAGGGCTGGGCAATATATTGATATTATATCAATATTGTGATATGGGACGAGATATTGTATATTGTGATTTATTAAATTGAATTTTCTGAACATACCAGACTGTTCTAGCTGTTCTATTATTTGCCTTTTCCCCACTTAATCATTATATTCCTATTACTGAAGATTATTTATCTTAAATCTAAGTGTGAAGATATTTTGTCAAAGCATAAGTCAACACTACAATATTGCAATATCGATATTGAGATATTTGGTCAAGAATATTGTGATATCTTGATATCTGATTTTCTCCATATCGCCCAGCCCTAGCGTGAATCACTGTTTCAGACAACAGTTCCTAATGGTGCACATGGCGCTATTATCCCAGCTGTATCATGGATGTAATATAAGAACTGGATACAACGTTCGAGGGAGAGCCCTGTTCATTCCTATGCAGTCATGGGAATAACAGCGTAATAAAATAAAAGCGTTATTAACGGCGTTATTTTTTTCAGTAACAAGTAATCTGATTACTCTTCCCATCTTAATAACGCTGTCATCGTTACTGCCGAAAAATGCGGCGCGTTACTATAATAACTAAAGTTCCAAAACATCTATGTTATTTGTATCGATCCACAAGACATAATATCTACATGCATGGCACCTGATTGGAGGCTAGTCTCACTTTGTCCCACAGCAACCCAAATTTTTTTTTTTTTTTTTAAAGTAACTCTCCCAACACTATTCCTATGAGATTTGCTCAGTGGGCATTCGCCAAAAAAAGTTTCTAAGCTCCTGGGTTTACTTCCGTGATATGCGTCCCACTGAATTTGTGCAGTAGCGTTTCTCCCGCTGGCCCAGCCCGTGAGTTCCCACTTGGCCCATAGACTCTAGATTGTGGTGACGTCACGTTTGGTTGAAGGGACGGGATGAGGAGGCGTGAGGGGCAAGCTAGTAGGGGTGGGAATCACTAGACGCCTCCCGATACGATATCATCACGATATTATTGCAATTTATAACCTTTTTCCAACTTCTAATTTTTTTTTTAATGTCCTCAAAAGGAAACTTCGTCAACATTTGTTTTATCTAAAAAGATACATTTCTCTGTTTGTTCATATCACTTCAATTTTATTGCTGCAAAATGAGATTGTCAAGCAGATAAACTGACCAACACATATATAATAAAACATCAATACTTGGCACCTATATATGTATCGATACACTAATGCCACTGAAAATTTTGTAATATTATGCTGTGTCAATTCTTTCCTCTCACCCCTACAAGCTAGTCTCGTTGTTGTTGAAAATGATTTGAACATCATCCAACATTGCTTAGAGAATCTTTAATTACTTATTGCTTGAATATTAACATTAGTATTAAAAATCCAGTACTCAGGTGTGGGCTTAGGAGAGCACGTCATATAGAGAAATATTAAGTTGTGAATTATGCTTTGCACAGCTCAAATGCCAAAATGTTGTAATGTAACTTTATAATGAGTCATCAATCAATAAATTCTGAAACTAACAGTTTAAAAAGTTTACGTGAAATACATTAATAAAAAACAGGCTATTACAGGCATGTCTGCAAACATGTTGGTGTCATCTGTACTCATATTGCTAACTACAGAAGGTGTGAAATTATTTTAACACAGGAAGTTGAGGGATAGATGTACTGACCATCTATGAAGGGCTGAGCTACATGTCTATTAACAAAGGGGAAAGCGCTCTACACTACAATGGCATCATGTCATGCCGTTGCACATAGATGTAGTTTCAGACCTGCAGGACCAGGATGTGGTAAGAGTGGTGAAACTGCTGCGGCATCAGCACAAACCTGCGCACACCAAGCTTCCCAGTCACTCAAAGAGGACACACTTTCAGACACACTGTGCGGGACTTCTTTAACAAATATTGCTGGTAACATTTGTCTTTTCCGACACACTTGCCCCAGAAAGGAGGTGTGCAAAAGCGCTTTTGAATCAAGCATGGTATAACAAATTCCATCTCTGGTAGAGGGAATATAACTAAAATGCAGCCAAAATCAAACTAAAATTAAACTTGTATTCCCTAAACTGTGTGGAGGAGATATGAGAAATATGAGCAAGCTGAAACCTTACACCACTTCTCCAAATGCTCTTCACCATGTTGCTATGACAATTTAATTATAGTCTATCATGGTTGCACTATTGTTTGTTTGCCTCTGTGAGTTAGTGGGAAGATAATGTGTGAATGTGAAGTGGTGCTTTTTGGCAAAGTACCTAATTTTTGGCTGTAGGAGAAACCGCTCTAGTTTGTGGTGAGTGACTGACTGTGGAGGTTTCATAGCTGGCTAAAGCTGTTCTGTTATGATTCATAGCGTTAACGCTTTCAACTCATGAAAAAAGTAAGAAACACAGAATTGAGACAAATGCATGACAGGTCAAATTTGACGGCTTAATGCAGGCGTACACATATAATATTCACATACTGTGAATATTGCTCAATTCAGGCCTAGTACAGTCTTTCATTTCATACAGATAAAGCCAAGTTAAAGAAAAGGGAAATTGATCAGATTCAGAGAGAAGTGATTCATTCCTCAAATGGTTTATCTGAAACTACTCTTTTAAAAATCCACCACTACCCTAAGCCTCTGCTGGCAGAAAATATGAATCTACTTCATAACAACATCCTCAACAGGGACATTCTTATATCCAATCAGGAATTAGCACAGAGAGGCAGAGAGAGCACTTCAGTCAAAAGACAGAATGCGTACGTTCAATTTGACCTGAGTGGTGTTCTAACGTTGCTCTGTAGCTGTGCTCCAGGGAGCAGGAGCCCGGATATGAGTCTGACCCTGGATCATACCTGGGGGAAGTCAGTTATTACAGTGCAGGCCGGTGGTTTATGAGTTTGGTTGAAAATCCAATATCAGATCTACATCCAAGGACAACTTTCAGTCAACTCTGGTCAGCTCAGCAGCTGCACAACCGAACCGTCCACATAACACCTCTTTAACGTCAAAACTGAGCAGGCAAAATAAGACAGCTGGTGTAATGTGCAGCAAAAATGTTTTTACATGATATTTGACTTATGGGTGACACTGGATATTGATGTGAAATATAGGTTACTTTATTTCCCATATTCATAAAGGTAGAATATAGTGTTGTTCTTCATTGACCACAGTCATTTCGCAGACTAGTCTGAACACGTTTTGTCCAGGCCACCACTGCTGGAATGTTTGACCACCGCAAACAGCAGAACAGTTAATGCAACTTGCTGACTCAAGCATGATCTTTGTGGGGTCACGGTTCCAAGAGAAATGCCTGCGCTGGTTAACTTATGGTCAGGGCTTAATAGAAGAATAGTGCAGACTGGAAAATCAGTCAAATAAATGAAGAAAGAACACTAATAAAGATCTAAAAGCAGCTAACATCTGACAATTTTACAGTTAAAGTCAGTGTTGACCTGCTGTAGTCCTTATGATCTTGACAGAGTAGACTCTGGAGCACACAATATAACACCACAGACATAATGATAGTTCTCATCGTGCAAGACTGGACTCAGTCATGCTGTGTAGTTCTGTAACGCTCGTCTGACTTTTAAGCAAAAACACTGCTGCCAACGTTACCTGCCATCTTGGCTGGACAGCCTTACAATTACTGTAGTTACTATCATTTTAACAAAACACATGGCTTACAAAAAGCTACAACTGGCAAACACACAAAAACATTTATTTACATGGATGTTCAGGCCACAACTAACAACTTTTTTTTTTTTAAATGTATTTTAAATAATTGAATTGTTTGGTAAAATATTTGACAAAAATGTCCACAAAAATTTCCAAGAACAATTTGACATCTTCTCATGTCCAAAGATATTCAATTAACAGAGATATAAAAGTGAGGAAATACACACTTATGAGAAGCTGGTATTGGGCATTGTTGTTTGATAAATGACTTACTGTTAATAAACGACCATAAACTTTCATCTGCCAATTACTTTCTCTATTAATAAATTAAGCTTTTGGTCTATAGAAAATGTAAAATTGCCCATCCCACTACACAACATAGAGCCCAAGGCAATGTCTTCAAATATCTTGTTTTGCCACAACAATCCAAAACCTAAAGATATTTAATTTACATTGACTCAATGATGGAATCAGGTTATTTTAGGCATGTTTGGTTCTTGATGTAAAACACTTTGGATACCTGCTGGTTGCTGTAAAGTGCTATATAAATAAATGTTAATTGACTGATTGATGTTTGGCTTATAAAATGATGAAATAATCAATGAATCAACTAATTGTTTCAACTCAACCTCTATTAATTGTGCATGTTATTTATATGTTCAGAAACATTTTCCTTTTACTAGTCTACACCAAGCAACTGACAGACACATTATTAATGGAAATAATGATACCACCTACCTTCATTTTCAGATGTTGGACATGCCACCTGTAAAACCAGATCAAAAGTTCTCTCTGGATTCTCCCTGTAATAGAACAAAACACTGTTTACTAAGGGGAAACAATGGGCCGCTATTAGGCTAGTACACACAATCATTGGCAACAAGTGTGTATTCAGCATGAACACACACATAGCAACTGGGTTGAATTCCATTACATGTGCATGAGTATAATATCAATATAGTGGACCTGCCCTACTTTACGTCAGTCACACTGTCAATAGTGGTCAATAGCCGACAATGTCAATAACAGCATATTAGCTGGTGGTGCATTATGTGAGAATGTGTTCTTATCTTGGACAACGTATCGGGACAAACTTGGGTCACAAGACCCTGGTCGCTCTGTCTGCATCGTGTCCACATAAACCTATTTAACGCTGTCTGCTTGGCTAGCGGAGCTGCTAATTGGTGGTCAGCTAGCAGAAAGAGCAACAGACTGACCCACATGCTGTCGAGCCAGCTGGCCTGGCGGTTAAATCTACTGCTGGAGATGGCTCAAAGTACGGCCAAACATTCCTTAGTATCACATTCAGCTCCAGCTTCAGTGCCACACATTAGCCGTTAGCTCGGCATCTCTATATCAAGACGCAACATAGAGGAGGGGGGGAGACACTAAACTCAAGGTCTTACTTTATTCTGCAGTCCATGGTTTAGCTACCACATCGCGACAACTCCGTGCTGTCGGCGGCTCTGCTCTGGCTCTGCTTGGCTGTCCGAGAATATGTCCACCTCGTCCTTCCTCAGTCTAGAAACCGTCACTTATTCTGCCTTATCTGATACCGGTCGAAAGCTGCTTCGACCGCATGCTTGGAGGTCGGATAGTGTAGCAGTTTGTGACGTCCTTCTGCCGTTTAATGTAGCCTGAATCCCCAGTTCAGCACCACGGCGTTTATTTCCCACAACAAACACCACTCCAGGAAGTGCTGTCAAAGATTTGGTGACGTCAGCGCGTCAGATGAGCACCTTGCTTCTGCCTGCAAGCATAGAGCTCTCTTCCACTTAAAATGAGTAACACAGCAGACCTGAGCCCTGTGATTCATGTTTCTGATAAAAATGCGTTTCCCTATGAGACTGCATTATTCGTTCAGTAATTGTGGCAGCCGTAGCCTTCAGCAGTGGCTCCCAAAGTGGGATCCTGGGGACCATCAGGGTCCTTGAGAGGGCTTTCAAAATAAAGGTAGTTGAGTAGGCTACTAGCCTAAAAGATTTGTTGGCCACTTGAGGGCTGACGAACAACCTGCAAACATAACACTACGTATCTTATTATAGTTGTTATGGTGAACACTACCTGACAAATGTAAGCTCAATAGTTACTCTATTTTTAGTCCTGTGTTGGTCTCCACCAACTCATAAGGGAAATATCTGGCTAAATGCTGCATAATGTTCACCAGTTAGTTGCTTTGTCTGTCTGCTGTTTGCTGCTGGACAGGTTATAACAGTTTTAGGCCAAAATAATGTTTCAGGCCATTAAAACCATAAGCTCAACTGACACTGAGCTGAATGAAACAAAAATTATCCTTAGACTTTGGAACTGCAGAGTTAGTTGGTAGCCTAATTCTCACCTTTCACATGAAACATAATAATTTCATGATCCATTGTTAGTATACAAAATATTAATTTCCACAGGAATGAGTACAGTGAGTGAAAACATTTATATGAAATTCAGCACATCAATATTGATGAAATCTCTTTACCAGTGTACCAGCTGGGCAAAGCAAGCAACGACTCTGTCTGGTTTACTGTGAGGTATCTGGTTTTGAGAAAGCTGGATTAAATACAAAAATGTTAGGGAATTTGCAACATTAAAGTACCAGATTAAGGTTAGTCCTGCATCATTACCCTCTTTTAGCGGACCCCTGTGATGTGAGCTTGTGGAAACAGTGTTTTCCCCTCATACTTCTCTGGTTGTGTATAAAGCACGGCCAAAGGTTTGAGAAGCTGTTTGCTTGATCTTTGTGGGGAAAGTGGAAGAATACCGTTTTCCCCTTCCAGATTACCAGCACTAAAGTGCATTTGATCTAGGCCCTTAACCCCCCAACAGTTTAAGTGGAGCTGCTCACCAACCAACAGATCAGACTGTGGTTGGACAGTAGACTGGAGAAGACTGGCATGATTACTTGACTTCATCCTACATAATTATTGTGCTGCATTCGTAAAATGCTACTTACAGTAACCATGTTAGATAACAGTAGTCCATGCACGCATTAAATAAATGCTGAAGTTGCAAAACATAATTCAATTACATAAGCTTTAAGATCCTGAGAAACTGCAGGTGTTGTACACACAAACCATGTATTGAATTAGCCTATACTGTATATAACTAACTAATTTAAATCTGCTTTCTGGACTGCACATTTAACACATTGCTCACGAGTCAGCTGAGTCACTTACTTAAAGGGGAAATCCACCCTAAAATAAAATAATTTCTATAACTGTGTACACCGCCGGGATTTCGTTTAGGAATTTAAATGAAATAACTCCTTGTTTCATAGGTGCATGTCTTGATCTAAGCTGTAAACTTTATTAAATTAAAACTCATTTTGGTATAATCAATCTCAACCAGAGCTTCCGTGAGCTCACAGGGTCAGTAACACATTTTTTGTCAGTAGACCAGCTCCCTAAAGTGATCAATTAGAATCATAATGCTCTATGATTTCCTTTTTTAAGGGAAATATTTGTAATTTTATAGATGTATTTTTTTTATATAAATTGCTGATTTGCAGTGCCATGTAAATTCGGTTTTAGGGTGGACTTTCATTTTATTGTTTGTATGTTTATGCAATACTTGTCCCATGGTAAATTGAAACCAATGGCTTAGATGTACTTCTCTCTCCTCTCCAGAGAGTCTGCGTGGATCAGAGCCAGATTTCTTCAGGCTGACTGGAAGGTAATTAAGTGAGAGCAGACTGGGGCATGCTGTTTCAGGCATCCTTATGAAATGATAATGGCAGGGCTGCTGCTTTAACATTAAAAAAAAATGACATATATACACACAAAGAGACACATACATAAAGCTCTTAAGAGTTTTGGGCACTGGGAACCAGTAGGTTTCACATTTTAGAGCACACTGAACAGTAACCAGTCCCAGATTATATTAAAATAACCTAACATTGAAAAAAGAACAATACAGTGTCACATTGTTGTTTTTAGGCCCTGACAATATATTTCAGAATGGGTTCAGACATTCGACCTAGATGAGGTGCAAATGATTTATCTTGTTAAATTAAAATGTCACTCATAAGAAAATATATAAGTTTCAAAGTTTGGTTCAAGGACTTCTTGAACCAACTTGCATTGGACTACTTGTGCAAATCACTCAGTCAGTAAAAAAATACTTGTAATGTGGCCCGGGTGCTCAGTGGGTAGAGCAGGCCTGCATATACTGGGAGGTTTATGCCTCTACGCAGAGGTCCAGGGTTTGAATCCGACCTGTGACAATTTCCTGCACGTCTTCCCCTTTTTCACCTAGCTGTCCTATCAATAAAATGCAAAAAAGCCCAAAATAAATCTTTAAAAAAACACAGCATATAAAAAGTCCACATACTAATAAATAACAATAAGTACATTAAATACTTGTGCCCATGATGACTGCACAGAAAGATGAGGTAGGTGTGCGTGTGTACGTACATATGTGTGTACACTTGTGGTCTCAATGTGTCTGAGTCTGATATAGAGATGCTCCCTGTGTTTTTTTAATTTGTAAAAATGCAGTCTAGCCTAAATGTAGAAGAGAAGAGTGTGGTAGAGTTAATGCATAATATTGTATTCATGGGGCAGCCTCTAGTTCACCTGGTAGAGCTTACGCCCCATGTAGGCTCAGTCTTTGCCAGCAGCCTGGGTTCAAATCCAATCTGGTGCCTTTTGCTGCATGTCATTCCCTCTCTCTCCTCCATTTCCTGTCTCTCTTCAGCTGTTCCAAGTAAAAAAAGTCCTAAAAATATCTTTAAAAATAATAATATTGCATTTATTCCCTGGGTATATCACATTGCAGCCTACATCTGTGAAAACATATCACATTTTCATGTTGTTTTTGTGGAATTTCATTTGTAAGACACAGTATATTTACCAGTGTTGTGTAATTTGTCTGAGGGTAAATTGACCCCACAGTGTCTGTCGAAAGACACTTGTCAGGTTGCATTACCCAGAATTCTGTTGTAGACTCATCATAAGAGGTGGCTTGCAGCGGTGGATAACCTTGAAATGACTCATTTATGTCCACTAATCAACCTTGCAGTGTTTTTTTCCAAGTCACTGTATTACTTTACTATTATGAGAAAGTGTCTTTGTTTGCTCTGCATTGGCTGCAATGTGTCATTAGCTGCAATAACACAGCAATGTCTCATTGCAGCCAATGAGAGCAAAGCTATGAACATATAGGTATATGATTTGCTTTATTTAGCTTCATTTACAATGACACAATTATATGAATGTTAAAATGGCATGCATCTTGTACATCATGGTCAGAGGTGCATAAAGGGTTAAAATATAGACGAAAATAATAACAGTCAGGAAACACAAAGTAAAATGATTAAGACAATCCATATAAGCAACAATACCTGTGAAAAGCTAAATGTCATGTTATTACTGCATATGGGCCACAGAACAAATGAAACCACCTTGCATGGCTAACTAGTTGGAACCAAAGTATGCTTACTCATGTGTTTTGAGGTACTTGTACATTACATTCCAGTATTTTTATTTTCTGCTACTTTATATTTCTACTCCACTAGAATTCAGAGGCAATTATTGTACTTTTTACTCCATTATGTTCATTTGATGACTTTTGTTACTAGTTACTTAATACATTGTTCTGTAATGGGCAATTTTGAGTCATTCTTTTGCTTTTGATACTATAAGTGTATTTTAGTTCTACTACTTTCCTACTTTTACTTTAACATTTGGAATGCAAGACTTGTAACAGTGTGGTATTGCTACTTTACCTCTCTCACCACTGCTGTAGCCTACTAGTGGGATTCGCTGAGTTGGGTTTTTCTCAATTTTATGTGTGATGGTTTTTCGCTATGTATCCTTTCAGTTAGGTGTAGCCTACTTCTCATCCTTGGTAACTGCAGTGAAACAGCAGAGGCGCTGTGAGAAGCAGTGGCTCAGTGTGTTACCAGACGGTCACATGTCTGTGACGAGGCGAAGCAGGAAGTACAACACATTTCTATGCAGGCAAAAGTGAGTGGAGTAGGCAGAAAGTCAACATGCAACATAGACAATCTCTGATACAGGTGATACAACCAATCGTTACGGTATTGAACTAAGAGATGGTCTGTTTTCCCGGGTATCGTTTTGCACACAATTGCAAGGCGAGTAGTTCAAAGTAGTTCAACTTTTACCTCGTCTCTAAACCTACAGGAGCATGTTCCACCAAAATTACCCGTATAAAGCATTTGTCAGCAGATTGATTCTGCTCCATATACAGTTTAATAAACGAGTTGTAACAATGTCAATACCGAAACTCTCGGAAGAAAGCTCGAAGCGACTGAGAAGCAGAAGCCGGTTGCAGATCAATGCAGACAGGAGAGAAGCTGCAGACTTTAATGGGGTGGTGACAGGCGGCATGGGGGGCGAACAAGACCACACTGGAAGAAAGTTCACAGAGGAAGAGACGAACATCCATAGAGCTCATAGAGAAGCATGTGAGGTAAGATGAATCACTCTCATATCAACGATGTCATGTTCAATGTGATAACTTCAATTACGCATGATTAATTGGCACCAGGCGTCCCCGCATGTTTTTTGCTGGTTATAGTTTTGTACTGAGTTGCACAACTGCAGTGGCTGAGAAGGTAATAGATAATAATAATAAGATAATATCACAGTATAAAGATACTCCAAATACAGGTATGCTATTCAAAATATTACTTAGGTAAAAGTACTGTATTTAAGTTTAAAAAGTAAAACTTCTTCTATGCAGAATGGTCTCTTTTTAGAGGGCTAATTATACCGTATGAATTTTATTATGCTGGATTGGTAATACTCATTGTTTAACATGTAAGAAGCATTTTTATTTTTGTTGTAGCATGATGAGCTTGTTTATTTTGTAAGGTTTAGCTGATAGTACCTACTTACTGTTGGGTGGTATGATCTATAAAGAGATGTTCTATCTTTAAATGAAAAATCTGAATCTACAAAGTAACTACGCTGTCAAGCAGTTCTCTATAAGTAAAAATAATATTTCTCTCTGAAAGAAAGTTGACTAGAAGTACTGTATAAAGTAGGATAAAAATGGTATCTCAAAGCTGTACTCTACTTCAGTAATTGGTAAATGTACTTCATTTTGAACTGTTTAAATTTGTCTATAGCTGAGCAAAGTTAAACCATATAAACAAAATAAACTCATGCATTCTGTCATTACTGTAGTGCAAAAATGACAAACATAATACAGGTCTTTTAACTACACACGCTGAATCTGTTCACCAAAACAAATTCAATATTAATGGGGTTAGATGCAATGATTTTTGGAGCTACGATTCAATATTTCCTTTACCATATTTAACAATGTTGATGCATGATTTATGAGGATCGTAGTAGATATGACTACCTTGAGGTAATCAAATAAAACCTTCAGAGCTCCACAGCCCACCTGTCCCGAGGGCAGAGTTCCCAGTGGGTCCTTGGCAAAGTGAAATTTTACTGTAATTTCAATTACTTAAAGTGAGCATAATGGTGGAAGATTTTTTTTTGGATAGAAGGTTTCAGTCTTTAAATTCTTACTTCCCTAACTGAATAATTTTTTTACTGAATCATTGAACAAAGAGATTGTAGATAGATTAGACATATATGGTGCAAAAATTCAAATGGTATCCTAAAGCTATGTGAGGAATATTCTAGTTTTTCTTGTAAACAGTTTTGTTACAATTTTTTTAGAAGCATACCTACCCAAATGCTTTATACACAGTACCTGTCATTTACATAATCATGACCATTGTTATTGTCAGACCCATTATATTCACCAAATCTTACTTGCTCCCATCAAAGAGATCAAGAGAGGGAGTTCTGTGGTGATGACAGTGGTGAATAGGTGTCAAGCCTTGAGCCTTGAGGCTTGTCTGTTGTAAATATTGTGCTTCTGAGTGTGGATGAAGTTGAAGCAAGTTGGCCGCAACCTGAGGAGAGTGGTAGGGCCTAGGTGGGAAAAGCACAACACAGAGGGGGCCCAGCTATGCCAGCTTCACTATGTGCCCCTGCAATGCCATGCGAAATGACAGGTCGTGTCACCAAAAAGCCTGGGGCCTTTTTCCCTTTGTGGCCTGTCAAAGCACACCAACTAGTGGGCTCTCAGTTTGAAACAGACTGAGAGATGACATTTTCTAACTTCCTAAGGGATCACAGTGTAGTTCAGTGTTTTTCACATGGTGTTTGTGTGTCTGTACAAGTCGAGTTATTGGCCAAAATAAAAGAATGATTGTGTCAAAAATATGTTTTTTTTAAGCATGCAGCAAGTATACAATGACTATAAAAACTTGCTACAGCGCAACCAGTTGGTTAATCATTGCAGATTGTCACATACTTAATTGCACACAAAGAGAACAGCACTAATTAATTAGTAACATCATAAGAGTTAGTTTTACATCTGTTTGTATGCATAGAGGTCGTCCATTCCCTCGCAATCTGTTTCTATGTATATGTTCATATTCAGTATCACGCTTGCATGTGCCTTTGTGTTTGTGTATATATATGTTTTATATTTTTTTATGTATGCAGGGGTCACACACCAGCCTACGTGTTTGTATGTCATACTAATTAAATAATATATCTTCATTATGTTCAGGCAAAGAAGCAGATGTATGTCGACCCTTCCAGTGGGTACAAGGTGTTCACAGAGTATGCCCACCTTCAGAGAGGGAAATGCTGTGGCAGCGCATGCAGACATGTAAGCTCTTTGTTTTTACCAGGTTGTGTGTTTCTCATCTGACGTCGGCTGTTAGTTTAGTCTTTTCCCGTCCTCTATCAGTTCTTTTATGTTCTTGACGTTTACCAATAATAATTTTAATTTAGATGTTAAGTGTGTTTTCTGAGAGAGTTCGGCCAAAATGTTCTTCATTTCTTATGCACAAAACATCACATTAAAACTAGTTTATGTGCATGGAATCTTAACATAACTGTCCATGGTGCTGGAAAGGACAATTAATTTATGTATTAAGTAACACTGTATATTTATTGTTTGCTAAACAACACACGTGTATATAAATAATTTCACTCAGTTTCATAATGTACTTCAATATTCAGTCAACATTCTATATGATGCATGTTACTCATTGGAAGTAAATGTAAGAAAGTAACTGTGAAGAGATTTGCCTGGTGTTGAAGACCGATGTTGCCCACAAATTAAACAAATAGT
The DNA here is from genome assembly GCA_013375575.1 of Percina caprodes. Classification (NCBI taxonomy): domain Eukaryota; kingdom Metazoa; phylum Chordata; class Actinopteri; order Perciformes; family Percidae; genus Percina; species Percina caprodes. The sequence goes on along the minus strand of JABXJD010000004.1, from coordinate 2,541,194 downwards.
CTCAAAATCTAAAAGTGGATGAGAGCAATATTGTATATCCATGCATGTAGTTATATCGGTGTCAAATAAACCATCCTGAATTTGAATGCTGTTAAACAGAGCAACATAAATAGAAAAATGCATATATGAAGGCTGAAAAATCTGCTATTTTGGACAGGTGATGGCCAAAATATGATGTTCAAAGAAGTATAAGCAAAAGCCCAACATGTGTACTTAAAGTAGACACCGACAAATAAGGGTCAAGTCAAATTAGAGGATTAGGTCAATAAATAAGTCCAGTAGACAACTATCGGTACATCATTGCTGCCTTGGCGATGACAGATCAGCTGATGGCCTGCTTGATGCATGACAACATTTTATTCTTTGAAAATAGTTTTTTTACTTTAAGGAATTTGTTTAGTATTATGGTTAGGTTGGGCCTGCTTATAAGCACTTACAGTACGTTAAACCAAACGCCACATGCATTAATAAAGAGACTTACTGGTTCAAAGTTCAATGAAAAAAACAGTCCATAGTTCACACTTTATCCTACAGGTGTTAAGACTGTAAAATGCTTTTTACTTTTCATAAGTTGACAGGAATCAATCTTTAGTTTTTACATCTTAAGTAACAACGTTTTTTGTAAACCACTCGTGAATGGGAGGTAGATATAGGAAGCAGGGCCCTATTCTGCTCACTTCACTTCTGGTGAAACTGGTTCTGGTCTGTCTAGTGTACATCCTGTCCCATCCCTCCCTGTCCTATACCATCCCGTCTTATCCAGTCTTCTGTCTTGGCCCGTCCAATTCTGTCTTCCCCTGTTCTGTCCTCTCTTGCTTTGTGTGGTTCAGTCCTAATTTGATTTGGCCTCATCCTGTTCTCCTGTGTTTTAAGCTTTTAAGCTTGCATGGCCATGTCCGGTTCTTTGTGTGAATGATGTTCTTCTCCACATCTAGCCATGTAACACCATTTAATAATTTTTTTTTTTTTAATCTCCTCTAGTGTCCATATGGCCAAGTCAACGTAAAGGACCCTGCAATGAAGAAACAGTTTAATTCTCTATTTTATGTATAGGCCTAACATGACGAAGGTAAAATGCCTGTTCAGAAAAGAACCCAGAACACGTTGCTTGTCGTAATTTGGGCTACTGAAAGTCATTTTTTAGCAGCGTACTAAATGATGAAATATTTGTAGTGTCTGTGCAATATCTACCTCCTGTGAATCCCAACTATTTTTATGATTATTTTTATTCTCACAAGACAGGGAAAAAGGAGAAAGGATCTGTTCACTAGAACCTCATGTAAAACAGTCTTTTATCGGGTTTTTGTTTTGCTATATTTTTCAGATATATTTCTCGAATGGCCAATGAAATGCCTTGAGCTTCATTTTTTGTTTCTTTTAAAGAGTATTTAATATTTGGTGGTGTTCCGCTCCTCTGATGCATTTACAAGGGTTGTGGGAGTATGGAGATGAAAACTGAAAGAGCATTTTACATCTTTGCCCTCAAGATAAAGGGCATATAGGCGAAAGTAACTGTAGATAGTCAGATGGAGTCTTGTGCTCTTTTGCTTTGCATCTCTTGTTATTTTTCCTCCCAAATGTATGACTGCATGAATATTAGCATCATTTACACTCCACAAGTGCTCGACTAAACTGTATACCTTTGACTGAAACACTGTGTTGTTAAAAAAAAAAGGCAGGGGCAAAGGGTCAGCCCTCACACTTGGCTGCACTGCCTTTACACCACTTGATGGAATCAGGCTGTTAACAAACATACCATGGACATCAACAGCAGCCCTCCCTCACCGGACTCGCAGCTAAGCCTCCTGGCAACACTTGGCTGCGGCACAGCTCCCTGCGGCTGCTCTCCTGAGCTGCAGCCTAATGAACTCCTGGGCCCTCTCATTCTAGCACTGCAATAGACCAGCTCATGTTCACGAGCATGCTTAGACGCACACATGCATTGGCAGGCTTACTCCATCAGAACACCCTGTGGCTCCTAATAGGCCAATATAGAATAAAGGTTGTACTAAACACCGCACTGTGTAGCCCACAGTAATAGTACAAGGTAAGGTCAAGCAATCATGCAGCACTACCTGTGCGTGCAAGAGATGTTGAGGAAAGATGTGCTACTTGATTTATGAGTGCATGTAGTTGGACAGCACAATGCCTCCAGGCACTGGCTCTGAACCTGCCACACACACTTGCCTGTCTCCGCCTGATTGGGCAAACAGCGTCGGGATGAGAGGATGTGTCTGCCGCGGAATTCTGTCGCAGCCGCCTACTGGCGCTGCCGCAATTTCCCTCGGCAGGTGGGTCCCAAAGGCAAGTGCTTAGTGATCGGAGCAAAGCCCTGTGAGCGGCTACAAGGAGATTCATGATCCCAACAGTGCTGGGGAGGACAGGTTCTTGGGGACACGTCGTCAGGCGAGATGAGAGGCGAATTTATTTGGTGTTATTCTAAACCGAGGCAGCGGAGCGTGCGGCAGCAACATTTCTACAGCGGGACGATGAAGGTGTCACACTCATCAAGTACCTGGGCCCGCTTGCATGCTACGGCTCTGCGAGTTTTGCCTAGGGACTTGTCTGTCACATTAAAGTAGATGCATTGCCATTCAGGGCCTCGGCGGTCCCGCAGCCTGACCATGAAATAGGCCAACTTTCATGTCTGCTTCATCCTTCCACGTCTTCCCAATCCAGTGATGGCACAGTTAGAATTTTTTTTTATTTTTTTTTTAATATGTTCTAACCAAGCAGTTGGTGACTGAGACAAACAGCACAGCTGAGTAATCCCTTCGACAGATTTATGGAGAAATTTACTTCTAAATCTAAATCGACCCCGCCTTCTGCCATCCTGGTCAATCATCATATACTGTATTTTTGAAACAATAAGCCTTGTCTTAGGCTACATGTTCTTGAGTTGTGCCTTTTCAAATGCATTATTGAGTATGTCATGTACTTTCACAATGAGAGAGCATTTAACTAAAGTGGGCTTTTTCCTGCTGTCTTGCAGAATCATTGTTTAAGTCTTTAATTAATTGTAGCAAGTTCATAACAATAATGCCATATTTACTCCCAAAATCGACTTTATGCATACATTCCTGTTTTATCTGTATTGTGATTGCAATGATAAAAAAATAAAAACATTTAAAATGTTTTATTTCTCAATATAAGCATATATACATACACACACACACACACACACACACACACACACACACACACAGTGGTACTCCCTCAGTGCAGATGTGCTCCAAAATTACCACAGCCAACCTCGACATGTGAGGTGTTTATTTCAGGCATTTTGGACTGAACATCTCTGACCTTCAGCTGGAGCATATGCTGTGCTGGAGCAGAGTGGCAGCTATATACCGTGTGCCTTTCTACAGGACGATGGCACTAGCCGCAGAGAAAAAGAGAGCTGTCCAGTTGGAACTGTGACCAGACAGGCTCTAGTCATAACCAGTTGACAGGCCAAGCAGCCCTTCCCCCCTCAACCCCCCCACCTCCATCTCAAACAGGCACAGCAGCCCTGCGGCCAATGGCCCCAACCACAGTCAGTTACAGTGTCTCCATCACTGTTGGCCAGACCAGCCAGGAACTGACACAGGGTTGGCGGTGAAAAAAAAACTTGAGTGTCAGCTGTATGATGGCTGAAAGGAACATCAGTCTCAGCAACTGGCCAAGCACTGCTCTGTACATTTGTGTGTGTGCACGCACGTGGATACGTGCATGTGTGTCTTGATATTCAAGCAACATTTGAGCAGCCCCTACATCAACGCCTGGTCGTTCTACACAGACAATGTCAGCTCGCCTCAGGGCAGCAGCCTCCACAGTGGTCATATGGACAACCAGTTCCCTGTGGTAGAATTAATGATAAAAAAAACACATGACCACTGAGTGACAGTCAGCGCACCAGATTCCTTTGGACAGACAGGGCTGCAAATAGCACAGAGGAGCAGTTTCTCCCTCAGACCGCAACTGGTGGTCAGGCTCCTGCCAGGCCAAGTCGCGGCCGCCAGATGAGTCCAGATAAAAAGGAGAGTCAGGGGCAGTAACAGGCACCTAAGTGCCCAAGGAGCACTTTGACCTGTTTATTTCCCTCTTGGTTTTACATCAGTGCAGATATATCTGTGATTTTAGTCTACATTAACAAGACAAGTGATGTTATTGCTTTATTTTGTGGCTTTTACACTACCCTCTAACTTTTGCTCCCTATTGACTGTGTCTTCAGTGAATGGTTGAAGTAGGAAGAAAGAGTGTTTGACAGTATAACAACATATACAAGCATCACCTAAACGACTGTGTCTCCTCCGTAAAGCTGCTTTGCCCCATAAGGTTATATAGCCATAAAGAACATCCGTCTATTATGTTTTCATGTCCTTTCTAGTGTGGCCAGATATGGACTAATACGCACACCATTCCCCAGGAGGATACTCTGTCCCCAGAGGAGATGGAGGGGGGTGGCGAGGTGGCGGTGTGCTGTTGGCGCTGTTCTGGAGGCAGGGAGGGGAGGCAGGCAGCAGTTGGTGTGCAGAGAGCAGAGGCTCAGGCTGGCTAGTTAAGAGCTTCTCTCTCCTATCCTCCATCTGCCAGGGACCGGGTTTGTGATTTGAGCTCCAGCAGAGCAGAGCAGGGAGGAGATCGAAGGAGGGGTGGAGGGAGGTAGGCGATGGTGGTGGTGGTGGTGGTGGTGAGAGGTAGTGAGGGAGTAAAGGGAGGGGGATCATTGGTTGGAAGAGACAGAAAAGAGAAAGTGGAGGAGTGGGGGAAAAAGTGAAGGCGAAAGACCTGGAGAGAGAAAGTAAGGATGGAAATGAAAAACAGGAGACGTAGGGATTGAGAAATCTGAAATCTAATCATTGGCTTATTCAGTATCATTATTATTACTAAATCACATTTAATTTGAGGTATCCACTATAAAAACAGTGCTTCTGTCTTTCACCCATGATTTTATGTATTTTGATATTTTCTTTTCCTCCAATAATTATAAAGCCATGTCCACTGCATGTTTGTAAATATTTCCAGGATGTATCACCATCTTCACACCCACCCACCTGGCTCATGTGACTGGGATACAGCTTTACAGTGCTTCTTCACTCCTCCCTCTGTTCCTCCTCCTCACCCCCCACCCCCCTTTCCTTCCCACTCCTCTCCTTCATTCTGTCAGTGTTTAGCCTGTGGTTCCCTGCACCAGTGGATCCTGGGAGAGCCTTCCCACCACCTCCTCCTCCCTATCTCCTCCGCTGCTTTTCTGGTCGTGCTTTGGGAGTGACTGAGAGCTCCCTCCGCGAGACAGAGTGTCACTTGAGTTGACCCAGAAATGATGACTCCAGATGAACCCTGGATGTGTGGTAATCTAACCGCCATGCCCAAGGAGCCAGGCAGTCATGGAGGCAGGCAGGCATGATGCTGGGCTGATGCTGTATCTGTGGTCTCACTGTTGAACCAAGCATGCTGCAGAGCCTGTCTGGGTATCATGCTCAGAGAGAGCTGTGTGCACGGTACTTGTTGTGGTTCACAGTGAAATGGATCTTAGTGCCGTTGCATTATTGATGAGATACATTGTGATGTCAGCCCAGGCGGAAGGAGCAAAGCAAAATGACTGTTAGCAGTATGGCACAGTGTCATTTATGCAAGCAGTACAGAGGTGTAATTAATTATCAACTCTTTGCTCTCACTGGAGCTGAGAACATTTGCTAAACAAACCCTCTATTTGCTTGTTGTCAATTAAAATCAGCCAATCTATACCTCAATGTGTTGTCCAGTGGCCCATGTGAGCAGGTTTAGGACATCCTGTCTTCTGGATGAACTGTTTATGTCACGTTAACAGGAAATATAAAATTCAAATGGAGGCTTTAAACAGTTCAATAATCCATTGTATTATTATTTAATGGCTTCTTGTCATATTGTTTAGCCTACCAGGTAAATAATCCAATAATGCACATGGAAATTACACCAATACAGTGGAACATTATATTATATAATAAGGTAATAAAATCTTCAACGTTGAAATTGAAAAATATAGTCTTATTAGCAGTCTGGCACAATCAAATCATCTTCAAAGCATAAACAATATGAATATTCACTAAAAACTTGACATTATTAAATAGTGGGGAATTTTTCATCAGCAGAGGCCAAATGTGTGTAGAATGTTGCCTGACTAAATACTCAATACTGCATTGAATTTATATGAAGTTTGTCAGCTGGATTCTCCAGGTGAGACAGATGGAGAAACATGCATCACAGCATGGGAAACGAAATATGAACCCCAAAAAGATCTTTTTTAAATGTTGCTATTTTCAAAAAGCTATTTTAATATAACAGTGAGAAAAATGAAAAAAATTGACCGCAGGTTGAGTATTAAAAAAATATATTATATATTCTTAAATAAGCCCTTTTCTGTAGGCTACTGTTGTGACGTTGAAATAAAATAGTGTATATAGTCATAACCAATTTGCCTACCACTGCTTGGTTTAGATTATTGCCACATAGTAAAATACGTAAAATAAAGTAATTAATTTGACACTTTTATTTCTAAACTAATTTCGATTTGGTATCAATACCAAACGCTTTTCCCAGCAAGGCTTTGTGTTGCTGTGCTCCATATTTTTGTCAGATTGATTGAGATTCAGGCTGTAAAGGTACTCGTTCCTCTTGAATCTCGTACAGTATGAAGTCGTAAGTGAAATAGAGGTATATGTGCTTCAACCCACCTATAACTTTGTTTGCAAAACGCAGTGAACTCGTCTTTTGGGGTTAGAATAAAACTTTAGGGTCTGAATTTATACATTGTGCTATAGTTGTAAAATACATGGCGTTTAAATGGGGGACATCTGATTTTATTTAAATATTCCTAAATCTAATAGTAGCTGTTTACCATTTGCCGAACACCGTCTCCAGATGATGTAATTTATCCTTTAATTTACGACTATACATCACACATTTTGACCTACATGCTGAGTAGTCCATTGGCTCATGGCTTCCCATTTTCTGTGCGTTGACTGTGCGTGTGCTGTGTTGAGCGCTGCCTGCATACGGGAGAGGAATATTTAAATGGCTTGTGTTTTAATTGACGCTCGAACGAGAACTGTAAGCTCAGAAACGAGGAACAGCCCCCCATCTACCGGCAGCGTCTCCTCTGTCTCCTCCACACACTGCGCACAGTCCGGCGCTGCTCCGCCTGCACGCTGCACAGGGATCTCACACACAGCACAGCCTCAGGTAAGACCTCTTTCTATATGTCTGCTTGGGGAAATAATAATACAAGGTAGGCTTTTTTTAGCAAACGCGTGTGAAGCAATGCGCGAGAGATCTGATGCATGATGAATTCAGTGACATTGGTAACAGTCTCACGGATAAACAGGGATGTGGCGGAAGCAGGTAAACCCATTTAAACGCTCTCTATCTATATTTTTATTTACGGAATGCTGTAAACCAATATTCCACCCTGAAAATTATATTTAAATGTATAGGCTAACTGGAGTTTGGGAATAGTATCAAACACATGCAAGTTGAACGGCAGGCAAAACATAAAATGACGCTTTTCTTGAAATGTTGGCAACGTAAGTCATTTTAATTAAGTTTGTATTGTTGGCTGAGATATGAGATAGTATTTTCTTTATTTATATAAGAAAAGTCAGTGACCCACTGAGCCATCCTGTGTTAAAACGCCATTTCAAACAGTGGTTTGTTTTTTTTGAGCGTCAAAGGTTTGAAATGGAGGTCAATACAGTGCATGAATACGCAGCGATTATTATGTGTTAAAAGACTTAATGTGGTTAAATAAGATCAGAGTTTAATTTTAATTAGGGCAAATCATTCTCAGTAACTAAACGAAAAATGGCACAGAACCGCCCAGATTAGTTTTCATCAATTTATTGAAAGCCAGTAATGAAATATGATGAGTAACATACATAACTAGGTCGCTTAAATAATATGATGTATTAAGAAAACATATTAAGAAAAGAGAACTATTATTTTCAAATAAAATAGGCTAAAGACTGTCACCTTTTTGTTTGATTTTTTTATTATTGCAAAAGCGTGGTTTTCTCGAATTGGCTTTGGTTTTATCCCTACAGACTTTTTCCAAATTCCACAAAATGTAATAATAAAAGCAAAATAGACGGCCATTAGTGCCGGTAATATCCTGATTAGATACAAAGAGAAAGAAACGAAAGAAATAAAACGACAAAGCAAAAGACATGTTCCCCTCAGCCCCTTGGTGTTCACTGACACATTGTTAAACCCTCTTCAGTCAAATGAAATGTCACTGCTGGAGGCAACGGGTCAAAACAGTGTTCTTTAGACATTAACGGTATGATCGATGTCTTAATAAAACAAAAAGACGAACATATAGACTACACACTGTAGTTATATTTTACTGTGTGATTAGGGCCAGTTTTTAAAGTCAGAACTCGACTTTCTTTTTATTAGGCCTACCAGAGAGAAAGACAACAGCAGACAGATTAAATATATCACACACAGCTGAGTTGATCGGTCCTCATAGGGTGTCTTTGTCCAGGTGAAATGAAATCCCTGTGTCCTTTTTGAGAACTCTTTTCACCGCTGTGTGAGTGCTGAGACACTGACAGAGCGCAAATTAACGTTTTAGGCTTTCCAGAACAGCTGTAGGTCCAGCCCGTCCAGGAGGGTCCAAGCCCTGTCTTATAGCTCTGTTATCAAGGGGCCTCCAATTAAAGCCAACACAACTTCATGGTGGGGTGGGGGTTGGGGTGGGGGTGGGGTGGGGGGGGGGGTTGCACATGATAATGTAACACGTCTTGAGATGAAGCATCCACACCTGCAAAAAAAAACAAACCCTGAGCCTCCGTAAATAATGGGACCAAAGCCGAGTCACAGATTCAGCCAGTGTGTCTATTGTTTTATGGCAAAATCTTCAGCCATCGACCTTGCAGAGACCAGAGCTCGTTATCCGGCTTTCAGCTGTAAAGGCCCATGCACGTTGTGTTAAAATACAGACCTTGAGCTGCTGCTCCATTTTAGTTTGTATCACCATATTTGGCCTGCACGTTGGACCGTAAAGCCATTCAGTCATATTTTCAAAAACATAGTTTTCTCACCCTTTAAACCTGACACAGATCTGTATTGTAGCCACAGTCTCCTCAATAATGTAGATGATATTATTACTCAACTTTATGGAATATGGATTTCTGAGGAAAAAAAAAAATCAATAACTGGTGGTGCTTCCCCCTTCTTGTTTTCTTTTCTTTTTTCTTTCTTTTGTAGTTCGTCTACCTCCATATCACTGCTTGTTGTAAAGGATAAGCTACATGAAATATGTTTCATATCGCGATCCTGTTTCCATTCTCATCAAATCAGCTCTCCTGTAGGTAAACAATATTTGGGCCTAATTCAAGAGGAAGAAAAAGACAAAGATCGTGTTGATGAATGCTCGGCAGGCAATATCTGTTTCAAATGAGCGTTTAATGAGGAGAAAATTGATCTTGTACTAAAAAGACTAACCAAGGCCTAAAGAGTTCGGCTCGTCGCTTCATCATATAGTCTGTATCATACTTATGTGCAAGACAAAGAAAAAGAAGAAAAAAGCTGGCGTGTGATTGTGTATTTGAGTAAAGAGTTTAGGATGCTTTTATTTTTAAACACAATTTTGTTCATTTGTGTTTAAATTCCTTGCCTTTCAGATTGTTTAATACAATTTGTCCCCCGCCCTCCAGCCTATCACTGATCACTGCCCCGCCCCAAACAATCGTTTATACACACACACACACACACACACACACACACACACACACACACACACACACACACACACACACACACACACAGTTATGTTATTTTGGGACAACCAAACACCTGATAAAGAAAACTAAAACTGTCAAGTTTAAAAAAAAGTAAAAGCTCAAAATTGAACCTATTAAATTGTCTCGTCTTGTAGAATCGTTAATACATATTTTTGCCCCTTTAGTAAAACTCCAAATGAGTTTATTATACTTTTTAGTTGCGTATTATTTCTTTTGAGCCATGTTGGATACAATATTTACATTCAAATTACTCTAAGCCCATTTCAGTTAATGCGACTTCTGCCTACACTCCAGCATCATCTTCTGTTAATGTGGAAATAAAAGAAATGAAAATGTCAATACCATAAAGTAGTGGTCCAACGCGCAGCCAGAATCAGGAGTTTTTAAGGGAAGAGTGACAGCTCTTTGTTGGTGAATAGAAATCAGTGGCGATGGAGAGAGAGAGAGAGAGAGAGAGGGTGGGAGAGAGACACGGAGTGAGAGGCGAGAGAGAGAGAGGGAGAGAGAGAGAGAGGGGGGGACTCCTCCTACCAAATTATTCAGACTGGGCAGGCTTTGCTCTCTTCACAAATAGGACACGGTTCTCAAATCCAGGCAGTCCCAACCTGACCTCCAAGCACCAAGGAACCCCTGACTGGGAAATCTGGAGAGAGAAATCACCAAAAAGAAACAACAAAAACTTTGTTTCATTATTTTTGGCGAGTGTTCACACTGTAGCCCCCACCCCCTCCCCACCTCCCTCCACACCACCACGTCCACACCGGTTTGTCGCGTCATTTGGACTATATATTTTTCCTGGAGGAGAGAGATTCACGGGAAGAAGGAAAAAGCTGGTGCACTACCACCACCTCCTCCTGTCCCACCCATGTTGTAGTTTCTTCGTTCTTCGTTTCTTCCAGTTGCCTTTGCACTCTGGCGAGGAGGTGATCTGAATCTCTGGGGTTGTGTTGTTGTTTTGTGTGCCTCTCTCAGAGTCTCAGAGCCCATTTGGATGCGCTGAGAGAGCGGGGCGCAGCGCTGCAGTACAGTATATGGAAGTTGTGGGCTGCAAGACAGAGGCAGGCAGTTGCACGTTGCGTCCAGGACCGGGAGCCATGCTTTTCCACGGGATCTCCGGGGATCACATCCAAGGGATCATGGAGGAGATGGAGAGAAGGTCGAAAACGGATTCGCGTCTGGCTAAGGGCATACAGCTCAACGGGAGAGAGTCGGTAAGTCTGGTCGGCCCGTGTTTGAATTCATGTAAAAACTCGTTTTGACCGTCACCGCATGAACGACCACCGTGGCACCGGTAACGTGCCAGGAAATGTGCAGTTGAGGATTTATCAGTTACTACATTGCGTCTAATTATGGTAAATATTATAGTTATTTTAATTCTTCATCCCAACATAAATTCTCTCTTCGATAGTTAATTTCGTAATTAAGCCTATAGTTAAAATGTGATGCTATTTCAATTGCTGCTCAATGATCTGCACAAAATAATTACTACAAAATAAACTGGCTATAAATTTAACATTAAATATAGCCTATTTGAAACGCACATTACTCTTGGCATCATATGAAACATTGTACAGCAGTAATATTCTGTTGACAAAACATTTCAGATCTGGCAATTATATATCTACAAAACACTGTTGACAAAAACATGCTGAATTAATATTAATAGTATACATTTGAGTTTGATTATTTCAACTGTAAAAAATACTACATTTTTTAGGCTACTATATTTTTTGAATAGGCCTTTATTCTATATTTTAAATATAGGCTTCTTACCCAAACTGTTACAGTGAATGTGTTGTTCGCTTTGATTTTTATGTCAACGACGAAAGGAGACATTCCACTTATAAAATGTTAACTCAGCACTACAAATGCATTCAACTGTCCTGGACATTCAGTTAATTTCAGAAACAATTCCTACAGGGGGTCTGTGAACACACCGGTGCTGCATTTGTTTACCAGCGTGTTTAAAGTGCTCTTTAAAAGGCCCTCTACCTCATAGATTAAAAAAAAAAAAAAGTTTAATTTAATGTCTAGAAAGCTAATTAAGGCCTGTTGTTTCTGTTTTTGCACGATATATGTTGCATAAGACTTCCCCAGCAGTCTCGAAGGAAATAGTTGCCATGAGCTTTCTTGTCTCTCTCTCTGACGCAGACCATGCCTTCCATGAGCCCGGAGAAGCCTGCTCTGTGTGCCGGCTGTGGCGGCAAGATTTCGGATAGATACTACCTCCTGGCCGTGGACAAACAGTGGCACCTGCGGTGCCTCAAATGCTGTGAATGTAAACTAGCGCTGGAATCGGAGCTAACGTGTTTTGCCAAGGATGGGAGTATTTATTGCAAGGATGATTACTACAGGTAAGAAAAATTAAGGTTGTCTATTTAAATCACGAAACAGCTTAGGGAGACTTTAGTGTCTTTGTCACGCACACGCCCACGCGCGTATACCCACTCAAAGCTGCTGACTTTATAGGGTAATGTATTTTCAAATCTTAAATGAACAAACGATTTTTTTTTTTGGGGGTATTATTAACCCTGATTCAACAGGCTTCGGCTGTTCATCTGAAATTATGTTGAAGCCTTTTGGTCCAATTAGGCCTCATTCTTGTCTGAATAGCATCATGACAGTCTCCCAGGGGCCCTGCGTGCCATTAATTGGGAATACGTTATGATCTGAAATGTAACTTTTATTCGTTTGTGGTTTAAATGTAATAGTTTCCATGGCTCTGAGTGTAATGTAAACTGCATTAGCTTGTATAAGTCAGTCTACCAGGAACAAAAGAAGTACATCGTATTATACGTTTATATCGTGTTTGTACCTTCGTGGCTTTTGTCAGTATGCACAGTGGCCTAACATGCCCGAGTATGGAAAATAACCGGTAAAAATGCAGCTATTGGTCAGATATGTTATCCCATATTTTAACATGCATTTGTACAGCCATGATCTGACACACAGGCCTGAATGTTTTTTTAGTGCACTATATAGTAAAATAACCCAAAAAAGAAAAGTGATGCTGTTAATTGCTTGGGCAAAATGTCTTAGCTGTCCTACAATTTTACCAGGCTACTATAGTTCCGCTTTTTGCCAGCTACACTGCCAATAGGTCAGTTATAGGTTGTATCACCGAGACTGTGAAGTGACTTTTTTTTTATACTTATAGGCCTATTTAGGAGACAAATAATTTTACACCAAAGAAAATAAGGCTTATCGACCAGCCGTCACTCAGTTGTAGGCCAGATGTGACCAGATGTGGATATATTAGCTCAGAATGTAAACTCAGTCTATAGGCCTGTAAGAGTATTGCCAGGCACCAAAGCTGTGCCAGATATACAAACACACACCTTTGTCCGTGAAACGCACGGCAAAAAAGCCATGACAATGCAGTGTACATTTCGGCTTCTGTCTTTGTCACATTTGGTCTCTATGTATGAGGAGTCTTGACAATTTGTCTGTTCCAGAAGGTTCTCCGTGCAGAGGTGCGCGCGCTGCCACCTCGGCATATCGGCCTCAGAGATGGTGATGCGGGCGCGCGACTCCGTGTATCACCTGAGCTGCTTCACGTGCACCACCTGCAACAAGACGCTGACCACGGGCGACCACTTCGGCATGAAGGACAGCCTGGTGTACTGCCGGCTCCACTTCGAGACGCTGGTGCAGGGACCGGACTACCACCAACAACTCAACTTCGCTGAGCTGGCAGCGAAGGGCGGCGGCCTCTCCCTACCTTACTTCAACGGCACCGGTACGGCACAGAAGGGAAGGCCGCGCAAGAGGAAGAGCCCGGCCATGGGGATAGATATACCCAGCTACAACACAGGTGAGACAACGTGCTGCTCAGAGCATCAGCTCACATCAAATCAAGAACGTACAAACACGCACATATTAGAAAATCTCTTGTAAAAGACCAGCTACGTTTTTCGTTCGTTTTGGTGCAAACGTCACTGATGCCTTTAACAGTCTGCCCTGTATGGATAACCTAGGCCTAATTGGAGGGACAGTTTACCTAACATTGAAACAAAAACACGCCGGTCTTTTTAACTAACTGCACTCTACATTAAACTGTTCCTCCTGTGGATTAGAGCCATCTGGAGCCCTTTGAAAAGACCCCAGGTAGTCCCTGGGCCATAGTTTGGGAACTTTATAACTGCATTGTGGTTCAATGTATGCTTTACTAAAATCTCCTCAAACATTGCAGACCAAAGTATCGTCGTATTCATTTAATTGTAATGTTTCAAAATATAGCAGCTAATAGAAATAATTACATTTAAGAAAAAAAACACCCACAAATAAACACACACATTTATAAAGTTAATACGCTTTTTTTTTATTTATTGTTTTTTTTGTAAGAAAATTATAGGTAAATGTGTTGACATTACGCAAAGCCCATCGCCTTTTAGTCCAGACGGCTCCTCAATGCCCCAGCTGGAACAGCCATAGGTTTACACGTCTGGGGTGACTACATCTCTCCTGTAGGCTATGCTAATGTAGGTGCACGTTGCCTGAGTGTAGCGGCGCCCACAGCCGTGGCTAATTGATTTGCAGCTTTCTGTCAGTCCACGCGTCTTTAACGCACCGGTTTTGTGCTTTAAACTGAGGCGTGTGTTGCACGGGGGGTGATCGAAATTTGACATCGCCCTCATTCTGCAGATCGACTTTATAATTAGGACTAATTTAGGTCAAAATAAATGTAGAATGAGGCTCAATGTAGTTTGGAACTGTTGCGTAAAAACCGTGGGCATGTCTTTGATTTTTGTTGGAAGACAGAAAAACTGGAGTCACAGTCAACATTAATCTAGACCTACTGATGAATGTAGGTTTCATCTAAAATCTTCCATTGACTCGCTGAATGTTATAACCCGACCCCCACCCCTCTGCAGCGTCCCCATTTTGTTGTCGCTTTCTGCGAATTAGTGTGCGGTTGAGAAAGTTTGTCATTGTGCGCCAAGTTTCCTCTGTTCCTGGTGAATAGAGAGGAATAAGGGTAATCTGCGCGTTAATTGTTCTCCGTTAATTGAAGATGACGTTGGAATCCCTGGCCTCCTGTGCGGCGGTCAGCACAGTTCTCAGGGGCCTGCTGCAGGGAGAGGCCATGCCTCTGAACGCACCACTGTACAGTCAGCGCTCCGGTTGAAGGGGCTTTGGTTTGTTATTCGCAAACACAATTCCAAGAGATTATGCAAATCCTGAAGTTCTCATGGAGGCTTTAATAGGACAATAACCATTGTAGCATTGTGATTTTTCTTTACTAGCAGGATATGCCTACTACAAAGCATTAAAACAAAATATAATCCAGCCACAACAGGTAAAAAATCCCACAAAAGAAAATTCCGCAAAAAAACAAAACTTGAAAAACAGTGAGATGTCCCTGTGAGCTCATTATTGAGCATCACATACACAGTAAAGGTCCCAGTGGGAATATTATATTTTTAATTTGGGATATTTAATTGAAAATAATGAAGTATAATAGAATATTTTCTAATTTCAATGAGGCTAATTGGCTTCTTTAAGCTTTTTGTTTCATTTTGTTAAAAGTCATTTTGTTAAATGTTCTAATTATGATTGATTTGTGACCTTATACAACATTAAAATTAGCCCATAAACTAAACCAAAATAAAATACAAATCTTTCAAAAAAGAAAAAAAATTAAACTATGGGGAAAGACTGAACTATTTAGTCTTTGGATATTTTATCTTTTCCCTGTGTTGTTCAGGTTGATATATCGTTCTCCAGATCAGGAGACTCACATTCATGACAAAAAGGATGAGATTTTGTTTGAGGTTTTGTTTCTGCTTATCAAGCACATTCATGTTTGTTTTCACCAGGGAAAGGTGTAGGTCTACTGAGTATTCCACACCACTCTGTACAGTTTGGTCTTGTTTGGATATAGAGACCCCTAGTGGGTAATATCTAGTGAAACACAATCCAGTGAAGGCTGGAGCAGCAGAACATAGATGTAAATGATTGTCATATTAATGGTGCGTATAAGTCTCAAAGAAGAAGTCTCATATAACAAAACACAATTCACACCATAACCTGTACCATAACATAATGCCACACGTTTTACATCCCATAGTTTGATCTGCCTTATTCAAACAGATTTTTTTTATTTAATTCAATAATTCATTTTTGAGAGAGTGATTGCACTAAATTTGGTATAGGTCATTTGATATTTTATCATCCATTGGTCATCATTTCCGTTATACATGGACACAAGAGAATCAATACAACCTTTGTATAATTTAAAGAAAATTATTATTATTTGCTGGCTAGATTCCTTTTCCATAAGAGACAAGATCTAATAAGACTTAAAGTAAATACTAGATTCTTTAGAAAAATCACAATCAACGCACAAATGATAATCATTAGTTGATTTAATTTTAATGTATATTTTGGTTGCAATCATGTAAATGTTCCACAGAATTCATTAAACTTGCAGATTTATTTTGCATGGGAATTTCCTCTGTCACAACAGTGTAGAATTATGTAAACGTTTTATTTGTAAAACAATATGATAGTGAAATAAAGTGTATAGATTTGCCTTTTTATCAGTGATTAATGTTTCCGCAGCATTGTTTAGCCACACATGCATTTAATTTATTGAATCATTTTTTGCATTTCACCGTCTTTAAGTATTTTACACATACAGTAGTAAGCTATTGACAAATAAGGGCCATTAGACCTATTAGTCTTCGCAAACACAAGCAGAAATAATTCACTGTATCGCTGTATGGTTAAAACACATAATGTTGCTTTAAAAATGCATAAAACAGATTATAAAAAACAGTCACAACTTCCAATGTGTTACAATACATTTAAGTTTATTCTGTTAAATGAGTTTCTTGTCACTTATTCACATATTCTAATTGTTTGTTATAAATAATCTAAACTTTTGCCATCAATCTTAATAGATCGTATTACACAGCAAGTTGATGGAAATACCGGAACTTTTCACAATCAAGTCCATATGTGATCACCTTAAAAATATGCTTTATTGTGTCTTTTTTTTCCCCCTGCAAAACCGGACCATGTAGCAAAATATTCAATTTAATATTTAGCCTTAAAACTAGTGCAACATTTCATTAGTGACCATTGCAAATAATCCTATTTAAGCATTTTTATGATTTGAATAATGTGATCTTGATAGTGGAGGAGTTATTTGCCTTAATTCCAATGCAAAGGACTAGTGTTTAGAAAATCAATTAATTTTGTTTTGCTGTTGTTTGGACTGTTGATTTGGTCTCTGATCCAGCCCCTGTGCTATGCTCTCTGCCTTCTCAGGCTGTAACGAGAACGACACCGACCACTTGGACCGGGACCAGCAGGCCTACGCTCCAACTCAGAAGACCAAACGCATGCGGACCTCCTTTAAGCACCACCAGCTGCGGACAATGAAATCCTACTTTGCCATCAACCACAACCCAGATGCCAAGGACTTAAAGCAGCTGGCCCAGAAGACAGGCCTCACTAAGAGAGTTCTACAGGTAAGCAGAACGCCATTCTTCTTACTGATCTGATCACCCCATATCTTTGTCTGCACCCCATCTTCCTCCATGTCCCTCTCATTTCACATCATTAAAGTCATCTTTTTGATTTGGTTTATTTGGTTGGCCCATTTAGTCATTAGATGTATATCCAGGGGTTTTTATCAGAAATCTTGTAGATTCTTAAATGGTATTTTTTTGGGAAGGAAAGGAGAAAAGTTGAATCAAAGCGCAGACATTTAATGTAAAACTGAGCTGATATCTGATGATATCATTAATAACGAGAGTGCACATGTTCTTTTTATCTGTGGAACACAAAAGGGTGTAATTCAACTCTCACAGATAAAAAAAAAATAAAAGGATAATAGTTTTGATATACTATTAAAATTTACACTCTTGCATTCAGTATTCAGGAGCTAACTGGTTCATTGTTATCTGCCCCTTTAGCTCAAATTATTGTATGACAATTGCCATATAAAGATCTATATACATAAGGCCAGGGCAAGTTGATACAGTAATTGCTGTGATAACTTGACATGTAAACTACTGTACAAATGATTTGATTATTTCTTTCTTTAAAATTAATCTTAAAACAAAAAGTAAAAGCCACACTGGGATTGGTTTGCAGGTTTGGTTCCAAAACGCAAGAGCCAAATTCAGAAGGAACGTTTTGCGACAGGAGAATGGAGGTGTTGATAAGGCTGATGGCACCTCACTCCCTCCACCCTCATCTGACAGTGGGGCCCTGAGCCCCCCCTCCAGCGCGGCCACACTAACAGACCTGACAAACCCCTCTATCACTGTAGTGACCTCCGTCACCTCTAGTTTGGACAGCCATGATTCGGGGAGCCCTTCGCAAACTACCTTGACAAACCTTTTCTAACAAGCTATCCCTAGCAGACTGATTTTTTTTTTTTTTTTTAATCTGATTTTTATTTTGCTGTTTTTATTTCATTTTGTTTTCTCAATTTACATTTTATTTTTTTAAGTGACACCTTTAAATCTACCAGAGACAGCTCCTTGGAACAGAAAGTGCTGTACTGTGTACACAAACAAGAACAACAAGAGCAAGAACAGAAGTGACCACATTAAAACACAAGGAAATCATTTTAATGTGTAGCATTTGAAACAACATGGCAGCCGTGTCTGTAGTTGACTTACAGTATGCAGAGATTGATTTTGGACGGGACATTTTTGAAGTTGAAGACATTAGAAAATTGCCATGGATCCCACAAATCATCGGGGAATAAAACTAAACTTGAAGCTGTCTGGATAACTAGATTTTTACTCTTTATTTGTACATTTGTATTGAATTATGATTAAAAAAAAGCCCTTCTTAATTTATGCTTAATTGGTCAATTTTAAAAATAATATGAATAGTTTGCCCTTGGTAACCTGTATATGTATGCACTGTGTTCGCACTATCCAATTTAAATATATTTTTTTCTGTTTTGGAATAATTTGGGAAGTAAACTTGTAGAATGTTCTGTATATGGGTAACCCCAGAAAACAGGCTTTAAATATTTCCGAATGTTTCAGTCTTTAAGACTGAAGAAGTAAATCGTCTAAACTGCATTTTAAGCACCTAACCATTGCAGCTTATATGGCAGGTAGATGCTGAAACAACATCTGTTTTATGTCTTGATTTACAAATCTACTGTGATAAAGAGAAAGAAGCTAATCCTACAATCTGTACAGTGGTAACTGTTCAACATGTAATGCAGTCACATTGATAGAAATGGTTTGATAATTAGAAATTGGAGAACAGTTTATGCACGCTGTTGCAATCGATTGTTTTCATGACAGAGCACTTTTTCAGATTCGTTGGCCTCATAGATTAAACCGTCGTCAAATGGATAAATCCTAGATAACATGTCCATTGATCCACAGCTAAACTCAATTGCACAGTGACAATATACTGCCCAGTGAAAAGTGCATTATTGTTTTTATCATGTTGCTCAGGGTAACGATGTGATTTTAAAAAGGGAAAGGGAGTAGGTGTGAGAAATTAAGTGGTTGCGACGTTTCAGACTAGATTTGTAGAGCTGACATGAACATTCAAATGACCTCCGAAAGGTGGAGTCTTAACAGGCAGCCAGTGGGAAATCATTGTCCATGTGTTCTCCTCTTTGGCCATATTTATACTTTCTTTAATCACACTTGCCACTGAACAGACCAAAAACATGTTTCTTCTGGCTGAAAGATAGAGAGAAAAGAAAGAACAAATCTTCAACGGCGTCGATACATTTCATTGTGAGCGTCACAATTTGTTCTATTGTAGAACAAAGTGGTACTCTAGATCTACTTAATGAAGTAGATGCCTAACTCAGTTCTACTATGTGCCTTATGCTATAACTTGGGAGAAAGTTTGTGAAATTCAGGATATATGTGTTCTTTGTTAACTGATTCACATCCTTTTGACGCCTCACTAGTTTTGTACTGTTTTGCATCTTATTTCCGAAGATCTTTTTATGGTGTATCCTGTTAAAAAGGGGGCAGCGATGTCATAGAAAGCATTTGTGCACTCTTTCAGATATAGTTGGGTAATCCAAGAACCTTATATATTGATCTTCGTGTTAATAGTTGAGTACAGTAAGTGTTCTATCAAGATTGTCCATGTTTCCCTGTTTCTTGATAAAGATGGTGTATAGAAACTATTTCCCCTTAAATATTTATGGACCAAACGGTTGTTATATATCTTATTAAATTTGTGTGAATAAAATACTTTGCTTTAAATGGGTTTTATTTTTCATTACACTTGCCATTTTTGTGTTCTATCTTGAATACAATTTTTGTTTATCACATCAACAAATGAAAAAGCATTCAGTTATTAATGACCAGTTAAACGTCCTCATTTTTGCTTCCATTTTTAATTTCTATTTCCTATTTTATGATGTTTATGGTTTTTAACGTAATGCCCCATGGATTTGCATCTAAACCCTGCAGTCAAAAATATGCAATTGCTTTTTAATGCATGAACATGGCTTTAAAATTTAAATCAAAGGAATGCTGCAAAGCATATATTGATATACATCTATATACATATATAGTATATATTTATGCATAACATATTGGTAAACCTAAAATGAAGTAAGAGTAAATGCAGACCCCGTAAAACCAGGTTGCACTGTAGTTAATATATTCTTACTCTATCATTTCTTTCAGGGAGAACAAATCTTGGGGCATTACAGCCATACATCCCGACGTTTGAAAATTCCCTAAAGTATTAACAGAAGGGGAAAACTTTGATGGGAATTCCTCACCATTGAAGACAAAGACAATATTAGTATAAGACGATAGCATATTGAGAACAAATAAACAACCAACATAAAACCTGTTTTAGTTGCAAATGTACAACAGATGATTTGCTAAACAAAAGTTTGTCTTGAAAGTTTGAATCCATCAACGGAGGAGACAACACAGTGTACTGTATATTTACGACATTAATGTGAAAAAATGGCATTGGAATGGTAAATGCACAAAACTGATAATAAAATGTATTGTAACAAAACTCATAGGAAGGCACAGGATGTGATTAAAAGACAGTAGGCATACAACATGACAACAGTGTGAAACAGAGACGGTATGGATGCTATTGGTACACACACACACACACACACACACACACACACACACACACACACACACACACACACACACACACACACACACACACACTATACACAACCTTTCTCCCACTGCCTTGCTCCTATGCACAATAAATACATTCCCACAATCTTTGTTCTCCAACGCACACACACACACACACACACACACACACACACACACACACACACACACACACACACACACACAAATGCACACACGCTGCTGCCCCCATGGACCCCACCCAAGATTCAGCTTGCTAAATAGAAGTTTTCTTTTGTCACAAGTGTCATTTCGTAAACACATGGCCTCCTTGAAACTCGGCAGCAGGATGCCCATCAAATATGATGAGTGTATGAAGAGGACTGCAGAGCTGGAGCTTTGCCATCTGGCTGTACCGAGGGAAGGAAGTGAAAAAACAAAGCAGATAAAGAAGAGATTCTCATTTTGCATGCGCCTCATCGTCTTGTTAACATTTTAGATGTATGAGATGTATATTATTTCCTTTGATTCAATGTATGATTCATTGTCAGCTGTAAAATAAAGCATATGAAAATGATGTCCCTGATGTCCATATAGTACCAGTGGAAAAACGCTCCTATAGATTATCTTACGTCTGCCTTTTTTACTATTTATAGTATAAAACCCCTTTCAGTTCTATTTCACTTAAATTAAAAAAAGTATTTAAGAGTATATTCTTACATTTGCACACATACATGTTTTTGTAATAAAGCCAAAATAATCAAGCAACATTGGCCAGTTTAAATAATGTTGCAAAAGATGGACAACTTAAACTGTAATAGTCAAAGACATGATGCTTCAGTTAGTTGTTTGTCTCATTGCTTATTGAGTATGAATGCTTGGTATGCAATGTAACTAAGGTGTGTTGTGGAAAAAAAATTGAGAAATAAAGAGGAGGGACTGAGGGAAAAAGAGGGAGAAAGAGAGAGACTGAAGCCACATGGGGACCAGTAAACAGGCTGGTGTTGAATTCCAACAATGTAGGAAAAAGCAAACACTTCAGTCAGTCCAAGAGGAAACCTCAGTCGCTGGGGTGCCTGTGCGCTGTGGCAGCAGGGCTGTGTTCCCCGGGTCTTATGGGAGGATGGTGGGCGGGTTGACACCACAGAGCTACAGGAAGCAGGGGCTGGAGCAGAAACAAAAACAAAAACAGCCAGCCCTGCTCACTTTAGGAGCTGCAAGATGAACATTCTGGACAACGTCATGGCCCTGTGTTGACAAGAATTTCAGGGGTTTGCTGCTGGGCTGTTGGAATGCATCTTATCGTAACTTGTGTGTGTGTGTGTGTGTGTGTGTGTGATGATCAGCCACATTCTTTCCAATAGGATTGCTTCACCCTATTCCAGGTATGTTTCTTATTTCAATTAAAGCGTGAAAAAATACATGATGTTCTCTTGTGACTACATTGAATTCAAGCATTTGGACTACTATACATACGTCTTTGGTTTATTAACTAACTGTAACATCAACAAAAATCCTACTAATAAACAGTGAGATCAATGTAATTTCAATCTTCAGTCTTTACTGTTGCATTAATCCCAGTGTAAAAAACATAAAACACAAGTATAATGTTGTTTGTTGTCTGTGCCATAGACTGTATATTATTAATAATATACAATATGCAGTCTATGGTCTGTGCAGAGGTAAGAAAGGATGGCATCTGTCAACTGACATCCTCTGCCACCTCTTTGTCCCCCCACCCCCCTCCCCCTGTTAAATGACTGTGCACTTGGACTGTACAAAAACAATGATGACTGTGCTGTATGTTTTCTGCCATACAAGCAGCTTGTTCATAAAGTTTGGGTGACTCTGATATATGTGACACATAAAAATTAAAGAAAAACATCTGAAATGATCTACCATTCAAGCTCAAATCATAAAATAAAAAGCAATTTAATTTATGGACAACACGTGAGCAGATTTTTAATTAAATTAACTGACCACAGGGAAAAAGGTAACCTCACAGATGTTTTCAGTACTTTAAATCTATCAACAAGGATAAAATAAATTAAACCTATAGTGCTCAACTTGACACAGATATATGCCAGTTTATAAGAGTCAAACCTGCTTAAACTTGTGACATATGCAATTTAGACCTTCCTTGGTCACATCTGACTGAAACATGTGTTATTAAGTTATTAAGGTCAACACACAACAAAAATACAAGGTACATTTCCAGTGTCTATTAATTACAGTATATTGACATCAGAGGTGCTTAGTGAACATATAAACCAAATCAACATACAGTCATATCCTTCGGTGTCCAACATTTTGTGTATCAAAGCTATTGTCTACATTGTTGAACTGAATTCACGCTACCTTTACAGCTATGTGGAAAACAAGTCCCCTACTAAGCGATCCGTAAACTCCAGGAAAGTGTGTCTCTGCAGGCAGGCAGGCAGGCAGGCAGGCAGGCACGCACGCACGCACGCACGCACGCACACACACACACACACACACACACACACACACACACACAGACATTAACACACATTATACACACACAGTGACAGGCGACAGGGTCAAAACAAAGTATGGGATGATCACTGAGGCATAGGCCACACCTGCAGTTTACATGTTGCTCTGATAGTGTCGTTTCTGTTGTCACTTCTTGTGTGTGTGTATTGTGTATTTGTGTGTTTATGTGTGTATATATTTGTGTGATATTCTGCCAGTTCCGCCTCAGTTCCCTCTGCTCATCGCTAGGCGCCTATTTAACCTCACCTCACACACCAACCATCCTGCTAACACAAATACACACCGGCACTGGGACACACATAAACACACACAGGCAGATGTCAGAGGGTGACGATGTGAATGAGACACAGCTAAACTGCAATGTCTTCTGTGTGTGTGTGTGTGTGTGTGTGTGTGTGTGTGTGCGTGCGTGCGAGTGCGTGTCTGTGTGTGTGTGTATGTGTGAAAGACTGAGGCCTGCCCTGCTGGTTGATGCAGAGCAGGTGGAAAGATGCTCTGTGCTGGGTGTTTGCCAAGAGAAGGAATACACTAACATATACACATGCAAATACACACAACATCAACACATATATTGTTTCTCTAAAAAGAGCCATTGAAAAGCAGATTTTAGGCAGAAATAATATGCCAGTTTTGTCCTTCACATTAACAGACTATCTCTCCTGTGTCTCATTTGCACAGTGCTCGCCACACGCCATACATCCTTTATTTCTTTGTTGTGGTGTTATTCTATATTTACAGGTATTTGTTATGTGATGGCTCACATCTAGACAACCTTGAAAATGCTGCGATCAAGGCTGATAACTATGGGTTGCAATTGCACTTTGAAGACAAAACAACATAATTAGCGTTTTAAATGGAAATGCAAGCGTCACATGCATGCTGCCTCCAAGTTTGCCTGGGTATATTAAGTGAGAGACAACATTTCATACATATTTCTATCTGTAATCTCTTTCTCTTTTCCTCTGATACCTGTGCTCTGTGAGGTACATAAACAGGAAGCTCATCTACATTGATATGGAATGTTACAGTGTGTGACAGGTCATCTTTGTACTGGTAGAGTGTAACCTCTCAGTTCTTGCTAAACCTTCAGGATGCACGCAGCTCCTCTCCCCTCCATCTGCTGGTCTCTATGAAGTCTGCACTGGATCACAGGAGCTTTGACTGCAGCTTCTGTCTCTACCACATTGCATGCATACCTAACCCCTGAGCCAGATCAACAACACAGAGGGAAATAAAAAAGACATGAGTGAAAACATCAACATTTTCTTTTTTTAAAGTGTCTAAAATGCACTTTCAGCCCCTGGGTGCAAAATTTCAGCATATTTAGCTATGAAAAACCCAGGTAGGATTGCACTGAAATGTTTATTTTGAAGAAAACAAAAACTGAAGTAGTGTGCATGTGTTGTAAGTGCAGGTGTTGTTCACAATATATAGCTACTTAGTGGTTTTAATCATTGGAATACAGTTATAAATGACCTGGAATTAACCTTTTTCTCAGCATTTGATTTTGGCCTAAAGTGCTTCTAGATGTCCTCTCATGGTGTTCATATTCATAAGCAAATCATATTAATGGCCACATTCAATTTAATTGTCATCAGATTACATTTCTGGCAGTTTTGTTCCAAAAAAGTCCCAAAAAAAAGAACAAAAAAAGAAGTAAGAGTTTGATGTAACACATCAGAGTTAAATGTCACGTTTACAGTAAAATGTCTAAAGCGTCTCTATAAATCCAGCGATTCAACCTTCGTCATTTCCCCTGGAGGGAGAACCTTTTCCATCCTGGTTACCTGCAAGCGACACCAGAAAGTTTGAAGGGGAAGAGAGTGAAATAGATGACAATACTCTCTTCATGCTAAAAAAAATATCCCTGAATCAAAAAGGAAATCCTCTCTGTTAAATAAACAATATCAGCAAAAAGAACACAAAAAGTTTTCTATTGGTTTAAAGCACCAGATCAGTGCAGAGAGCCACTTTTAGAACAATAGAAATTCAACACGATTATTAAACAGTTTTCTACCAAACAGACGCGGAGGCATGTGTGTTGAACTAGAGGATCTCTGGGTGCAGCTCCCCTTGCAGACTGATGCATTACTTTTCATCCATCCATCTAATTATTCCCTCAGAAACCTGAAATTTGAAGATACAAAAGACCGTCCCTATCTGTCACTGCACGCCATTGATCTTATTGAAAGAAAATGTGGGTGTAGAGGAAACCCAATATAACTCATGCCATTAAATTCCACACAGCATTATTCACATACAGAATTGACAGATTTCTGTGAGACATTTCTTTTAATCTTCAACTGTTGTTGAAGAAAAAGGAGGGAAAATCCTACACTCCAGGCATCTCTGCCTTTTCCATATTTGCAGTGAGGTTAACAAAAAAGGCTATTGAAGTATAGCAGAAAAAACACAACCCCACATAACTTGTTGATTATTAACAATGGGGATGGGAAGAAGACAGATGTGTTTCCTGTGTATCATCAGTGTTTGAATTGTCAGTCTGATATCAGTGATGAAACTTTTATCAAAGCAAAGTAAGCTGATCAATTCCAGATGCTATTGCTGTCCATGTGAGTCAATCTGCAATACCATTTGTGTCAATAAATTGTCATGATATTCCCAAGAGCATAATGTGGGTGTGTGTCATGGGATGTGTGGGTATTGTACATGGATGTGTGTAATGATAGCAAGCAAGACTGTGTGTGTGTGTGTGTGTGTGTGTGTGTGTGTGTGTGTTCGGGAGAATCCATTCACCCATGGCTACCTCTGTCTCTCGCTTGCACACACACTTACTTGTGTGTAATGGGATGTGTGGGTATTCTGCATATATGTATGAGTATAATGATAGCAAGCAAGACTGTGTGTTGATGTGTGTGTGTGCACACATGCACACAAACACACACACACACACACACACACACACACACACACACACACACACACACACACACACACACACACACACACACACACACACACACACACACACACACACACACACACACACACACACACTCACCTAAAGGATTATTAGGAACACCTGTTCAATTTCTCATTAATGCATTTATCTAATCAACCAATCACATGGCAGTTGCTTCAATGCATTTAGGGGTGTGGTCCTAGTCAAGACAATCTCCTGAACTCCAAACTGAATGTCAGAATGGGAAAGAAAGGTGATTTAAGCAATTTTGAGCGTGGCATGGTTGTTGGTGCCAGACGGGCCGGTCTGAGTATTTCACAATCTGCTCAGTTCCTGGGATTTTCACACACAACCATTTCTAGGGTTTACAAAGAATGGCGTGAAAAGGGAAAAACAGCCAGTATGCGGCAGTCCTGTGGGCGAAAATGCCTTGTGGATGCTAGAGGTCAGAGGAGAATGGGCCGACTGATTCAAGCTGATAGAAGAGCAACTTTGACTGAAATAACCACTCGTTACAACCGAGGTATGCAGCAAAGCATTTGTGAAGCCACAACATGCACAACCTTGAGGCGGATGGGCTACAACAGCAAAAGACCCCACCAGGTACCACTCATCTCCACTACAAATAGGAAAAAGAGGCTACAATTTGCAAGAGCTCACCAAAATTGGACAGTTGAAGACTGGAAAAATGTTGCCTGGTCTGATGAGTCTCGATTTCTGTTGAGACATTCAGATGGTAGAGTCAGAATTTGGCGTAAACAGAATGAGAACATGGATCCATCATGCCTTGTTACCACTGTGTAGGCTGGTGGTGGTGGTGTAATGGTGTGGGGGATGTTTTCTTGGCACACTTTAGGCCCCTTAGTGCCAATTGGGCATTGTTTAAATGCCACGGCCTACCTGAGCATTGTTTCTGACCATGTCCATCCCTTTATGGCCACCATGTACCCATCCTCTGATGGCTACTTCCAGCAGGATAATGCACCATGTCACAAAGCTCGAATCATTTCAAATTGGTTTCTTGAACGTGACAATGAGTTCACTGTACTAAAATGGCCCCCACAGTCACCAGATCTCAACCCAATAGAGCATTTTGGGATGTGATGGAACGGGAGCTTCGTGCCCTGGATGTGCATCCCACAAATCTCCATCAACTGCAAGATGCTGTCCTATCAATATGGGCCAACATTTCTAAAGAATGCTTTCAGCACCTTGTTAAATCAATGCCTCGTAGAATTAAGGCAGTTCTAAAGGCGAAAGGGGGTCAAACACAGTATTAGTCTGGTGTTCCTAATAATCCTATAGGTGAGTGTACACCCTCAACAAATTATCATGTATATAAATGAAGTCAGAATAACAATATTTTAGTTTTGTTGCAATTTAAGAATGTGTAACCCCAAGTGGTTGAAAGTAATATTTAATTGATACAGTACTTTTGTGCAGTATGCAGTTCCACTCCTCTACATTTTAGAGGGAAATACACAGCTATATGATAGCTGTAGTTATTTGGAGATCAAGATTGTACACACATGTGGTCATATTACAGAATGTGAGGCAGTTTAACGGCTTAAGCTGCCTAACATTATATAAAGTAATTTGAATTTGTTTAGTGGTTATCTCAGTGAAATCAGGGCAAATTCTATCTGAATATTCAGATTCAGGTCAACTTTATTATCCCACTCAGGGTAATTTGTTTGGTCCAGTGCTCCAGACCCCATAAAGTCCACAGTAAAAACAACAAAATAGCATAAATAATAAGAACACAACATTATCATAATAAAACACATTTGATCACATTTAGACAGAATAAACAATAATGTCAAATAAAAACAGACAATCCACAACAGTAAAATGAAATTTGATACAAAAGGGCAAAGTGCAAGTGAACAGGTAAGAGTCCTGTTGATTAAGCTGCATGTTATACCGGCTGATGGCTTAAGATATACAATAGTTGTAAGTACTTGTTTTAAATAAAATGGTGATGAATTGTGGGATGCTGTTCAAAGCTCAAGAAAAAAAATAGTAGTGGCCCTTGATTTTAGATTTAGAACTGCTATTTCCAAGGTCCTAAATATGTAGAATATATAAATGAAAATAGGTAAAGTTGAACTAATACATACAGTATAGGCATACAGATAAGTAACTTAAGCTCAAAATAGAAGAGTGTGGACATTGCAGTTAAGAAACAGAAATACAATACGATACAACTTTATTGTTAGTTTACAGTGAAATTCATTTTACATTCCCAAGCAGCTCCGCTCAAAAAAAAAAGAAAAGAAAAATACACACCGAGTTGGACAACAGTTAAACATGTAGTACAAAGATGAAAACACATCAATAGCCATGACAACAGGACATGTTTCATGATATCCTCGGATTCAGATCTTTATTGGCATCACACTGATTTTGGTTTAGCAAAAGGATAAAATAGATTAGTGTATAAAAGAGTTCTTAAGCCTGTTCCTGCTAAACAAAGGGACTCTAAATTGCCTGTTAAAAGGCAACAATTTATTATCAGGTATTTAGAGTTTAGAAAAGATGCTTTTAGCAAGCCTCAGCATGCTCTTCTTGTGGGTTCTTTGAAATGAGTGTGCAACAGGTTGACCAATAATCTTAGCACAAACTTTGAGTTGATTTATAAGTTTAGCAGATAGGCTGCTGAGCCAGGCTGTGCTGAAGTACAGCATGACACTATGAATCACTAAATTAAAAAACAGAAAAAAATAATCTGGCAGCTACACTGAAAAAAATGATTTTGTGGTGTAGTAATATTTATTAGGCTAACTGTCACAATTTTTATTTTCTAATTGTAAGTATCGGTGAGAACTGGAATTATTCAAGTAAAAACTATATATGTCATTCATGTAATAAATAAACTGTATGTGACGAGTACGTTTTATTATGTTTTTTCACATAATATTCACAGGTTTCATAGTCATTGAACATGAACTTAGAAATACCAAGTAAGTTTTGGTAGTGTTGGGTGTTTTGAATCCGCGCATGCGCCTTGTGACGCGCATACGGGACGCATGCGCTTCGTTGTCCGCCAAAACACAAGAAGACGACGACGGCGGTCAGGTTTAATGGAGGCACGAGCAGCTCAATCATCTTGAAGGTAAGTCATTCAGGGTTTTTCCTGCATATGTAACGGAGTTAAAATATAATATGAACCCACATCACGTATCACTAGCTTAATTTTACTACGGTCCCTAAACGCAACGTACCTATGGAGTTGGGTCGCACCCGAGGGCAGCAGTCACACCTTGCTGTCCCTTTGTAAGTGCACAAGTTATCAGCTCCACCATCGTTTTTATTAATTATCTTAGTTCTATACAATTACTTTGTTTATGAAACGTATAGCTCCGAACAGTCGAGCACGTTCTTTCAATGTAAAGTTGACGGTGGTTTTATTTGTTTATATAATGTGTCGCTAGCTAACCAGCTAACCTCTTTTTATTTTGTACTTGCAGTGAGACGTAACATTATGTATGTGTGTGTGTGTGTGTGTAAACCGACTGACTATGATTAATCCTTCGCTAGATGCTGTGAATAAATGGCGGGTTTGCAAAAATGATTAGAGTTTTCTTGCACAATTAACACAAGGCAACGACAGAGTACACAAACGCTACACATAGGAGCGGGAAGGGAGGAGAAAAAAACGTTCAAATATCTGCAGCGTCTCTAGGTCGGTTGGAGAGGCCGAGCTTCACAGCAGCCTCTGCCAGACGTCACCACAACCCTGATGCTAATTATTATAAATAAGCTAAAGAGGAAGCTATCGTTTTTGTTATTTTGCAGTGTACTCTTAGTTTGCCACAAATCTAAAATCTTACTGAGACAGTCTATGCATCTGCAGAGCAAACAGAGGACAGGAAAGACTTTTCACATTTATCATGTTAAATATGATTTAATTTATTGGCATTTCAGATTTGATTCTTACTGTGGCTGTATATTTTTATTCCATATATGAAAATGCTTTGTATGTGTCATATTTCAACTAAAAGAACCACCACTTGTTGAAAAGAAGACAGATGTGTTTCCTGTGTATCATCAGTGTTTGAATTGTCAGTCTGATATCAGTGATGAAACTTTTATCAAAGCAAAGTAAGCTGATCAATTCCAGATGCTCTTGCTGTCCATGTGAGTCAATCTGCAATACCATTTGTGTCAATAAATTGTCATGATATTCCCAAGAGCATAATGTGGGTCCCTGTCATGGGATGTGTGGGTATTGTACATGGATGTGTGTAATGATAGCAAGCAAGACTGTGTGTGTGTGTGTGTGTGTGTGTGTGTGTGTGTGTGTGTGTGTGTTGAGAATCCATTCACCCATGGCTACCTCTGTCTCTCGCTTGCACACACACTTACTTGTGTGTAATGGGATGTGTGGGTATTCTGCATATATGTATGAGTATAATGATAGCGGCAAGACTGTGTGTCGATGTGTGTGTGTGCACACACGCATTCAAACACACACACACACACACACACACACATACACACACACATACACACACACACACACACACACACACACACACACACACACACACACACACACACACACTCATACACTCACCTAAAGGATTATTAGGAACACCTGTTCAATTTCTCATTAATGCATTTATCTAATCAACCAATCACATGGCAGTTGCTTCAATGCATTTAGGGGTGTGGTCCTGGTCAAGACAATCTCCTGAACTCCAAACTGAATGTCAGAATGGGAAAGAAAGGTGATTTAAGCAAGCTGAGTGTGGCATGGTTGTTGGTGCCAGATGGGCCGGTCTGAATATTTCACAATCTGCTCAGTTCCTGGGATTTTCACGCACAACCATTTCTAGGGTTTACAAAGAATGGTGTGAAAAGGGAAAAACATCCAGTATGCGGCAGTCCTGTGGGCGAAAATGCCTTGTGGATGCTAGAGGTCAGAGGAGAATGGGCCGACTGATTCAAGCTGATAGAAGAGAAACTTTGACTGAAATAACCACCTACAACCGAGGTATGCAGCAAAGCATTTGTGAAGCCACAACACGCACAACCTTGAGGCGGATGGGCTACAACAGCAGAAGACCCCACCAGGTACCACTCATGTCCACTACAAATAGGAAAAGAAAAAGAGGCTACAATTTGCAAGAGCTCACCAAAATTGGACAGTTGAAGACTGGAAAAATGTTGCCTGGTCTGATGAGTCTCGATTTCTGTTGAGACATTCAGATGGTAGAGTCAGAATTTGGCGTAAACAGAATGAGAACATGGATCCATCATGCCTTGTTACCACTGTGCAGGCTGGTGGTGGTGGTGTAAT
Source organism: Percina caprodes (assembly GCA_013375575.1). NCBI lineage: Eukaryota > Metazoa > Chordata > Actinopteri > Perciformes > Percidae > Percina > Percina caprodes. The sequence goes on along the minus strand of JABXJD010000004.1, from coordinate 2,509,619 downwards.
GGTGTGATGTTTTCTTGGCACACTTTAGGCCCCTTAGTGCCAATTGGGCATTGTTTAAATGCCACGGCCACCTGAGCATTGTTTCTGACCATGTCCATCCCTTTATGGCCACCATGTACCCATCCTCTGATGGCTACTTCCAGCAGGATAATGCACCATGTCACAAAGCTCTGTGTCATTTCAAAAGTCTTGAACATGACAATGAGTTCACTGTACTAAAATGGCCCCCACAGTCACCAGATCTCAACCCAATAGAGCATTTTTGGGATGTGATGGAACGGGAGCTTCGTGCCCTGGATGTGCATCCCACAAATCTCCATCAACTGCAAGATGCTATCCTATCCTATCAATATGGGCCAACATTTCTAAAGAATGCTTTCAGTACCTTGTTGAATCAATGCCTCGTAGAATTAAGGCAGTTCTGAAGGCGAAAGGGGGTCAAACACAGTATTAGTCTGGTGTTCCTAATAATCCTATAGGTGAGTGTACACCCTCAACAAATTATCATGTATATTCTAAATGAAGTCAGAATAACAATATTTTAGTTTTGTTGCAATTTAAGAATGTGTAACCCCAAGTGGTTGAAAGTAATATTTAATTGATACAGTACTTTTGTGCAGTATGCAGTTCCACTCCTCTACATTTTAGAGGGAAATACACAGCTATATGATAGCTGTAGTTATTTGGAGATCAAGATTGTACACACATGTGGTCATATTACAGAATGTGAGGCAGTTTAACGGCTTAAGCTGCCTAACATTATATAAAGTAATTTGAATTTGTTTAGTGGTTATCTCAGTGAAATCAGGGCAAATTCTATCTGAATATTCAGATTCAGGTCTGCTTTATTATCCCACTCAGGGTAATTTGTTTGATCCAGTGCTCCAGACACCATAAAGTCCACAGTAAAAACAATAAAATAGCATAAATAATAAGAACACAACATTATCATAATAAAACACATTTGATCACATTTAGACAAAATAAACAATAATGTCAAATAAAAACAGGCAATCCACAACAGTAAAATGAAATTTGATACAAAAGGGCAAAGTGCAAGTGAACAGGTAAGAGTCCTGTTGATTAAGCTGCATGTTATACCGGCTGATGGCTTAAGGTATACAATAGTTGTTAGTACTTGTTTTAAATAAAATGGTGATGAATTGTGGGATGCTGTTCAAAGCTCAAGAAAAAAAATAGTAGTGGCCCTTGATTTTAGATTTCTTTTAAAATCAAAGTCAAACTGCTATTTCCAAGGTCCTAAATATGTAGAATATATAAATGAAAATAGGTAAAGTTGAACTAATACATACAGTATAGGCATACAGATAAGTAACTTAAGCTCAAAATAGAAGAGTGTGGACATTGCAGTTAAGAAACAGAAATACAATACGATACAACTTTATTGTTAGTTTACAGTGAAATTCATTTTACATTCCCAAGCAGCTTCAAAAAAAAAAAAGAAAAGAAAAATACACACCGAGTTGGACAACAGTTAAACATGTAGTACAAAGATGAAAACACATCAATAGCCATGACAACAGGACATGTTTCATGATATCCTCGGATTCAGATCTTTATTGGCATCACACTGATTTTGGTTTAGCAAAAGGATAAAATAGATTAGTGTATAAAAGAGTTCTTAAGCCTGTTCCTGCTAAACAAAGGGACTCTAAATTGCCTGTTAAAAGGCAACAATTTATTATCAGGTATTTAGAGTTTAGAAAAGATGCTTTTAGCAAGCCTCAGCATGCTCTTCTTGTGGGTTCTTTGAAATGAGTGTGCAACAGGTTGACCAATAATCTTAGCACAAACTTTGAGTTGATTTATAAGTTTAGCAGATAGGCTGCTGAGCCAGGCTGTGCTGAAGTACAGCATGACACTATGAATCACTAAATTAAAAAACAGAAAAAAATAATCTGGCAGCTAGTTCCAAAGGATCTAAGCCTATCTTTTTACAAACATGCCCTATGTGAGAAGATTGTGATCTATCATGACTCCCAGGTACTTGTTTGCATGGGTGAGATGATATAGCCCTGAGGTGCGCCAACATTTAGGATAGGAAAGTGTTTTAATTATCTTAATTAACTGTACCCTGTACATCTTCTTCAAAATGTCCCAGAGTAGTTTAGAATTCATTTTTATAAGTGAGAATTGTGCAAACATTGCAAACTTTTGGGAGGTAGCCTATTTCAAGGTATTTGTTCTGTAGCCTTTATATGTATACAGAGATCAGCACAGAGCAAATACTTTATATATTTGATATTTACTAATCAACTGCAAATTTCTTTATCAAATTTGCAATTGCTCTGCAAAAAGCTAGTAAGAGGACATTAAGTTAGTATGTTTTGTCGACTGTTTCTAAGATCAAGAATGGACTTTCTAGCTCACTATCATATCCTATCTCTTAATAAATTTCACGGAAAATGTCCATACACTTTTTATCGAAGAAAGGAGGGCTGTTGGGGTGGTTTGAGTTTCTCTGTTGAATCTCGCGGTATTTGGCAGCTTGGAATGCTGGGTTGTTTACATTACTGGTACACGGGTCAGAAGTGTGTGGTATTGAGAAGGGCCTAGCTAGTACAGAGACTATCCGAAAGCGCGTACACATCTCGGCTGGCTCCACAGCTCAGGCTCGCTCTCCGAAAAAAACTTTTCAACACTCAGTCAACTTGCCACGCAAGAAGAGAGGAACGCCGAGTCTTTTAGGAGCGACCTTGGAGAGAAAAGGGAAAGTCAAAACAAAGACAGCCGCCATAACCATCAGGAGAAACTTTCAACGTGAAGAGGGAATAGCTTAGCAACAGAGTCCCACTTCCTGGTAAGAGCAGAGACACCGTTAGCTGACAGTGAACTTATGAATCTGTACTAGCTACACTAGACGGCTAACGAACCACTTGTAAGCTGTCATCCACCTTTGTTGGCTTGATTTGTAATTGTCAGTCTTGCAAAGCTTACTCCTTGTCACTGTTTCTAGTGTAAACGCGATCTTGACACTCACTAGAAAAAGTTTTTATGACGTTCGCTAGCCAGATTAGCCTGTTAGCCGACTAGCATGCCACATTGCTAACTTTCACTGCCTGGAAATGACAGTCGCCGCTGTCATTTCAATTTAACAACGACATTGTAACGTTATGATTACAGTGTGCGAAAGAGCAACTTTCTCTTAACTTCGCTTTCAAGACATGTAATTAAACCTGTAGTGGAAACATGACAGTTGCCAAATATAGTAGCTAGTCACTTACTGATGCCATGCTTGAGTGTTATAATGATGGTATAGTACATATAGTACACGACGTGTACCATAACCTATACTGCATAATTTTATTTCTTATGCAATTGTAGGTTTTATTCTTAAATATGAGACTAAACTTCTCTGACACTGTAAACATGTCTGTATTGTTCCATTCATGCTGGTTTATGTTTGTTTGTCTTTGCAGTGGAGGACTCTTTGTGTGTAATTTATGTGTGGTTTATAATTATCTTATGTAGTAGTAGTAGTAGTAGTAATACTCGAAAGTAATATCTGCAACAGCAAATATCCATTCAGTACCACAAGCTTACACATATTAACATACTGTACTGTCAATGGGAGTATTTTTAGAGATAGACAGGCTGAAAACAACAGACACCAGGCTGTGCCATTATAAATCTAAGGCCCATTAGAAGACAACAATTGTTGCTCATTTACTTGATCTTTTAATTGATAAAATCAGAGTTTCAAAGTCAAAGAGCTTATTAAGTGGACACCTTTTTAACCCTCATGTTGTCCTCGGGTCAAATTGACCCGTTTTCCTATATCAATATTCTTTTTAATTACCCAAAATAACATGATTGATTCCACACAACGCTCTTTGGCAAGTTCAAATCTCTACTTTCAATAATTTTGAGGTGTCTTATTCAATTTTATAGCATTTGGAGAAAATAATTGTTAATAATAACCCTTAAATTTTAGTCTAAATAATTCCTAATTTCTGCTTTTCTAACTCAAACATTAGGTAAAATTTCCTTTAAATGAGGTTTATTGACCATAAATTCCAAAAATAACTGTAAAAGTAAAGTCAATAAGTTAGTGTTACGTAGTGTTGAAAACGTCAAAAGTGACAAACATTGACGAAAAAAAAGCGTCAAAAGTGTTGAAAAAGGGACAAAACCGTAAGAAAAAGTTAAGAAATTTGATAAAAAGCGTTGATTTTGACAGGAAGACAACACAAGGGTTAATGTGCCTCTGCATTGCATATCTGAACGTTACATCTGGATTCTACAAACTAATTTATAGACTACAGAAGTTGCAAATTATACGTGTTTCATGCATTTTCCCAAGTAGAGAGCTGCAGCCTCAATTACTAGCAGTACACATACATATCCACACTCTTATCTGCTTGGATTGAGCTTGACTGGCAACTTCACCTGAGCATTCACTCAGCTGTCCAGCCACTCTCATTGTCAATTCAAATAATAGAACCCTGTTTATTTATGTGTGTTTATGTATGAAAGATTAAGGATGGATGGAAAATATAATGTAAAAATTAAATAAATGCCCAGGGTCTACAGATGAAAATGAACTAGTAGCTAAATCTGGTATAAAGCATATTTTCTTTTTGTTTTGTATAGGAGTGTACTTTTGTACATGGCCCCAGATATGAATAGATTTTAATAAACTAAACTAAATACAGAGCTGATGAAAGTAATATGAAGATGATTAAAAATGCTTTTGAATCGCAATTTAATTGAACTGATTGAATGAGACCTGGTTTGATAAAGTCAGAGCCACTAGTCTGGGTTTTCCCTGGCTCAGATGAGGCAAATTTGTCATATCAAACCTTGATTTATGAATTTTGGTTTAGTGTTTTCATGAATTTAGGAAGGTATTGATTGCCAACATGATCTTAAATTGTTGAATTGGTTTTTGGTTAAAACTGCTACATGCAAGCATCAAGTCATGATGAGAGAAAAGGAAGTTACTTGATTTTGTTGCGGTTCAGTGTGTGTTAGAATGTGCGTCACTATCACAGAGTGACTTCATACGTCATTGTAAAACATGCAGGGAAGTGGTAACCAAGTGATTGAGTTAGTTGTGAGCGCAACTTTATTTTCAAGCACCCTTCAAGACCGGCTGGAAGTTGAGAGGCTAGCAGGTTGATGAGGGAATAGAGGCAAGGCCTTTAAATGATACAATGACCAGTTTGCAATAAAATCATAGATGTTCACTCCAATGCAAACGTTCAGTGATAGATTGCATACAGAGTGAAATGAACAATAAAGATGTGTGTATATATACCGTAATTCCTCAAATAAAAGCCGGGGTCTTTATTTACCTGAACCGCAGAAGTTACCAGCTTTTGTTTGAAGCAGGCTTTTATTAGAGGCAGGCTTTTATTTCTAATTCCATCTGATTGATAAGTATAATTGTTTTAAATAAACCGTTTTAAATGAAGAGCTGTGGCGTTCCAGTGGAAAGAGATCATTCATTTTTTTAAGAAACATTTGCAAAAATATCACCATACAACAACAGCCAGAAGGGCAACAAAGCAATTTGAGTCAGAAATAATCAAACACCACCATTGTGTTAGTTTGAACCCTGTAAATTTACTGGGTATTTATTTCAAATATAAGTAGTACGGTATTGCTGCTAGATTACAATAAGAGCATACAGTAGTTACACCAGTATCTGATTTACGTTACAGACCGTAGCTAGCTAGCTTCGTTTCTAGCTCCAGGCTAACCTTTTTTTTTTCTCCCACCTCCAGCTAGCTAGCCATGCTCTGCTCCTGTCGGCTAATCTCGTTGGCTCATCCTTCTGTTTCTTTCAGTATCGGATCCTCCTGGGGTCAATGTCGAAATGTCTTGCAGCTTTTTCACCCGCTTACTTTAAAACTTTTTTCATTTTGTTGTTGAAACGTCCGTCACTAGCACCAAAATCTGTCATTCTCTGCTGTCACTAAATGAAACCTGTGTTACATCCAATGTAGCTGCCATCTAGTGGCACCTGGTGGCAAACTTGGCGGAGTAACATACAGCCGCACTGACTAAAACACCGTAAGGAGAATAATTCCATAACCCAGAAAAACAAAGCATGGATATATTGTTGAATCTGTTTTAAATTAAAATTAAATTGGTAGAAATGTACTTTACAGTAAGCTTGAATGCACATTATATGAAAGGCTCTTAGAAGATTATCCACACTAATTTTCCCCCGGCCTTTATTTGTTCGTGTTGATCACGCCCCCGGCCACTATCAGAGGCTTTTAATTGACCACCGTTTTTTATTTGAGGAATTACAATGAATATAAACAGGGTGCGATTTATGAAAAAAGCAGAGGGGGAGAAGTTTTTTGACCATGCAAAACAAAACATGCAAGAATGAAATCCCTTTGCAATACCATGGATATAGTGCCTGGCATACCAAACACTTAAATATGCACTTCAATATTCAATGGAAAATACAGCGCTTTCAAGCCTGAGAGCGGAGTTCACTTCGTGGTGAAAACAAAATACGTTCACCCAGGAAACGCTTGTTTGTTCATCAGGAATGTCTTAATCCAAACCACGATCTTTTCCCCAAACTTAACTAGTCATCACTAGTCATCACAGCTAACTAACTAGGTTAGTTGGGTATCGTTTGGGTTTTTTCCAATAAACAATACTTTTACAATGGTGCCGTAGCCTGAACCGAAATATATCTTTCTTTCTTTCTTTCTTTCTTTCTATCTATCTATCTATCTATCTATCTATCTATCTATCTATCTATCTATCTATCTATCTATCTATCTATCTATCTATCTATCTATCTATCTATCTATCTATCTATCTATCTATCAGGGCTTGACATTAACTTTTTGAGGCACATTTGTACATTTACGTTTCACTTGTTCATGCTCAAAAGTCACTTGTAAAGATTTCTCATTTTATAATTTTTTTTTTTGTGTTTTGCTAATGCAGAAATCAAACAAACCGTTAAACATCCATATTTCATATTTCCATGTGAAATATCCAGATTTTCCCTTCAACAAGAAAAAAGGATCTCCAGAGAACATAATATAAAGTAATACTTTGCACACCGGTGGGCAGTGTATCACCAGAGGTAGTGGTGACTTGAACTCAAAATTATACTATATCTAAAATAATTTTGGAGAGAGAACAATGGATTTTGACACTAAACGTTGGCATTAACTTTTTTTTTCTTATTCAATTTCACTTTCTACCCGGTAAAGGCTGATTTACCAAGGGATCCTTTTAAAAGGTGTAGCTACTTTACAGTTGATTATTATCTGATATTTAATCCGGAAAGTTGCGGAGATGAGGTTTTACAATAACTGACGGACAAACGAGCAGTGGAGGAGTAACGTTACAAGGCAGAGAGCCAGTCGCCGAATGAGTCAAATTAACTTAATGCTTCATCCACACATAGCACATTGCTATCGCCACAAGTGACATCTGTATTGGGCTTGTTTTCTGTGAACGATGTGGCAATGGTGTAACGTTAATGTAGAGTTAGCAAGCTAACATTAGCCAATTAACACCGGCTGGCTGGCTTGCTGGTTCCGCTGGGCTTTTATGCTGCATGTCTTACAGAGAATGAGTTTAACAGTGGGCTGGGTCTAACGTTAGCGGTCTGCTGCCGCTGCAGCTGGGTCGAACGTTAGCGGTCTGCCGCCGCTGCAGCTGGGTCTAACGTTAGCGATCTGCCGCCGCTGCAGCTGGTTCTAACGTTAGCGGTCTGCCGCCGCTGCAGCTGGGTCTAACGTTAGCGATCTGCCGCCGCTGCAGCTGGGTCTAACGTTAGCGGTCTGCCGCCGCTGCAGCTGGGTAGCGGTCTGCCGCCGCTGCAGCTGGGTAGCGGTCTGCCGCCACTGCAGCTGGGTCTAACGTTAGCGGTCTGCCACCGCTGCAGCTGGGTCTAACGTTAGCGGTCTGCCGCCGCTGCAGCTGGGTCTAACGTTAGCGGTCTGCCGCCGCTGCAGCTGGGTAGCGGTCTGCCGCCACTGCAGCTGGGTGTAACGTTAGCGGTCTGCCGCCGTTGCAGCTGGGTGTAACGTTAGCGGTCTGCCGCCGCTGCAGCTGGGTGTAACATTAGCGGTCTACCGCTGCTGCAGCTGGGTCTAACTTTAGCGGTCTGCTGCCGCTGGCTCTAACGTTAGCAGTCCGCTAACATGCTGCAGCTAGGTCTTATGTTAGCGGTCTGCTGCCCGGATTGTGGAGTAAAAATGTATTTGTTTCAAATCCATAACGTTTTAATAGATGTAATGAGTGGCACATAACGTGAAGTAACATGGAATTTAATCTTGTTTTAGTTTCTAACTTGTCCAATGGGTCAAGTAAATTTCTCTTCCACTTGCCCTACAAAAGATCCACTTGTCCCGGACAAGGCATAATCTCGAGCCCTGAATATATTTATAATGTATATGTAATATAAAATATTAAAAAGGAGCACAAAACGACATTAAAGAACGGCTTGTTTATTGATAAGGCCATATAGTCAAAATGAAATGATTGATTAATAATGTAATAAAAATAACAATGACTTATTTCCCCAGTAAATTGCTGGTAAAAGACAAAAACAAGCACCAGATGGAAAAAGGGTATTTTACAATAACTTCAAATGCATCACAAGGCTGGCGAGTTTCAAGTAAACGCACTGTCTCTGTGTTTTTCCAACAACGGCAGCTGCAGACTGTGTTGGAATCCTCTACAGGGAAATGCAGTCACACTTTCCACCGTTTAACGTGTGCTGTCAGCATTTTAACCATTGTGTTTAATCCAGCTACTAGCTAACGGTGCAGTGATGCTTCTAAAAAAATAAAAAATAAAAACATATAGTGGTCTATTGAGTAAATTAATTAACTCATATTTAACCAGCTTGTTTTTATCATGTTAGTTACAACACCGATGTGTCATTTCATTGTTAAGCTACAACCAAAGTAGTTAGCATGGCAACATAAGAGTACCTCTGTATTTCCTCTAAACCCTTAGACCATGTTTACAAGTCTTCCTGCCAACAAATGTTTCTTAGGCATTAAGTCATTTTCAGTGGAAATTTTACCAAATGATTACAGTTAAAGTGTAGGCCTATATTTTATTCTGACCCATCTCTTGTCTAGGGAAAGAAAGCTCAAGCTGCTTCCAGCTGTCTGTTTCATGCTGTTAAACACCATAAGAGTTATAGCCTGTATGACTGTTTATTTGGAAAATAACTACTGGTAGGCTAGTAGTAAAGAGATGGCTTATTGGAATGAAAAATAAATCAAGAAGCATTTTTTGCGAATTAAGTTCTTCTTGTGAAATGCACAGCTTTTTTTGTGAGTCAGAATCAATCCATCCATCTTTGTCAGCTTATCCAGTACCTGGTCGCGGGGGGAGCAGCTCCAGCAGTGAGTCAGAATGGTTATTGAAAAACCTTTACGTACTGATTGCATCTATACATGTTATGTATGTGTTATGACCTAAGTGTATCATTTTGTAATGGCTCCTTTTATAATGATTATACTACTAATAATAATGAAAAAAAATAATTTTACTAATCTTCAAATAATATTAAGAAGAAGGAAATGCAGCACAGCAAACTAGCAAGTTAAATAACACATGCCTCTCCTAGGCCTAACTGTTTTGGGGGTCACACATAGGGTGAAAAGGGTATTTCATGCCATGTTGCTGTCGCTGCCTATCCCAGCCAAGTATTTCAGGCGTCATACTATCACATTTGGCTACGCTGCAGAGAGATGATTCAGATAAGAGTTAGTGGGAACTGACATACCTTGTTGACCCAATTATTACTCACTCCTCTGTTGCCTCATTCTATCATCGTCAAAAACAACAGGCTTGAGTCTGCCAGCGTCATCAGGTGATGGAGATGAACACCGGCTGGCTCTGTGAAGTTGACTATCAAGGAATGTGTCATGAACCGGATGATCAGGAATGGCTGCCAAATGTTTGCATCAGCCTCCTGTGGTGAGGGATTTCTGCCAGTATTTCTCACTTTAAATTTCATTTGATGAGAGGTAGATTACTTATGACACGCTTTGGCAAAACTTAATTATTTTTGCCTTATTCTATTGTTTGGATTTTAAAAGGGTTATTACGATTGACTAGAAGATGGCGATAGCAGCAGTTGTTAGTAGTGTTTAGCCTGATTGAATCTGAAAATATAAGCGGATAGAAAGAGGAACTTTGTCACCAAAAATACTTTTCCCCTCACAAGTTATTTTACTTTAAGTTATTGGAAGAGGCACTGGTGATGTGTCATTATCACATGAGCAGGGAGTTGGCCTTCTAGAAGCACATATTATTTACCAGGCTTTCTCTGTGATTTAGCTTAGGTTCACATACATACATATTGGCTGCCTAGGTCATACACATGTTCTCTGTCAGTGCTGTTTAAATGGCAGCCAGACTTTCTACTAAACTATTCAGAGTGAGACCTAGAATGCCATTCTTTGGTGTGGAGAAATCTGCTGCACCCAAAGCAGTGATTTAGCGCACTGGAATTGAGCAAATCGCTCTATCCTGTGAGAGTTTCTTGTTTTAGCCCTGGAGCTGTCCCCTCTGTGGGATTAAAGATCAGATGAGACATTTGTCATCTGACCACTTTAACAGTCATCTTGCCTTTGGGTTTCATAAAGAACAAAAAATGTTTGCTATGTTGTTGTTTTTTTTTTTATTCGCAAAGCATATTTGAAAGAAGATGCTTCCTAAGGCCATTTTTGAGCTACATTAAGCACTGTCTTTTGCATGATGTCAAAGACCTTGGACAAGCATTGTACAGAATTGATGCTGGCAAAGGTAGCAGAATATAGGCTTGTTTGGTTTCTTTGCGATTAGTTGTAGTATTATCAGATAATAGAAAGCAAGAAATAGAAAATAAAAGCTGGATGCCTTCCCCAGAAGAATTTAGAATTGAGTCTTTCCTTTCCAGGCTCAGTTTGGTTAGAGTTTAGAGGAAGGTCTTTGGCAATGAGAGTGGGCTGTCTAAGCAGCTCCTTATACTCCCCTCAGAAACAGCCAGTCAGTCAATATTTTTCATATCCATCTCCCTTCTATCTTATGAAGGGTCACTGATGTTTCAAACGTTCATATGTCCTTAGAGGATGCCTTGCGGCTGTTTGTGTCACGTGAAAGTTCTCAATTTCTCTGTGGCATTGATGCCTTTTCTCAATGGGCTCTGTAGTGCTCTGGGGGGGGAGGAAGATGACTTCAAAGAGATGCAAAAACAAAAATGACTGACCTTGGACCCTGTTTAAAGTTTAGGAAATGCTTTCAGTGCCCCGTGGTCAGCTTATGCCATGACCACACAACATCAGGGGTTTATTTCACTACAAATGGTGTCGAAAAACGCTATTATTCTCACTTCATTTGTTTTATTTACAACCATGGTCTTGTCATTGGCTCTGAAATATTGCGCTAAATAAAAACTCTCTCTCTCTCTCTCTCTCTCTCTCTCTCTCTCTCTCTCTCTCTCTCTCTCTCTCTCTATATATATATATATATATATATATATATATATATATATATATATATTTCATTAATGATTTCAAAGTAATAACATAAAAGCCCACCTTCACTGTAAGCTGTCTTACAGTAAAGAGCCTCTAAGCAGACAAAAAATTAAACAGATGAAGAAATAAATAGCACCAGTTTGCCTGTCAAAGTGCACACTGGAAAAGGTTAAACAGGGCCCACTTAAAAATAATGTTGAGCTAGTGGGTAAACATTTCAGTAGTTTTGATGTATTGACAGAAATAGCATGCTGAATTATTTAGATAAACTGACTTAACTGAAATAGCTTTGTAATGTAGCTGTTATAGTTATTTGTTACACTGATTCTTTTTCCCACTTTTCAATGTTTTGGTAATTGAGTGGTCATTTTTACAAGTAACAGTGTGAGAGTCAGTATTTTACCAACATTTGTAATCAGTGGCAGTCTACATAAAGAGCAATTTAGTCAGGTTATTTGTGTACTGACTGCACTTGCTTTATATAGCTATTCAATACCTATTATATGAACTGTTTTTGTAGGTTGATGCATGTTGAGGAATTAGCTGCTGCTTGCTGTTGTCTAAACAAAGCCTCCAAATCCATCTTGGCATATTGTAAACTGTGCTGGAAATATGGCTTTTAAGCAACATCCTCCTTTTTATTATTGGAGATCACTCTCCAATCGCCCCCTCTCACTCTATCTCTTTTGATTATCCACATGCAAAAATACAAATCCCTCAGGACACAAATTCACTTTCATAGAATAATTACAAGATGTTTTATGCCACTGTAAACACCACATCAGTGACAGTGACAGTATGCATTTGTCATGAGATCAGACAAAGGCAGAAGGAATTTGCACTCATGAACAGAATGAGGGAGGAAGATTTTTTTGTGTTGCTTGCTGACTGTGCTATGGGCGTTTGTTCCAACCTCATCACAAATTTGCCTTAATGTTTCACACGGGATTTGCTGCAGAAGAGAGAAAATTAGTTTGAGAGCATCTTGTTTTGACAGACTGTCTACTTTACCCTCCTCCTTTTCAGTGTGAAAAGCCAGGGACATTTCACTGTCTCTTCTGCACTCCTTTTTTCATGTTCTTAATCGATGCTAAATGATTGAGTATCAGCCAGATTCTTTATTTATTGTAACTAGGCCTGTCAAAATTAATGTGATAATAACCAGTTAAGGCGTGATTAACTCTTACACGTTCTGTCATTTGGGCCTTGGGCTGCGCCGTAGTTTGGGATCAGGAAGCGATGCAGCAGTAACGTTGGCAGAAACTGTAAAGCGGTCCGTGATTATATCCACGGGATTACCAAACCCACCATCCAGCGGCGGAGTGAAGCACATCTCCAGTCTAAGCTACAAGGATACCTGTGGTGTGCTGAAGGTGTTACCTGGTGAACGTGATCCATGATACCGTCACCTACACGCCAAGAGGAACACGGTGACCATCATGGATGTGTGCACCCTGTACGGCTTTGGAGGTTTAACCTGATCCTGAATTGCAAAGTAAAGTCCACACATGTCATTTAAAAAGAGACTTCCCGTTCTGAGTAACTGGCTTTTAAATCTTACATTTTTAACTGAATCAATGATTATGTAAAAGCTGCTCAAACCCACCCCAAATCAAAAGAAACAAACCTCCTTGAGCAGATATGGATAAAGAAAAGGGTCTTTTGAATGGCAAGGTCAGTTTCCTAACCCTTCCAGATGGTTCTAAAAATATGCTTCATGCTGGAGATATCCAAATCTTGTCCGTCCAAATCTTCCATATTTTTCACAATTCCACACAAGCTCTTCTCTCAATTGATGTTTTACCAAATATTATGGGATATTATATAAAATATCATAGGAAACTATTAAAGGAAAGATTGTGATATTAATGCAATGCAGAAATGATACGTTTAACAGCTAAATATTATTCATTGTATTGTTGTGAATGCACGATGCAGCTGTATTATGTAGAAAATCTGAATGGTCTTGGTATGAATGAATAATGCCTAAATTACTTGGATCACAGGCAAAAAAAAAACAACAACCCTTAATTGTGAAATCCTTTTCGTTTTCAGTCTTTTTATTTCACGCTGCCTTGTGAGTGCAGGGGACATCTTTCTCCCCCTCCTCTCCCCTACTCGGTCTGTGTTTGTGCCCTGACTCACAGCTGTCTTCCATGGTCTCCCTGGTCTCTTGGTTTGGCCTGGGGCTTTGAGGTTGTGGTCAAGGCCTGGGGGCATGAAGAACGAAGAGAAGTCATAATGAGAAGCTCCCCTCAACTCCTGCTGCCTAACCTGCCCCCGAGCCCCTTTGTCTTGCTCCCTTTCCACCCATTTCTTTACTCTTCCTGTATTACTGCCTCTTGTCTTAAACTAAGTTTCCATCCATGTGTCAATCGAATTATCTGAAGTTTGGTAAAAAAAACTCATGCGAATAAAGCTGGTGAAAGTGTGTTTCCATCCAACGGCTTTAAAGTGAATAAAAACCTGTGTTTAATGACGTCACACGCTGTTTTGAGATCAAATTGGTATATCAAATTGATTTTAGACATTTTAAGGTGTTTCCATTCATTTTCGCACTGAATCGCACAACATTCAAGCATTTGCAAACAAAGTTTTTCTAGACAAAATGGATTGCGCCGTCTACCAACAAATGATCAATATTGCACAAGTTGTAATAGCGCTTATGTGCCAGCTGATAGCAACATATCAAGCTATAATAAACAAACAACTACGCTATCAACACATTGCTGTGTTGATGCAGATGCAACTTTCCCTCCGGAATCACTGCAAGACTCTTTTTTTGAGACATGTCTCGCTGTTTGAGTGCCTTCCATTTACTCTGGAGGACGTCCCACAGCTTGTTGTAACTTTTGTTGGTCATTTCCTTCACGAGTTCTGATAAATTAAATTCAGAAAGTCTCTTGTCTCCTCGTCCGTCCACTTCCATCTGTCTTTGTTGACACCCGCCATGTGTGCAAATAGAACGGAAATACTGGGTGGAAATTAACTAAAACTTCTTCTTTGTTTTGTGGCGGGTTGCAACCATAAAATGACCTAAAACTTAATCGCAATTCATTATTTATTCAGCAAATAACGTTTCCATCAGCGTTTATCTCACAAACCGTATATCGATCAAGATAAAATCTGATGAGACCAAATGTATTTCCTTTGTCGATATTCATGAATTTCCATCAAATTTTACTGTTTCCATAAGGCATTTTTCATTTGATATCACTTAATTCAGAAAAAACAGTGTGGATGGAAACATAGCTTTAGACACCTTCTTGCCTACCCCCCAACAACCTCTGTATCTCTCAATCTGTCCCCCATTCTTGCCGCTGCTCTCCTCTCCTGGGGTTCCTCTCTACCCGGGGCCTCCACTCAGCCTCCTCCCTGCCCAGCCTGGCCCACAGTCAATGGGAGGCAGGCAGCTTGACTCCCTCACAGCAGCAGGAAGCTGCAGCAGCAGGGGTTAGGCCTGTATGGCGCTGCCGGCTGGCTCTGTCAGAAGTTCTGCCAAGCCAAGAATGAGAGACATTTGCCAGTGCGGTATTGGGGCACCGAATAAAAATATTTTACAGATGTCTGAAGTCAGGCATCAGGAGTCAGCAGTGGCTTACTCTGGCCTAGAGCAAAGGTGTCTTTTAAGTGCAAACGATGTGCATGCTAATGTATTTGTGTGTAGGATTCATGATTAACAAAAAATGAACTTTAAGTACGAATGGAGGAAAAAGTCCTTAGTGGTCCTCAGCAGTCTTGGCAATTCCGGAAGTGGGTGTGTGCCAGGAGGAGGGAAGTAGGATGGTCTCATTCTGGATTGGCTGGAAGAAAAGTGATTGATTTGGCCTGTTTGCGTTTGAAGAAAGGCAGCATCCAATGCTACTGTGCTGGGATGCCTGGTTGGTACTGGCTTGACAGTTTAACAGTGAATATTTAACATTGCGCCTGTCTGCAGGGCTTTGCTGTTAACAGCAGTCAGCAAGCAGCATAGCAGCAAAAGCCTGTGTGACGCTGGGCCTCGGTTGTGAAGCCCAACTAAAAACAACGCACAAGCAGGAAGCACATCTTGAAGTTCTGATTTTAGAAAAAGGCAGATGGCATGGGCTGGTGGTGTCACACTGTAAAAAAACCACCAGGATCGCCTGATGAAAGCAGCTCCCGCTTGCTTTGAACAGCAAGTCTGTCATGGTTGGTGTCTTCTGTGTGGCTCCAGGTCAAACTGTGATACGCAACTCCTGGAATTTGCGCTTTTTAAGTTTTTCATGTTCAGATCGTTTGAGGGTAAAAAACAGAGTGGGGGGGAGTGGGAGGGGCAGGAAGTTTCATTAATATTAATATTATAATATGTGAAGGAGGCAGGGAAGACCTTTCTTGTTTAGTTGCTTTCAACCCCTGTCACTCTCTCTCTGTTTCTCTTGCTCTTTTTATTCCCTCCTACAATTTCGGTATGACTTCTGTTTTTCTGTTCTGTATACATATGCCAGCGCTCAGATTCATATATGATACTTACTTTGCTTGTGCGATTTCTGATGACAGAATAAAGACGTGGCAAGAGTGAAGAAGTATAAGCAGAGTTGTGTGATTGTAGAGGGATGGACTGGAGAGAAGAGAGAAAATAATTGGTTGTGTGATGGTAAGAGCAGAGGAGGATAAAACTGATGACAGAAATAAGAAAGGGGTTAGCGATTATGAACTGGAAGAAAGGGACTGTTTACAGGGTTGTGACATTTTTCTGGGCTCTCTGGAAACAGTGTAATTTGTGGTTGTGAACAAGTGTTTCTGGGGAGTTCACTTACAGTACAGTATTTTTGGGGGTCCAGTTGTTAGCCAGGGATTCTCATAATTTGCTCCATGTCCTTTTTTTTTCTTTTTTTCTTAAGATTATTTTTGGGCATTTTTCTGCCTTTTATTCTTCACAGCACAGATGAAGACATGAAAGGGGTGAGAGAGGGAATGACATGCAGCTAAGGGCTGCAGGTTGGAGTTGAACCCGGGCCCGCTGTGCTGAGGAGCAAACATCTATACGTGGTCGCCCACTCCACCAACTGAGCTACCTGGGCTCGAGCTCCGTGTCTTTAAATTAATATTATATTAACTGTTAGTGCTGGACGGTATGACAAAAAATTTGTATCACAGTATTTTTTAAGATTCTGGTGGTTTCACGGTATATGCCGTGATTTTTTTGCTTGGCTGGGCCTTTTTATATAGGTTTATAATGGCTTATTCTACTGTCAGGAGTACACAGAATATCACAAAAAACCTTTTTAATGTCATCATGTTTACTAAAAGCTTTAATTACTAAAGGGTTTGCTTGGCTCCACAACATTATACAATAACGGAGGAGAATGCGTGACAAAGTTACAGAATCTAAATTGTTTTTATTGTGCAAACTGTAAAGTAGTAAAATAAACTGAGTGAAATGAATACAGGTGTATTCAGGTTGTTTCCCTCCCAACATAGTTGTAAGATAATTGTGTAAACACTACCTTGGCCACAGGTAAGTTAGGTTGTTGTAGAATAGTGGGCAACTGAATGTAGCTCTGCTTAGTAGGTTGGCAGACTTGTTTCAGTGAGGCAAAACATCTTAAATCCAGTGTTTTAATCATTGCTCTGAAGCCGCCTTTCTCAATGGTCTGTTGCGGGACTGTAGGTGGATTGGTAATGCGTTCATAATGTTGCTCCACTGCATGCTTGAAGTGACGTATCTTTAACGTTAGCATGGCCGAGTAAAGTTAGCGCAACCAAGTAATGTTAGAACGACGGGCAATAGCAGTGGCTAAATTTTTTTAGAAACGAAGAACTTCGGAACAACAGACGGCTCCTCTCTTGAGCAAATGTTGTTCTGATGTATATCGCCGGTCTTTCTTCAACCTCTAACTTTCTTCTCTGTTCTTGAATGTGCAGTAAAGGACCGGAGCCTCTCCCAGTTTAACAGACTGTTATGCTACCTGGCTACGAAATAACAAATGCTGTGTTAAAGATTATTTATCGACATTTGGATTAATCTGTGGCCCTGTTAAGCTTTAAGGGGAAAACATATTTCACATTTCTGCTGCACAGAAAGATGTTTTGGGAAAACAAATTTATAATATAATACAAGAACTTCTGCACGCTAAACTAATAATAGCACACGGAACATCACCTTTTAAATTTTTAGTCTGATATCTAGAAATTAAACTGATTTGTGACATTTCACAGATGTTGGATGAATGCAGGGCAGAGTCCAGCCTCTGTGTGAGGGATGGTGGAACAGCTCTGACATCTCTCCTGAACTGAAAAGGGAAATCCCTGCAGGCACAGAGTAGAGAGGAGGGATAAGGGAGGAGGGCGAGAATGGAGAGAGGTGCGACCCCTTAGGGGTAACATTATTCTCCGATCGTCAGCTCCTTACACATACACTCGCACACATACTGGGATGCTCTGTCGGTTTGCCGGGTGATGCACTCATGCAAAGAAGGATGAGTGCCTGAGGCATAAAAATAAACATTGAACTTCTTGTGTGTGTATTTGTGTGTCTGCCTATGCGTGTGTTGTGCTTATATGCAGGTTTATATTTTTCTATAACCATATGGGCCTAAATGTACATTTTTGGGGTGTTTGGCTTACACTCTCTTGGCCATCCATTACAATTTTAAGTAGGGCTGGGTACCGAATTCAAAACTTTTTAGGCACCGACCGAATTGCCTCTGAAGTATCTAGTATCAAAAAATGCCTTGTCATTCAATAACTAATTCCAATACCTAGTGAGTAAATGTCATCAGCGTCAGTGAGCCAATAAGCATGCAGCATGCTTCTAACAAGATCTAACAATGTTTGTGATTGGCTGGCTAAAGTTACACATCGTAGAGGCACGCAGGAAAAACTCAAAATTACACACAGAGACAAGCTCACAGAGTAGGAGCTGAAATACAAAGATTTTTGCTCTAATGTTGTAAGGTTACGGTTTTATAAAATTGGTATCTGAAAAAGTATCATTTAGAAACCGGTATCGAAGTTACGGTACTGGTATCAGCATTGTTTTAACGATACCCTGCCCTAATTTTAAGTGAGTCCAACGCTTGAATATGACTAATTTCTCACTTCATTGCTGTGCACAGAAAATAGACAGACTATATATTTCTTTTCTCACAATATTGATGTGTAATAGAGAAGTGGTAAGTTAAGAAATAGAAGCCAGCTGATTTTATTTTATCAAGTACCCAATCCAAAAATGTAGACTGGATGATATATAATCACATTATTCCTTATTTATTTTATTTTATTTTAAGATTTTGCTCGAAGGTACACCTCCTGTTCAGACAGAGCCATATGTCTAGAAATAACAATTGGTCTGCCTGCTCCCCTGTTATTAATCATCACACAGTTTCTATTTTTCAAATCTTGAAATCTTTGAAATCCCCTGCCTTGAGCTGGTAATTTTGGCTGTGCTTGTTGATTTACATATTTGGTAGGTAGGGGTGGGAATCTCTGGGAAACTCACAATTTGATTTGATTCCGATTCAGAGGCCAGCGATTAGATTCTAAACCGATTATCGATGCATCTCGACGCTACAGTTTTTTAATGTACCTTTCCATGTGTAAAAAAATATACATATAAATCTGAGTTTGTTAGATTTTGACATACACAGTATTTGTCACGCACAAGTTTTAATTAATTTTTTTTTTCTACTGATGGTTTTATTTTGTAGTGATTCCATGCTTAAGCCTTAAACATGCTTGTGAAAGTCACCTTCTCTCACAGTAATCTTCCATGTCAGAGGCTTAGTCATGTTTAAAGGTGGAGAATTGGCTAATTAATAATTAATAAATAATAGCCTAATTTCATGCATGTCTGATTAGAGCATGTGTCTATATACAAATCTTTTTTTTTTTTCTGCACTCTTTCCTAAACTTGGTTGCCTAAACAGTTGTTGTCCGTTATCCCATCCTCTTTCTGTCATTCTGTTTTCTTAATTTTACATGTCTGATGACGGTAACTTTTAAATAAAAATCAACATATTTAACAAAAGAGAAAGAATCAATTATTAACTCTGAGTCGAGCATCAACTCGTTCTGGAGAGAATCACGATGCATCTTAGAATAACTTTTTTCCTTCCACCCCTAATATTTGGTCAGGCAAATCATTTCTGTGTAATGTGAAAATTGTGCTACTGGAATCAACTGAAGTAGTTGCGCTATTGCTGGTTTTATAGTAAGGAGTAATCCTCCTTGGCAGTATGACAACAAAATGGGTGTACACACAATTAGGAGCTGGAGTGACAGAAAAATTGGGTAGGAAAAAGAAAAGCAAGTGAGAGAGGGATAGAAAGTGTGTGTGTGTGTGTGTGTGTGTGTGTGTGTGTGTGTGTGTGTGTGTGTGTGTGTGTGTGTGTGTGTGTGTGTGTGTGTGTGTGTGTGTGTGTGTGTGTGTGTGTGTGTGTGTGTGTGTGTGTGTGTGTGTGTGTGTGTGTGTGTGTGTGTGTGTGTGTGTGTGTGTGTGTGTGTCAGAAGGGCCCACCACAGAAGCCACAGTAGGCTGAAATCGAACCAGAGCTAGAGCCAATCTTGATTTTTGTGGAGCCGCATTCCAGTGGGCCCACTATTAGTACTGTATATTCAGTATATGCATCCAGTTTTACATTCATTTTTGTGTGTTTATGTGTATTACATTAATGTGTGGACTCACATTTTGTGTTTTGGTATCTCTTTCATCCCCATTTGTTGAGCTAAGGTTGTTATGGGTTTAGGGTCTTGGATGTTTTCATTATTGACTATGGAGATGCTGAAGGGTTGTGGTCCTCTTCCCCCGTCCCCCATAGAGTATATGAGAAGGCTTGGGCCCAGAAAAGCCCCAACACGAGCCCTTAGCCCTCACGTTAGCACTCAACTATGTAACGAGACATGCCTGGGAACTGCTCCTCTCACATTACTAATGACTTGGACATCTTGCTCTTGTCATTTCCTGTTAGACAAACTTCGATGCTGACGCAGGGTAACTGCTTGAAACTATCCAGGGAGAAAGGGGAAAAACCTGCTTGAAGGGAGTATGATAGACTGCTGGTTTTGTGTAAAGGGAAAATAGACTACATTCACCAGATGTTTTTTTAATGGTTGTTTTATAGATGAGAAACTCAAATGACAGGCCCCAACCACTCCAAACAACACAGAGATGGTACAGCAGTTTATTCTTTATCATTGCTGTCTTAGAACCCAGTAACAGCTAGAACTGCATGCATGGTAGAAGGCACTAATGCTGGTTTGGAATAAAAATGGATTAAAAGGGTGTTTGGTGTTGTAGCTTTGTAATCTCTCTAAAAACACCTATTATATACTTTAATTTCTTGTTTAAACAGCAAATGCCGCATTAAGTCTTCTTTGTAACCATCCTGTACCACTTGACATGCAAGTTTCTTGATCTGTTGGTTGTTTGCTATTATGCAATTTTTAGTTTACATGGGCCATGTCTGGCTGCCACTTTTTTTGCAGCTTCATCTCCTCCTTTATAGATATTAATGGAGGACGAAGAAGGGTAATGTCATTTCAGAATCTGAACTGCGTAGATGATGATGCTTTCATTTGTTGACTCCTGTTAGTATGATCACAAGGTTAGGCTTCAGAAAACCGAGCTGTACTGATGAAGACCATACTCATGATATTCTCACACAGAAATGGCACCCTTATACTGGTGGAAATGCTATGTAAAACAATGCTTAATTTAGAACAGAACAAACAAAGTGGGCTTGGCATTCCCTTATATTATTTTTTCATGAAAAACCCTCATTTGTCACTATTTTATGTATTTTGTTTCTACTGTAGAGCCTCTAGCCTTGCAGACAAGCAGAGCCACAGCCCTGTGGTATAGCATGTCACATCCAATATCCTGGTGCCAGAGGTGATGAAGCTAATTTGGTGGTCAGTCAGTGACATGGCTAACAAACAAAGCCCTTATTAGTCCTGGAGCACTGGAATCTCTGCTGTGATGTGCAACGCTCTGTTTTGCATTGTGAAAGACCATGAGTTGTTGCCAAAGGGCACTAATGCAACCTAAAGCCTTGGGATCTCTATCATGCTGCGGTGTGCAAATCTGGGTGTGGATATTTGGTTCAAATGTTCAGACAAAGGGAGAGGTGTGCTTTTAAAAATACCCTCTATACCGTAGCTGCTTTAATAATAAAATAATCATAGATATGGGCATTTTTTTGCTCTACTCTTGTTTTGCGGATGTCTGGAGCTTGCAGTATAAAGGATTTTCTATTTAGAAGAGTTGAAATATAAATGGCCCTGCTATACTGTGCTTTGATGTGATGTAACTTCTTAAGGGGTTTTCACATTAAAGTGCCGTGTGTGAACTGCTTCATCCCTGACCGCACTGCTTTTTCCTATAGGGGAAAAAAACCTCTGACTAGAGCTGTGACAATGAGTTGATTGACGTTTTTAGTAATCAATTGTTTGTCATTTTTCAAACATTCAATGGTGTCATGTCCTCAGTTGTGATAATTAATTGCTTTTCGTATTTTGTTTTGTTATTGTAAAAACATTTAAGATGTTTGGGCTTTTGAAATTTTATGTCACATTGGACTCTAGGATGTTTTTAATAGACCAATCGATTAATCAAGACAACACCTGGTAGATTAATTTATAATGAAAACACTAATTAGTTGCAGCCCTAAATAAGTAAGTATGGGTACCGTTCAAACATTTTCTTCTTGAATGATACTTTTTTTCAATACCAATTTTATAAATCCTTTTTAAACAAAAAGAAATTAGAACGTAACAAATCTTTTTTTTCCAGCTCCTTTCCACCTGTCACTTACATGTGACGCACACTGTAGTCAAGCCTCTCAAAATACACACGTGAGCCCAGTTTCTGTATGTAATGTTGTGTTTTTCCTGCATGCGTCTAAGATGTATAATGTTAGACAGCCAGTCACAGACATTATTACATCTTGGCACAAGCATGTTGCATGCGTATTGGCTTACTGATGCTGACAAAATGTACTCCTTGTATTGGAATTAGGTATTGAATGACAAGACATTTTTTGATACTAGCAATTATGAAGGCAATTTGGTCGGTGCTTAAAAGTATCGATGTCTGGTACCCAGCCCTATACATCAGACACACATACTTTTTTCATTTTCTCTGTGATGAGCCTCAAAGATTTCTCCCTTAATGGTGCACTAAACTTTGTGACACCCTAAAAGTTGTAATTCTGCTCTCAAACCATTGAATCCTGGAGTTGGAACTGCATCCACGATTAGTCCCTTCAACATTCTAAGAATCTATGACATCACTTACAGCTAGATCAGCCAGCCTAAATTAAGTGCTCTCTCTTGATTTTCTTTCACATATTATGCATTCAGTTTCTATTTTAACTGAGGTGTGATGGTGATATGGCATTTTGAAGGGCTGTAAATGTAGTGAGGGTGTGCAAGCATAGCCCAAATCCCCAGGGTCCCCCCTCCTGAACGCCTGTGGGGTTCTTTCCTTCACACAGACTGCTCCTTCACACACTAAGCTGGTTTCTGGGGGATCACATAGCTGTCTTAAATGCAGCTCTGGTTTTGCATACTTTGCCCACATGATTTTGTCTTTCCTTACACAGTCAGCAATTTGTCAATATAGGCCTACCTTGTTTATTCTCAGTGATTGACAGTATGAATTGGTTTCACCTAGAAAAAGGGGGGTGGTAAGGAAAAAAGAAAGATGGGTAGTGTGGCTGGCAGTCTTTTTTTGACTGGTACCATGGCTGTCTGTCATTCGTCTTTTATCATTGAAATTGGAGTTTATCTTTTACAAGCCTGAGTGGAATGTTTTTGTTTTTCAAGTGATTATTAGCATCCTCCTTGGCTGCCGTCTCCGGTTGATGAAATGAGCACATCAAACGGTGCGCTGCACTAACGAGTGGTGCGGGCGGGCTGGCTGGCTCCTGCCTTTTGCTTAAAGGCACCTGCTGAAGTGACAGGCTGGCAACAAAGGGCCCCTCGCCACAAGAGTCGTCAGTGCCGCTGTGAAGTGGGCAGGACAATAGAGCAGAGAGGTGGCCTGGGCTTTTAGCCACGTGCCAGCTTTAGCCACACAGGCGCAACAGAGCGCAGAGGGGAGGAGGTGGGGTGGACAAGAGCGAGGGAGAAGGAGAAAGTGGAGGAGACTGGCCGACACCTGCATGTCCTTGAGTTCTTTTGTCAATGGTGGACATCTTTACTATACAAAGTGGTTGAAAATGCGAAAGAAAAACTGAGATAAGAGGGGATGCAAATGTGCAGGTGTGTATGTGCGTGCACACACACACACACACACACACACACACACACACACACACACACACACACACACACACACACACACACACACACACACACACACACACGGATGAAGACGGAGGAGAGCCCAGTGTTAGTAAATGGGATTACTGGCTCATGGAAGGTCCAGTGAATATGGTGAAATGTACTCTCACCAGAGCAGACTACTGTGCTAGTTTATTTTGATTGTTTGGGGAATAAATCAATTTAGACCTCACATGAAGCCCAGGCTATTTGTGCTGTGCTATTTACTTCTGAAGTGAAATAATCATTAGCCTAAAAAAAATTGAAATGTAAAGAAGGGCTATAAATAGTTAGCAAGCAGCATTATGGATCACTGGCCTTGTAGTGTCCCTGTGGACCTTGGTGATTTTCTTTTGTCTTTATTCCCTATTTTATCATTTCTCTCTGCTCCCAACACTAGGGAGAAGGTGAAGGTCTGAGTTGTACAACGATATCACACTAAAACAGACAAACATACAGTATATAACTCTAACACATTAGGCGGATACGTTCACATTGAGTTAGAGGTAGTAGAGCTACACCAGGAAGTCGGCTAAGCTGAAATATCAACCACTGTTAGCTCATTGCAGGTATACTGGTATGTGCGTATACAGTATGTCTACCAATAAGTGACAATAAATTGTATTTTATCGAATAAATGTTTGATGTAAGTTTATTTTTTAACTGTAAAATGTCCCGCTCAGTACATATCTTGGTCACAATTTTTAAATAACCAAATTTAAGATATCCATATAAAAATGTTGTCCATGTTTAGAGGATACATATATACAGTAACAAAACATATTTTTTTAGACTTTTAAACATTGAAATCTGTTTTGACCTAAAAACAAAAATCCAGTTTTGTTCAGGCTGTAGTTGATAGAGCCTGAAAAGTTTTATCCGATCCATACAGTCTGAAAGAGACCTAGCCATTAATCCAGCCATGTTCTGCCTGTTGAATAATAAATCCTGTTTGATGTCACTGTTGTTGTTGAGATTCGTTCTATTCTCAAGCTGACTGGTGCCCTGATTAATTTTTTGCTTTTGGAGCTGGATTTGGGGAACGGAAACGTCTAGGCTAAATGATTTGACTCTGTACTGTAGTTCGTTTGGCTGGCTTTGCAAAGCCTATTTTCAAAGGCTTCTTCGTTTATCTTCGTGTTTTTTCTTTTAGATTGAGGGACAATAAAGTTTCCCCTCTTCATTTTCTATTCCATCAAGTCTTGGACCGTCTTACTGAAAGACTTTAAAGACGGGCTCACATGCTGAGGTGTAATTGGTCCTCTCCCACTCTCTGTCTCTCTCTCGGCTCGTGGTCCAACGAACACGAGTGCTCGCACATTTGGGCTAATGATTTTGAATAGTGATTAAAATGAATTGGAGAGTGCACTGCTTCTGTAGTATCCGGGCCCTTCCATCATTAGTGGGTCCATTCCTTTCTCTTCGTTTTTTTTCCCTCTTTCTGTATCATCAGTGTTAGTCAAGCAGGGGTTTCAGACGAGGCCTGGGGGCTTTCATGAGCACAGACTCAAAGATTTCTCCACTTCTTGTAATCATGGACACCACTCTTCTAGCACTTTCACTGTCGTCTTCTGGCTCCTCAAAGGTGCCTTTGATTCCCTTACATCCTACACCAAGCGGATAGTGTCACATTATATTTTTCCTCTCCTTTTTTAACCCCCCCTGCCAACCCCTCTCTTCACTTCCTTTCTTGCCCTTCTCATTTCTCTCCTCCTTAGACCCACGCTAATCAGTTTGTGTTCATATTTATTGTCCTCGGACTGAGAGCTGAGCACTCTTCTCTTTGGGGCCACTTAATTCCAGGACCCTTCCCCTTCACTTCCCTATTCCCTTCCAGTTTGCCTTGATCCACCTTTTTTATAATCGGCTCCCTCTCTTTATTTTGCCTCTTCTCCTTTTTTAAATGAATAATGCAGAAGGGAGGAAATGGGGATTAAAGAGACGCTAAAGCCACTGCCAACTTCTGTGGTGCACAGCTCCACACCGTCTCTTACAGGACCGTGAACACATCAGGGCTAACTAGGTTCTCTTTTCCCTCTCCTGCTATTTTTGTCAGTCCTGCATCTGTCCCACTCTGTCATAAGGCTCTGACACACCAACCCGATTATCGGCTGTCGGACAGTCTGGCAAAGTCGGTGACTCAAGTCTATTCGGTGTGTTCCGTGCCGTCGTCAGTCAGAGGAGCCGTCTGCATCCTTTTTGGCCGATTTGACTTGACTAGAAGTGGGCAGTCAGACTCAATGACCAGTCTGATTGGTGGAGTGCTAGCCCTTGACTAACAAATCAGTGGGAGTCAGACGGGACTGACAACGCCAGTATCTTCTTATTGCTATTGTATTTTTTTCCGTTCAGCAAATAACACCAGCAACAGACCTTCTTGACTACTATCGACACTCTGATGAAAACAATGACTGACGACAGCGTGCTCTATGTTTAGATAGATCGATAGATGGATATTTATTGATCCCAAGAAAAATGGGAAATTACGGTGTTACAGCAGCACACGTACATCAGTCACACAACACAGAATATAAATATAAATGAGATAGTAGGAAAAATATACATACATACATACAATATACATAAAAAAATAATAATAATAGGAATAAAATAAAAGAACAAATATTTGAATTTATACAGAATGGGAAAACCAAAATGTACAACTGCTTAAATAATGCTAACATGTATGCTAAATGTAAATAAACCAATTGTGCAGGTTGCACTTAGTGCAGTAGTGTGGTGTCTAAAAAGTCTTATCTGGCACCCAGTGATGACATGTTAAAAAGTGTTATTGCCTATGGTAGGAAGGATTTTCTGTAGCGGTCCGTGCGGCATCGAAGCTGTCGGAGTCTCTTTGAGAAGGAGCTCCTCTGTTGAACCTGTTGTTTACTGGGTCTAGAGAGATGTTCCGTCATTTCCGTTTTTTTAATTTTTTGGTTGACAATAGAGATTAGTGCTGCTTACAGTTATGGAGATGTTTTGCATCTTGTGCACGCACAGAACGTATGCTCATATTGGCATCGCATCGGTGTGTTCTGAGGCACTTTTTTGAGAGACGGAAGCCGACTGATCAGGCCGACTGCCTTTTCTGATGACAGTTGGCCGTTGGGTTGGTGTGTCAAGAGCCTTTACTCCGTCCCTGCTGTCCCTTGCTCACTTTTTGCTTCTCCCACGCAGTTTTGATCCAGATGACTGAAGATGTACTCTTTTATAACGTTGGACAACTTGTTGTCCACATTGTTGTGTAAAGCAAACTTGTCGTTTTTTTTTAATTTATTTTTTTATAAGAGCGATTTGAACTAAAAGCTCATTGTGCATCATAGCGATGATACAATAGATACACAATAGATCTATAAACAAGTAGTCTTGCAGTGCCAGAACTATCTCCACAAATGTTTTGCTCCTATCCCAGAATATTGAGTGGACTAGCCAGTCCGCTCAATATTCTGGGATAGGTGCAAAACATGCTCTGGTTTATTGGCATTTCTTTACACCAATCTCAATCGTCTCAGGTGGCCGCCGGATGTAGATACGGTGCCTCTGCAAAATAGCCTTGGCAATTAACTTGTTTTGGTGGAACGTGCACGCAGGGAGGGGAGTTTTTGAATTAAAATGGTTGTCGAGTGTGTGATGAGAATTTTACTCAAATAAAAGATTAATATAATTTGATTGTCGGTTACAGCTCAAAGGATGTTTCCTGAATCGACCGGGGTTTAGAATGCCAGCACAAAGAAAGGAAGGTGAGGGACATATGGCCGAAAATGAAGGACATCCGGCCACTGTGTTCTGGCGGCACTGGAACAATCCCGTTAATTGAATGTCATTGATATAGATTAATAAACAAGCTACAGAAAATTTGTATTTAGTTAAACACAGTTAGCCACTATTTCTTTTGTAAATGTTTAATGTAAACAGTGAGTTTAATTAAAATTTGTGGAGTGGTAATGTAGCGAGGATCTGTGTATTAGTGCATATCTGTCCTGGAATCTCAAAGAAGATGATTTAATTAATAAAAATATTTATGGTCACATTAAAAAAAAGAAGGCTTAAATGTTTTTAACCAGTGGTGTGCTTGGCACAGTTGGTTGTACAGAAATGGACTCTGCATAAATCCTGGGTGGTCACCCGTCAAGCAAGAACACTCCGAGACAGATTGGACTATAAAAGATTTATCTTTGTGTGTAAATGATTCAGTAGATCAGGAGTAGTAAGAGGAACATTTTTTTTTTTTTTTCATTGACTTCAAAGGACACTTCACCAATTTTATTTATGAATCTCAGTTTACTCATAATGTAAAATACAGCTCAGCCTGTGAAAATGGTTGTATAATGTCTTCCATGATTCTGCAGGGAGCTCTCCAAAGTTTGAAAAAATAACCCTGATGATGTCATCAGATGAGTCCCCCAACTTTATGAAAGTGCATAAATCGTTGGATTGCCCTTTTGGTGGATTTTTTGATCGGAGCCAGCATTTTATGCCCTTCAGGGGAACTGCACTTTACGTAAAGTCTATTTCTTGTCGAGCAGAGAGTGTAGAGTTTTGCACGGTACAGTGGGTGATAGAGCATATGACACAGGAAAAGAAAAGGAAAAAATAAATCACAGATTTTAGATGAGTATGATAGGAAGAGGGTGAGAGATGGAGATGTGTCACAAATAAAGAAAAAGCTAATTAACAAATCAGATTTGTGCTGGAAGTGTGAGAACAAAGATGCCTGTTCACAGAAAACAGGAATGAGAGATGAAAATTAGCTCATTCGCTAACTCTAGCACATTTACATTGAGGTGGAAACTGAAATAGTGATTAATGTGCATTGTCCATGGTGAATGAATAAACAAATACAATTGCTGAATAGTCTTGTTAATATCCTTTTCTCTACTCCTTGTTTTGCCTCACTCTGTTTCTCCCTTCCCTCCTCTGTCATTTAATTACCTCGTTGTGATTGGGCCTGCTGTGAGAATGTCGGGCTGGAGTCTCACATTAGATGGAACACAGTCAGAAAACAGTGTTTGTTTACACTGAGTGGTTGGTGGTCTGGATGGTAAAGTTTTTTTCACTACTCAACAGAAAAACAACCATCAGTTTGTCAGAGAGATAAATGGATTACTTGCTCTAATGCACTGTAGATCTTGCCAATTTTTTATCTGCAGATTAATGATTTATTCGTACACCTTTCGGCCTAACTGTTATGGAAATGGTCAGAGCGGTTTGGAATAATCTGTCGACATTTTTTTGTTTTCAAGTATAATAATAAGATTATAGTTTGACAGTCAATTTTATTGTGACTTTGCAACTGCTAAGAGTCTAATTGGTAAAGCCTGAGACCTAAAACATATGATTTTAGGTATGAGCATATTGTGTGTCCACATTTTTAGACTGTATTGATTCTTTCTATTGCACTCAAAACATGGGTATATTCTGTTGTATATTTGCATTTGTCTGAGACCAAAGCTCTAAACTAGTCTCTGACATGCCTATGAATAGTTAGGGGATTTAGCCTTTAGCTGCTGCTGCCCCACTGCTGCCAAAATCACAAAAAAACACTGGTACCTTGAGTTTGCACTGCTGTTTGTGGCCACCAAATGTTTTGGAAGTAAAAAATTCCTTCCTGTGATGAGAGCAGGGCCTTTTTGTGGATCAGAGACGAAGAGAGAAACCGTGGAAATAGCATAGAAGGGCTTATGGAGAGAGAGCTTTAGTAGCTTTAAGGTTCACATGATGAAAGTTACAGTCAATCTTATGCATTTGATTTGTCCGGACACAAGGAAAAGGCTTTGCCTTTGATAAATTACACATTACTTAAACTGTGTGTGAATAGGAGCCCAGAGAGTGTGACCTTGCCTCATTTGGTTGAGTTAGCTTCGTTAATTGTGTTGTTTCTTGGTTTTAATCTAAGATGGCAGTCTTAATTGATCTTGTTAACGTGGGATGTGGGAGGCGAAAGAACGTCAGGGAGCTCCGATGCCCGCTGGTTATTTTGACACATAGACAGACCGAAACACAAAAGGGTTAGGGAGAGGAGTAAGGGGGCCAGTCCAATCTCACAAAACACAAGACCGAAGTGCAAAAAAATCACTGCAAGATTTAGAAAGGCTGCCTGGGTGGGTGACTTGCAAACTCCCCTGTGACACACAAATCAAAATGCCACAACACCCAGCTAGTCAGCCTTCCAGTCAGCCTTTGTCTATTAGGTCCTATTTTCTCCTAGCCCTCAATGCTTATCCTGAATGTTTCCAAATTAAAAACAGGTACAAATTCAAAGGCTCAACCAATTATTACAAAGGCTTGCCTGGCTAAGGTCTACAATGATCCCCTAACCATGGTACACATTGTATTATAATGGTGCTGTCTGTTCGTGGTAGTTGGTCTTGTGAACATGCTTATTCAAGAACAGCACAAAGGCCTGCATGTTAATGAGGAAAACAGATTTCCATGACAGTGCCAACAACACATGAAGGTAAATATACTGAGATAGATGTTTGACAGATAATACCTTTTTATTACCATAACGAATAGATACATGCTTAAAATGTTAAGGTAGTTGTGTGGCTAGAGCAGTGTAGTGCAGATCTTTTGTGTGACCGGAACCGTTGTTTAGGTTTTGTGGAGAATTACATTTTCAACCTATAGCTCAACTTGTTTATGGTTAGTATGGGAACAAATTGTCCTTTTATTGGTGTTTTCATGGAAACGGTCAAAAGCATGGGTATTAGGGCTGCACGATATTGGAAAAATCTTACATTGCGATATTTTTTCCCCTGCGATATATAAAAAGAAAAAGTAATTTTAAAAAGATGACATGAATAGCTCTATTTGGAAATAATAAGTAACGTAATAACGGCTAACGTAAATGACAGTGACTGCATGTTGCTTCCTCTAAATTTCAAGTTGTGGTCGACTAGCAGGGCCAGCTCGTTAGTTTGATAAATTGATCAGATCTGCATGTCATGCGCACTAGCAACAAACTGTGTATCCAAGAACAGTTAAATCAGTGGAAATAACATTAGATCAGACACAGACTTCTGTTGTGGATTAGTATTACGTTTCCAAAACGTAACTTCAGTTGGGACAGACGGACGCCTTACTAGCTTTAGCCTGGCTGGTAGCAGCATTCTGTGGGGGAAATGGCTGGGAGACATTGTGATTATGTTGCATTAATCAGGTGATTTAGTTCGTATTTGCAGCGATCATAAAACACTGACTGCTGTAGCTTCACTGACTACCCATCAAAACTATGCGCATCACTGTCAGCGGCAGCTGCTGCCTACGGTACTTCTACACACGGAGAGCTTCACTTGCCATTAACAATAACCCCCGTTGGACTAACGTCACATGCACAACGTGTCTTAAAGGGGAAGGGTTGGCCGGTAATAATCATGTAAAAGGAGAACGGTGGAAGTTTACTTTTCTATCGAGCACCATCGTAACGTCCTGCGATGTGACTATCGCGCATGCGCACATCGCGATGTCGATGCTAAAACACAATATCGTTCAGCCCTAGTGTGTATGGTGTTATTGTTAGGCCTTTACACAAATCAGTTACTGGTTTTATTAAGTTAAAAAAAAAAAAAAAAGATTTAGCATCGGACATTTAACCATGTTTTTCTAATTTGCCTTTTTGCCTCTAGCGGTGCAGGCTTTTATATCCTTATTATATGTAAACCTTATTTATTTTTATTTTTTTACATTTTAATTTATTTAAACTTGTTTGAAACAAGCTTTTAATGTAAATTTAAAAAAAAAAAACAATATTCCCAATACAGTCAATGCAATCCCAGGAGAAATAGTGTTGTGCAAACAGTTATTTTCATGAGCTTCAAAGCTCACATGAAGGCCGGCGAACCCCCGGAAAGAAAAGCTGAACTAATCTAAAATAAACAAGGTTATAATTTGCAAAATACTACTGCACATGCTTTCTTGCATGCACATAATAAAGACCCCCAACACACACTCAAACATGCACTTATAAGGCCATGCATATATATTGCAGATGTCTAATTAGCATTATTAACCTTTAGTGAATGGGACTGACAACATCAGGGGAGAGACAGCTTCTCTCTGCTATTCTCCTCTCCATTGTACCAGGGGTGTTTTAATTGGCCAGGGAGGTTTGAGGCCACAGAGACCAGAGACCGTTAGTAAGACACAAATGACAGACTGACAGATCCGCAGACAGACGGTCTTCACTCTAGTGGAAAATGTCCCACTGTGAAGTTTTTTGTGTCCCTTTTTAGTTTTGTTTAGAACTGTAATGTGTGTGTCCGTTTGTGTTTGCATGCATGTACAGTATTCATGTAAAAATAAAACCTTGTAAAAAGATAGTGGCTAGTGAAGTAATATATGGTAATATTTGTAATATATGGTACTAGTAACTGCATGTGAACGCTTGCATGTGCACACACATTCAAACATCACAGCAAATATGTGGGCACGCATTTCTTTACCTTAATGTTGTATTTGTATCACGTATGTATTTACTTGTGCATGACACAGTAATATGCATGCATTGTATTGTGTGTAAATTATGAGTAAATTGGTCTTAATTGTTTGACTATGTAACAATAGTATGTGCATTACGGACAGCGTGCGGGGAAATGATACCAGAGCATCTGTTAAGTTCAGAGTTCATCCCACATGCATGAGTGGAGACTGAATTCATAGGCAAATTGCTAGGGTTGTGCAAAAAAAATCGATTCACATTTATGAATACATTCCAGCTCTACCAATTCAAGATCAATTTATAGAATTCCAAAAATTGATTAAATAAAAAAAAATGTTTTGTAATGGTGTTTATTCTATCACGTGGGAAAAGTAACTACATGTACATAATGTTTTTTTAAAAATCAATTTTTTAATCGAATCTTGAGCCCAAAAATCAATATTTAATCGCAACATTTTCTGAATCATGTACCCTACTAATTGCATTGGTGAATAATGTTTGGAAATGATGGTGGACGATCATTTGCAATGAGCTTGCTTACTTGCCAGAACATGCAGTTATACAGCACCAGGGCAAACACCCATACCCAACACGCTCACCTCTGTGTGACCTATTTCTTTTAGAAAACAGAAAATTAAGTGGAACTGGGTAAAATGCCGGTCTAACCAGCAATTCCCATGAAAGGTTGTTTGGAGGAATGCCAAGGAAATACAGAGTGGCATTATCTTTGCTTTGTTCAGATTAATATCACTGCCTGCTGTAGCTCGGTTACGCTGCAACTTGAGAGGGACCCAGACAGAGTGTCAAATCCACAGGCATGACCATCATGGGATCCAGTTCTGCTGAAACTGGACACTCTGGCTGCAACCAGCACTCAATGGTTTAGTGCTAAACAACTGAGACCAGTTGTCCTGTTGAGTTAATTATTTTCTTGTTATTGTCATTGTAGAATTTTTAAAGGAAGGGACTGCTGCTGAATGTTTTTTGTCCGATGATGTTGAGTTGGCTAACCAGAAGTTCTATTTTGTGTGTTTGTTGTTCTCAGAGGTGTAACGGATCAAGCGCCTAACACCGTGGATATGGACACGCAGCCACAAGGACAACAAGCAGCCGTGCCAGTCTTTCAACCCCAGGTAAACTCCACACACATGAACACAAGCCAATCGGCTAACCTGGGTGGTAAGGTAGGATGACATAAACAGTGAGATAATGAAAATTGTTAGCTGCTTAAAAGATATTTTTTCATACCTTTTTATAAGATAAGATAAACTTTATTGTCCCGACGGAAATTTGTCTTGCGTAAAGAGAAGCGCTGACAACAGCTGCTTACAAACACAATGGGCTTTAAGCGAAGCAAAAAATAGTTTAGATGATATTACACTGGCCCTGATATAGTAAAGTATTGCACATGCCCCATAAAAAGTTAGGATTGTTGCATCAATGTGATGAAGTATCTGGATTGTTTAAGTCACAAGTTTGTTTAAGGCAGTTTTTTCAATTAATCTTTTAGGAAATGCACCATGATAAAACATTATACCACCCTGTTGCTAAGGGTTTCTATTTCAATAGATCATGTATTATCATCATATCACATTCTATCATATAGTGAGTGATTTTGTTCAATTTAATATGGATTGTGGCATCACAAATCGTTTCCCTGTAGATTTAGTCAAAAGGGGACATATTCGATAATTTATGATGATATAACCCACTCATCCATTCATTGCAAGCATAGTATCCTACCTACTTCACATTTTGAACTGTAAATACTCTATACTATAATTTCCCTGCTGCAATCAAGTTGTCCCTTTCAGTCAGAGCATCCTTCAGACCGCTGTAGCCTGTGTGTGAGATAGACAGCAGTGGATGAATGTTGAGTTGTTTCTATTGATCAGAGCTCTGGAGGCTGGCAGAGCCTGGCCTCCCTGCACGCCTCTCTTGGTTCGATACAACTCAGGTTGGCTCTGTGCGGATCTCTCATTGTTGGATTTTAATACCGCCCTCCAACATCAGGTCCATTGATTTCTTTCCAGAAGGATGTTTTTGCCTCCATAACTATTGAA
The DNA here is from genome assembly GCA_013375575.1 of Percina caprodes. Lineage (NCBI taxonomy): Eukaryota > Metazoa > Chordata > Actinopteri > Perciformes > Percidae > Percina > Percina caprodes. Next base: position 2,475,339 of record JABXJD010000004.1, on the reverse strand, counting down.
TAGACTTTAAACAAAGAGGATCATCCATATGCCCAAGAGAAAATGTGCATTTATTTTGGAGAAAGAAACAAAACTAAAAATAGGGCTTGCTCTCTCAGTTGTTGTTTTCCTTGCGTATGCAAGGGCACTGCAACATTAACACTGGAATTGCCAAGGGGGTTAATTTATTCTAAGATTTGTAATTGCAAAATTAAGGATAATTGGGTTGCACACAGACGAAAGTCAGATAAAAGCTCTAATGATTATATTCACTTAAGCAACACCCCCCCACCACACACACACACACACACACACACACACACACACACACACACACACACACACACACACACACACACACACACAGTAACTAGATCTTCCACTGATCTTCCAACAGTTGATTGTGTGTTATTGTTCAGGCTTAATGATGATTTCTCTCTCTGTTTTTCAACCTATTTCTAGCAGTTTACATCAGTGTTAATTCCTGGCCCACTTTTTGAGCTTAGGTTATTGGTAGCACAGTGAACCGTCTATGTTTTTTCACTCTCACAGAAGACGCTGAACTGATTTCACATTTAGTGGGAGATGGAGAGAACGAGTCAGAGTATGTAGATGGCTGTCTAAGCAGCATCCAGATGGGTGTCTTTCAACAAGTCCTGTTTATGTTTCACACTTTCCCAAGGTTCAGTCTGCTTGGCAGCACAGGGGGGAACAAAAACCACCAGCCTCCTCCTGGAGAAATCTGAATTGTATATGTGATGAAGGATATTCAGTATCGCTTGCAATATCATTTCTCTTGGTCCCGGAGGTATGATGCATATGCATTAGGTAAACGAGATGAGCTGGTAAGATGTGCATTTTTAATGGCGCATTTGCTCTTTGAGTGAGTGGGAGGGTTGGTGAGGAGGCCCCCCCTCACATCAGATTTTGATCGTCACTGCAGAGTTTGACAGTCACGGATCTGTCTGTAAGCGCTGAGACAAGGCAGTGCGGTTGTGGAGCAGATTGAGAGGAGAAGAACGAAAAGCACCTTTGGGGTGAATCCTGGCAGTTGGTTGAGAAATATTGAATGGTGCCGTGCTTAAGGGGGCAGGTGACTGGTGGGGGGGGGAGTGGGTCTCCCTGCCTGCCAGTTGCTGTCTCTGTCTCTCCTTGTATTCCTCCATGTCTCTCTTGGAAACAGCCACATTAATAATTTTGTTTTGTCTGGTTTACAAGAAAACCATTTGGGTCCACACAAGAGTTGTGTGGTTGTTTTGTGGAGATCCCTGTCCACACTAAACTGCTTAAACAATAAGAAAACAAACTTGATTAAAACTAAACAAATAGTATTTAGTTGTGGGTCATTGACTGTTGACAAAATGAATAGTACTTTCTAGGATACTGTGTGCACTTAATGTTGGTCACTAATTAATGATCTCAAACTAGTCTGACAAAATAAATACAACAAATGACAACACTTGTATTCACCTAGATTTAGAATGAGTGAACACAGGGCACTCTGGTGGCATTAAGGCACCAGAGGTTAAGGCACCAACTGACCTACATCAACCCCGGTTCATGTCTGGGACTCTTGCATTTAATTTTTCTTCTTTTTTCTCCTCATTTTGTATACTGTTGGCTAATGTTATTTTCCCCATACACACCAAAATATGCAGCCACAGCCTCACTCTAAAGATTTTACAGTGTGTAAAATGCTGATTCAGTGTGCCAAAATGGAGAAGTGTGTTTTTAAATTTAGTCGGCTTAGTGTGGACGTGCCCTGAGTTTCTCCCTCTGTTACTGCATCCATCTCTGTCTCTCTCCATGGGAGACAGCACCTCTCTGCCGCCGCTGGCCTTTCTGTGGCAGCCGTTGGGTCTGCTGGGCTGTCACATCACACCCTGGCCCCTCTGCTGCTTGTCTTTCCCCCCTCTCACTCTCTCTCCCTCTGCCTGTCTTCCGCAATCCCTCTTCCACTCTCCATGTGTCTTGTCAGTTGTATTTGGCAATGGTGTCATTATTGGGCAGCCCGTATCACGCTTTCTTCGATGAGCTGTCTGTCTGCTCTCCTCTTTCTTTCTTTCTTTCTTTCTTTCTTTCTTTCTTTCTTTCTTTCTTTCTTCTCTCTGTCTCTCTCTCTGTCTCTCTCTCTGTCTCTCTCTCTTTCTTTTTCATTCCCCCTGCTAGTGAGTTGCCCGTAGCTGTTGTGTGTCACCTTTATACCTAAGATACGCTATCCCTCACAGACGTTACCCATAATGCCTTGCATGGCTGCCTGACACTTATCTCCATCCCATGCAGCTTGTTCCCATCACCAACCAGAATGAGTGAAAATAGTATAATCAAACCACAGGAAAACATTAACGTCTGTAATCTGAAGATCAGAATTTAGAAAGAGACAGTACTAATCAATGGGCCTATCACTACTTTTTCTTTGTCTCAGCTTATAGAAGAGGTCTAATAGTAAATTATTGTTTCTGCCATTTGACATGTAACCTCAGGATTACAAGGTGAGGAAATTTTCCCACCAGTTAATAAACTTGTGACAACACCAATGTTATCGATTGCACCAGACATTTTACAAGAAAAGATATTTGTCACTGGCGCTTACAGAGCTCTTACTTTGATCTCTGGCCTGTCCGGTTGAGCTTCTGCCACGTAGCCAGCGCAGCTGCACCACGTTCTGGCTGGTTCACAGTTTATAGATGGCCTCATTAAAGTTATTAGGTTCTCTATTAACTATTGCCAAATAGGTGCTTTTGCTTTTTGATTTAACATCAAATCACCGCCATTGTCTATTGCTGCTGCTGATGCTGCTATACAGAGCAGTCACTTTCAATTTATAATTGTAGCATCCTTTGTCCGACATCAATAACATATTTAGTGGGTGCTGATACAAGAAAATAAATTGTAAAGTAAATGGGTTTTATTTTTTTATAAAACCTAAACAATGGTGGGGGCAGTGGGCAAGTAAAATAATTGGTGTATGCCTGACCACCAGGTAACACCAGAAACACAACATTTATTTAAGTAATTTACCAATTTTTAAATAACTTGATATTGGCCAGTGTTAAAGGATTTGCGCTCCTTTTTATTCTTTATGCCTTAACACTGATATGAGAAGTTTGTGATGGATGAACGTAAAAAAGGTATTAATTGATTTAAGGTTTATTTTCAAGCCTTCTGAATTATTTTTCTTTTTTTCTTAAAATGGAAAACCCCAAGAAAGAATTAAATGTGTACCCATGGCAGCATTTGGGCCATGCTTTAACCATTCAGATAAATAGATACACTGTTTTTCTGAAAGGTCCACTAGTCAACCCTTCATGTTTGTGCTCTTCCATCATATTTAACATACACATGAACAATCAAGTTTAGATCCTTACACTCAGTAGTCTGTATAGCTGTCTCCTTCCAGTTTGGTTCAGACACTGACCCCTGCATCATTCAGGGTCATTCCTCTGTGACTTCCCTTTATGTTTGTCGGGGCCTTGTGTTTCAGCTGGGAGCTCCTGATTGTGTGACACCCGTGTGCGGCAGATGAGACGGCCTGTCACTCAGCTTTGGCCTGGCTGCCCTTTGAAGGCCAGGCCAGGGGGCGAAGAGGTGCCGCAAATGGCCTGTGAAGTTTACATACACTGCCCACTGCTAAACAGATTAGCTCTAATGAAGTGTCTAATGCCGGGGCCGCTGGCTGACATAATCCTGCCTGGCAGCCCGGCCCCTTGGCTGCCAAAAAAGCCGCCCTCCCTCCAGCCTTCTCTTCCGCCCTCGCATGGCCTCTGCTGCCACCCAGGGCGACTCCACACAGGGAGGTGCCCACTGTTAATCATGCCGGACAGTGTGCGATCTGACATGCAAATGTAGGTCATTGCATATGTAAATGTGTGATTAGGGGGCTGGCATGCCAGGACACATTAGCAAGACTGTGCTCTCAGCAGGCGGTTGTCACAGCGCTTTAGAGGCTCATGCTAACATTTGTCAAGCTACCACGCACCGAATGAAAGCAATGCCCTCTTGTCCTCTCTGCCTCCCACCACTCCCAAAAATCTTTCACTGTCTCTCTCTTTCTCTCTGACGCGTTCTCTGAATATATACACCTCAAACTGTCCATCATTTATCCTTGCACAAATGCTTCTGTCACCATTATGACAAAGTCATTGCACAATATGGCAACACTTACAATGTGACACACCTTGTAGATCTTTGTGTAGGTTTGCATTTTGCCACACTGGAACAATATGTTACTGTTTGTTGCTTAGTGGTAGCTATAAGCAAAGCATTTTTTAGAGTTCCTGTAAGTGCATCATGCTCTCTGTCACTGTGACTCTCAGACAGCTTGGGATGATGGTGGTGTCATGCTGAAAAATGCACACACCTCGACGGTGTTAAGTGTTAATTGGACAGGGCATCTAATTGGCTCACGCCTCTTCCTTTGGCTGTCAACTTTAAACTTTAAAAAGCAATTAAATGCTTGCCCCACCCCCAGCCTTATACCTTTATGAACAATCCTGTTTGGAGTTGTGCTTCCTTTCCCGTCACTGTAGATGTGTAAGTGTCTTTGTATTTAATATTCAATCTTGGGTTGGTGTTGTCAGCATACAGACAGTTAAATGATTGATAACAGCACTCCACTTGACTGTTGTCAACATGAAATATATAAGTTTTTGCTGTATTAAATAAAGTATGTGGCATGAGCTTATGGTTAAATACTGATGCCGAAACAATCAGTTCATTTATTTATCTGTCAGAAAAAGACATTTGCTGCTTTTCTCTGCTTTATATAATTGAATATGTTTGGGTTCAAGACTATTGATTGGACCAAACAAGCAACTGGAAGATGTTACCATGGGCATTTGAAATTGTAATGGTCAATTTTCTTACATTTTACAGACTAAACGTCAAGTTGATTAATTTAAAAGTAGTCATCAGTCAAGTCATGGTCAGTTGTAAATAAACAATAGTTTTTGCTCTTCTAACCACACAGCTAAACTTGTTTCCCTTTTATAGTATTTTGGTTGGGTTTAACTGTAAATTTTTTTTTTTAAGTTTTCCTTTGTTGTGACTGAGGGAATCGTTTATGGCTTCCGGTCTGATGGTAACTCTGTCAAACTGCTAAACGTAAGTGAAGCAGTTTGACAGAGTAGGATGACACTCCCTTCTTGTGTGTATTAATACTTGGGAGATTCCTTTTTTGACTTTCTCAACTTCTTTGTCTTCTTCCCTCTGTCCCTAGTTGCTAGCCCCTGAACCGCTCCCACGGCCACATTGGCACAAGTGCCGCTGACATGTGGTATTCTGATATCTGTCACCTTGTGTTTGCTCCCGCTGACGCCTTGTACAAGTTTACCAAAAGGCTGGAAAGGTCATGCAGGCTGCTTTATTTTCACACATCATATCCAAGGGGCTCATTCTGGTTTATTTTTGAGTGTTTTTATTTATTTATTTTTTTTAATTGTGGAAGGTGAGTTGAGTGTCTCAGCCTGCGCAGCCGATCGTGTGGCGAGGAGAGGCGAGGAGTCCTGTAGTCTGTGGCCCAGTGCCAGACTGTCAGTGATAGAACTTGGCAGACAAAGGAAGGAAGATGACTTGGATTCCTGTGAACTTAAACAACTTAAGCGGAATGATGAGGTGCCTGCATTTTATGTAATACAATGTTTTATTTATCCCCGCAGGGATAACGATTATTTCATCTCTATTTCAGGGAAGTCAGAGTGCTGTTTTAGCCACAAAACAGCACCCATAAAACCTAGCGTGATTCCCTTGCCTGCCTAGCAGATGTAAGATATAATACATAAATTCAAAGTTTATTTAATTATATGGGAACATTATCAGTCCACGTACAAATTTAAAACGGTAGTAATCACAAGGTAATGGTGCCAGCATAGCAGCGACTTCCAAAAAATACTGCCAGGTACTGGATGATGCTATCCTATTATCCTGCATGCTATGTTGTGTTGTGTGTGCATAACTGCTAGTAAAGTTGTTTTTTCTTTCAGAAACCATTGCAACCAGACATGGGCCATAACTCGCTGGCAAACTTCCAGATTGAGAAGAAGATTGGACGGGGCCAGTTTAGTGAGGTGTACAGGGCAAGGTACCTGTTAGACAACACGTCAATGGCCCTGAAGAAAGTCCAGGTAAGACACACTTTGGATACCATGTGCAGCCAATATATACAGCCAGTGAGATGTTGAACTATTCTTGCCTCTTTTTTTGGTCCTCATGAATGGGTAACCTGAGACCGTCTGTCACCAGAAAAACAGACAACCAAATATACACACACTTATGGGCAATAAACCACTAGGGATCTCACCTTCATTCTAGAAGAAAGTCATGAATCCACACACTGGTATTCTTGGTTCAACTTGATACATCAGAACTAAATTACAAAAAGATACAAGAAAAGAGCAACAAATTGTAAAGCAAATTTTAAGCATACTTTTAAATGCCATAAACAAGAAATGTGTAATTTGGCAGGTTTTGATAACTAATAAACTAGGCTACAGCATAGTTTTGCATGAATTACGCATTACTCTAATCAGTCAGTAAACTGAGTAAAAGCAGTAGAGGTTGCTAACTGGAAACGTTATGGGAATATCCGGGAAGTGGGCAACAGCGGAAACAGCTGCTCATTCTTGTGAGTTAAATGTTCACTATGTCATCACTTATTTGGAAAAGTCGTTTAGTGTCCCATTTAGTGCATCACCTCTTTTTCCACAAAGGCAGAAACCACCCCAAGCGGGCCTTTTTGCGCAATTGAAACATTTTTATAAAATTTTGCCATTTTCATTCAGCTTTTATAATGCAAAATGTGTGAATAAAAACACAGCCACAGATTTTAAATTTTCTCATTTAAAAAAAAAAATTATAGTTTTGACCACACCAACAGTGAGGAACTACTACAACATTCACACACTTAAACATGCATGTGAGTTATTTGTATTTTTGTTGTGGTGAAGTGCTGTATAGGCTAATTTACCTTCACAATATGACTCAGTTCTCTTGGGGAATGTGCTCACACACGGATACATACACATACATTCAGTATTCATTGAATATACACACATACACACCACAAGGAGGATATTTTGTTATTATGGTTAAGCATACACATACACACACCTTACACATGAATCTGTACGTGTTACTCCAATGTGAAACACCTGTAGTCACTCCAACGCCAACCTCGAAATAACAGAAATCATGTTTTCTGTTTTGTGTTTTTCCCCCCTTATCTTCTCTACATCTCTCCATCTAACCATTTCTTGAATATGTCATAACATTTTTCTCCCCCCCCCTTTGATCTCTTGATAGATATTCGACTTGATGGATGCCAAAGCTCGGCAAGATTGCATCAAAGAGATAGATCTCCTTAAGGTAAAGAACCAGAGAGGAGGGAGACGGCGTCATGCTCTTCACTCTGTTCTCTTAAGGTGCCTCAGCTGAGACCTTCCACCACAGGAAAACAATTGATCTGCACCAGACGGCTTGGATTTTATGTGTCGATGTGTGGGCACATGCACGTGCGTGTGTGCACTTCCTTGCATGGTTATGAATGCAGAGCGGTGTTTGAGTATTTGTGCACACAAGTGAAAATGTGAATGATGTGTGTGTGTGACTATACAGTACATGTGTATTACTGTCTCCACATGGCTTTGTGCGTGTGTGTATATACCAGTGTAACATCCCTCCAGGCTCACATTGACTCTTTTTTTTAAATGCCAACACTATTGTTTTTTTAATCTTTTTATAATGTTCAGAGCTGGACAACAATGCATCAGCATGTGTCTCTTGATGTTTTACCTCCTCCCTTTCCTGATCTTGCTTTACTTTTTTCCCCCTAACGAAGTTCTTTCATTTATCAAGCTACTATAAACATGTGTCAGCAGGGTTGCTCTAAAATACTAATGAACAAACTAATAATGGCTTCAATATCTCCCCGTCTGCAAGATCCTAGACGCATGTGTGTGTGTTTGTGGTTTGATTGTGTTCATTCATGCATTCCTGATAACATTTCCCTCCATACATGAAGCCTTTTTGCGCGTTCATGTGCACTACAGGCAGTTTGTGCACATACTCCTGCTCTGACATACACAGGGAAAGAAAACAAGCCAATTAGTTTGTACCACTCAAACACATCAGTGAAGCTCTCTGGGCTTTTTGGGCCAATCAAAGACAACAATACTAAGATGCAAGCAAAACCCTGTAGAGATCTGTAATCTGAGTAGCAGATCACTTCACCATGCGAGATAGCAGGGTTTGCCTGGATCTGTGTCTCTGACCTCCCAAGAGGAGTCAGGGCAGGGCTCTTCCAGGTAACCACTTTTCTCATTTCCTTTAGGCATGTACTTTAATTCTCTCATTACATGGATCCTCATACCCTTTTTCTGTGTCCTTTACCTTCTGCTTGTTCCTATCTTGTCCGTCATTTCACCCAGTTGCTATATAATTCCATCCATCTCTCCTCCTTTCCCTCTCCTTGCTCGTCTTCCCCCTTCAGAGCTTTTTGTTTCCTTCTTTTCATCCTGTAAGCTGATTGCTAGTGAACATGGAAGTTATGCCTGGCCCTGCACTGCCCAGCCAGCCTGATAATAAAGGGCTGAGTGTGAGAGAGACAGTCCTTCTGTCTTATCCCCTACTAGACAGGCCAACAGGAGACACAGCCAAATCAGAATAATGAGAGGCACACTGGCATGGACCAAATGGAATGACACACATACTGGCGCATGATCACACGCACACACAGACAGAGTCGTGGCCTTTCAACGGTCTGCCTATTTGTTTGTTTGTCTGTCTGCGTTTGTCTGCCCATTCATCTGTATTTTCCTGTTCTGGCGTGATGATTTCAACTTTTGAATCTCACTTCTCAGTCTGCCCTTTTGTCTAAATCCTCGCTGATAGGAATGTTGGTTGCAGATATAGCCTGATCACTGCTAGTTTCTCCATTCTTGAAATCCCACAGCTGTGAATTCCACTCGCTTGTGGGTTACAAGCCTGGATTATATTCTGAAGACCAATGACCTGCCCTAATCAGCAGTGAAAAGCTATAATGACGTCTGTGTTTGCTTCTCTGTGTTTTGTGTTTTTGCAAAAATGCGTGGTGTGTGCTTGCATGTCTGGGTTCTGCATCTGATTAGATTATACCAGAGGTTTACTGACAAGACAGAGAACTGGCAGTAAACAGCTTCATTTAACCTGGCACGCACGCACGCACGCACGCTATATAGATTCAGTTTAATCTTTAGGTCTCTTTAAGAGCAATGCATTTCTTTTGCAAGTTTAGTACCTATTTAGTTTCCCTTCTAATGGACAAACAACCCAACATTGCATATCTACTCATTTTCTTGTTCAGTGAAGTGATAAATATCAATATGTCGTGCAACACAAGGCTTAGTTTCTGCTGGTGATGGACATTAGAAGCAGTTTTTACTTAAACTTTCGTAACTGAAAGACACTTTTCTAATTAATATTGTTCTGCTTTCATATGAGCATGCAGTTCCATTTTTAAATACACTGCAACCTAACTTCTTATCATGGTTAATGTTGTAACATCAGATTGCATTACTCAGTATCTTGTTCTTCTTTGAAACACATCACCAGCTCACTAAATATATCACCTTGCATGATTAAGTAATTATACACACTGGTGGGTCTCAGCGAGCATGTGTAATTACATAATCATGCAGAACTATGTGATATTTCCCAATGAATGATTGTTGCATTGTATTCATCATTAACCTAAACATCCACATGTGAACATATCTCTTTATTTCTCTGCATCCTCCGCCTGAGGTTCAAGTTGTGAATGAGGAGTGGGTTGGGGTGGGTGGAGGGGGGGGGGCTTGTCATCACTCTCTGGCTCTGCTATAGTGTGGAGCTGTGCAGATCTGCCACTCTGAGCCAAAAATACATCTGGCAAGACAGGACAGGGGAGGGAAAAAGAAAAGATGGAGACATGAGGAAGGGAAAGAGAATGAATGAGAAAGGGGATTGTGGAGGAATGCAGTGACGGAGTGGAGAGTGTAGTGTTGTGCAGTGTACTGTACTGTGCTCTCCTTTCTCCTTTTCTCGGGATCATCCGGAGCATGAACATTTCTTTAATCACAGCAGAGAAAGCAGAGCAGAGCCGAGTGGAGGACGCGTGTCACACTGCTCTGACTGCTCAAACTCCCCCCCCCTTGAGATTGCCATGCCACAGCTCCATGTCTCCAGCCCTCCACATATCACCATCTTTCCTGTCCCCCTTTCTCTAACTACGCTCACCTGATTCCTCTCCTACTCCTTCCCCCCCCCTCCTCCTCACCTCTGTTCTCTTTCCCTACCTCTTCACCCCGCCCTGTCTCCATCATTCTTTTGCTTGTCTGTGTCACTGTGTCATTTTTTTCTTTCCCTTCATTGCGCCTCTCTCCCTCCCCCCTTTTCTATTCTTGCTCTGGATGGATAGAGACTTTTTGTTTACTACAGGGAATGCTGTTCCTGCTTTATTGACCAACCAACAGGAAGCAATCGCAGCCAGAGATGAGCCTGGGTTGCTTGTTTTTCTGACGGCCAGCCATGTCGGCCTGTCAGGCGTGTGCGTGTGTGTGTGTGTGTGTGTGAGATCACAGGCAGTAGGGTTGTTGTGACATGTCACCCAGCTTTGTCACACTGGAGGACAAAACCGTCTCATTAGGTCCACACTTAATAAATACGGGTTCCAAACATGAATTTAACTGTTGTTTTAATTGGTGATGAAAGCACACAACTTATGACATGAATCTCTGTTATTTATCAGCTGATAAGGTTGTTTTGATATAAATTGTGTAACACATTTGCAAGAAGAGGCTACTGTCTGTAGCTTCTACAGTGAATGATTTTCACTCTCAGATTAGATAGTGTGACCATGGAAGCCATTAATGTGAAAAGTCTCACCTGCATGTTTTCTGCTTTTCCTTCTCCATGACATGTCATCTTTTTCTCCCACAGCAATTGAACCACCCCAATGTGATAAAGTACCATGCGTCTTTTATTGAGGACAATGAGCTGAACATTGTGCTGGAGCTAGCGGATGCAGGGGACCTCTCACGTATGATCAAGGTAAGGAACTCTCCACAACAGCACACCCACTAGCTAACACTTTTGCCTAGACGGCTGGAAGTGCCTTTGTTTGATCATGTGGTCATGAAATGCTTCAAGTAACACTCAGACACAGAAGCATTCAGACGCAACTGTCTTGGTTTATCAGTTATACCAAAAATCCAATGTCTTGTTATTCCAAGGGGAAATTCTGGTATATCTAATACCTGACAAAATAATCAGTCCAACACCATGTCATACATTTGGTGTCATAAGGAATGCTGTCATAAAAGCATCAACTGCTGGTGTGGCCTTTTAATAACGGAAGGAAGTCTGTGGTTTGTGGTTGGTGGTTGTTATGGGATTTTGACCTGGACGCTTAGTCAATCTGAATCACCCATTCCATACTGAAACCAAAAACCAGCTAACATAAGACCTTCTGCAACCCCATTTAGTCCTAGCAGTCTGTGTATGCTGTCAAAGGGAAGTTGTAAAGAATCAAACAATGTGTTGTATGTGGGGGGTAAGAACAAATACTGAGCCTAATTTATCTGCCTTTAATCCTACGTTTTACATATTAATTCTTGAGTTGAGGTACTTGCCACAAAAGCGGTCATTTGTGGTAATGTAATAAAGGACTTTGGGAAACTTGAAGTTTTAATTGTTTTTTTCCTCATGTCCATGTTTTTTCTCTCATTAATACTGGCCACATTCTGGCCCAGCTTTTCATATTGGCTAGATCTCGCTCAGAAAGATGTAATCATTTCAATGGTTCTAACCAATAAAATCCACATTGAGTCAAATATTAGCATATCTATATTAGAATAAATACATAATGTGTAGCTTTGAGCCACATGGATGTTTCAGGTTGACCATGTCTTAAACTTAGATCAACAAGGTTTTTTTTGTGGGGGGGATGTTGTTGAAATAGGAGCAGAAGAAACTGGGTTGTTCAAAAGTGGTTACATCACTGGCTCACCATGTTATTCGTCTTTGAGTTAGACCAAACCCCCAGTTATTATTAAAACCTGCCAGTATAGCAAATTAGTGGTGTGTATGTAAAAAACCTTGGTCTTCTTCCATGCATAAATGATGCCGCAACGTTGTATCAGCACAGCTCGACAAGCTGTTTGCAGTCATACTCAGCAGCTCCACATCCGCACAGTTCAACACAGCAAATTAGGAGAGGCGAGGATTAGCGGTACAAGAGAGTGAACATGGCAGGCTCAGCACACACTCACACACACACGCTGAATGCATTCATATGGTACACTGTGTAAGCGAAGTATGTGCAGATCCAACCATAGAAACATGCACTCAGGCAAATGTTCAGAGATGCACTTTACAAAGACGCATCATGGCAGCCTGAAGAGGTAAGATAACAAACCACTGAGCGTCACAGCTATCTTAGCTAAGCTACAGAGGATGCTGGGAGCATTCAGACTGTCATCTTCTCATAGCTGCGGACAATATACAGTCATGTACACAAACACATGCCTCTCCTCCTCACCATTTGTCTCCTTCACAGTTCTAAATGATTTGTTTTTCTAATGTAACAGTGGCAGTCCAGAGGTGCGTGCCATGGATTAGCCTCCCCTCCTTGGGCCGTAATGTGAAGTAAACACATTTGAACAGTGTGCCATATGTTAAACAGAACACCCCCCGATGCATGAATTTAACATTTTTCATTCTATTTGATTTCTCGTCCTCCATGCTGTCTCTCCTCCTTTTGCTCTCCCTCCCTCATTCTCTATTACTCTTTCTCTGACCATCTCAGAATTCAAATGAAATCAAATGGTCCTTGATTTGCATGCACTTACAGAATATTGCATGTGCCGTATTTGCTGTTAAAGGCATGGAGAGGGTGGTGATGGTGGGTGTCTATGTGCTCCCCCATTGACATCAAACAGTCCTCTGATATGGAAATGGGAGGACAAGGGAAGAATGGCTTCTCACTAAGGCTTTGTTTGGATGTAGGCCAAGGTCTATCCCTCTCTCTCTATATCTGTCTTTCTTTATCCCTCTCTTTCTCTGATACCATTTCTTCATTTTCTGTATCTTACTATTACCTAAAACCTGTCGTTTACCTTCTTCCATTGTTCCACTATTTGCTGTCTCCCCATCCAACTCCCTCTCTCTTTCTTTTCTCTCATTCTGTCTCTCTCTCTCTTGCTTTCTCTCACATTGTTCACTATGGCTATGGACCAGTAATTCTAATAGTCCTGTCCTTACTCCTCCTTGACCCATGACCACACTAAAGATGACAGGTTGTTCTCTTTCTAAAGTAGATATACACTTACCTAATGTAGTGTCATACATATTGTAGCCTCATTAAGAGAACACACTGAAGAGGCACAGGATTGATTGTAACAAGGAAAGTAGATTTCACAAAAAGAACACACTAACACACATGCTGAAGATGCTAAGCAGTAGTTGTATTTCCACAATTTTTGAAAATACATGCATACAGTCACCCAAATATATGATTGACAGAATAATAAGAATACCTTAAAATAAAATAAGGTTACTTGCACTGTAAATTTGTTGAAGCTAGTCTTCTCTTTTTTTAACTGTCAGAAGTTTGAGGTTGAGGTCAAAATGAAGTCTGAGTTTGAAGATGGCTGTGGTTGGAGCAAGGACGTAGGGGGTAGGAAGTCGGAAAAAGGCCATATCTCAATCATTTAATTATTATTGTTGTACTGTTCTCTTACTATAAATTGTTCTAGTTAAGAGTCTGCTAAATGCTTCAATTGTAATTGTCAAGTGCACAACTTTCTCCCAAGCTGGCTTCCCTTCTTGGAACCATGAGAACAACCCATAAAATCCAGCTGGTAGCCAGACCTTTTACTTCTTCTTAGTCTTACCGGGTGCTGTTTGAGGATGAGTTCCTATCCTCACTTGCGGATTATTGTCATTGTCAATCAATAAGCCCTTATGCCTAATTTGAATCTCTGCCATTATTGTGGCTTCTTTGGATATGGACCACTCTCTTGATGATCCAGAACAGTCACTCAGCCCTCCAAAATGAATAAATAAACCAAAAACCACTGGAACCACTGTGCCACTGAGAGCTGTACCTAACAAAAGAGCTGTGTACCAGATGGGAGCGTTTTGGAAGGTACCACAAATGTCTTCTCTCTGTTCCTGTGAATGCATGTGCTTTCCATTGAAGGCCATAGCGAAAATGAGACTAAGCTTGGTAGGCAAGGGACAAACCGAGAGAAGAGTGGTCTGGGTTCCATTAGCAGTGGAGTCAGAGCTTGGGGCTGGGGATGGATGCTATATAAACACACACCGACATAAACACTTTGCTAACATGTAAAAATTGTATTCCGTGCCACACAAGACCTTTTTCCACTCCTATTAAAATATTTTATTTGTTTCTTCTTTCAAGTATGCTAATGTTGCTAAGATTTTCTGATTTGGTTTGTGTGTGTGCTTGTATTTATTTTATAGCACTTTAAGAAGCAGAGGAGGCTCATCCCAGAGAGAACAGTGTGGAAATACTTTGTCCAACTGTGCAGTGCTCTCGAACACATGCACTCCCGGAGAGTCATGCACAGAGGTATTGTCACGCACACACGCATATTAAAGGCTGGGTTGGTAACTATTCCAATATAAACTATAATATAAATATAGTTTTAAATGGTTTTTAAACCCTGTCAGCAATAAATAACTTACGGGCTCTGGAAAAGAAGCAAAAAAGATCCGTCATCTTTAGCTGCTGTAATCCTGTAAAAACAGCGACCAATCACTGCCTCGCGGTCTGCTTGGAAAGAACCAATGAAATGCCTCCTTGCCCCGCTGCGCTTACTCTACCCCTCCTGTGTACGACCCTGAGCTCAATGCATGGCGTTGTGACGTTGCTAACAGTAGTCCTGTTTGTTTTAAACATTGGGTATGATAAATAAATAAAACATTTTCTTATTTGTTCCTTGTTTTAACCTGGATAAGGTTGGGCGTATAAATTAGGCAACCAATGGTTTAAAAAGCTTTAGAGTACTAATGGAATGTGCATACTAGTTGGAGAGACTTATACAAATAGTGCAATTGCTCACAGATCTTTTCACACCTTCTACTAATGTTGTGACATATTACCAGGATAAACAGTTGAATAATAACAGTGGTTACTTTTAAACTGGTTATCATTTCTAGAAAATACAGTTTGATCAAACAAAAGTGTGTGTCTCAAAGCATGTAACTCTTACATTAACCCTTAAAAAAAAAAAAGTCCCATTATGGTGTGAAAATTACCTAGCAGCTTTGAATTATTACAAAAAGGCTGGACTCTATTGCAGTCACCGACCCTGGGCAACAATTTGTCATTGGCATTTTATGTCAAGATGTAAGAATTAAAGCGTCCTTGATACGGAGTGGCATACTGTCCTATCTTACCAATACAAATTATGCATTTGTCTCATGTCTTGAGACTTCTCCTGCAACTCATCTGGGACTGGTCTCATTGTCGAGTGGATGTTTTGCCTAAAAGACTCTTGAACCTCAAATAAAATAACATAAATGTAACAAAAACAGAGAGAGTTACCTAAACAGTTCTTGCTCGCAAATGCATTACCATACAACAGCAGCAAAACTTGGACAAAAAATGAAGATGATGTTCACTGTGAAAGATTATCTATCTCAAGCTTTCAAGTCTGCAAGTAAATCTTAATAGCCCACTGAATTGGGCTGAAAAGTGGGACAACAATCTAAAGAAGTTGCTGTATACTACTGCTTTCCTGTACATTTCCTAGTTAACAGAATAAATAATACAATACTTCCAGTACAGGCCATTTAAGTCTTTAAAATAAAAAAGGATGAAAAAGGAACATTAAGTCAGTGGGATCGATCCTGTTGCATATGACAGAAGGCTTAAGTGTAGGTGTTAAACAACACATAGACCAGAGTACACAGTGTTTATGGGCCCACATGATTTCAGTAGGGCCCAGTCAAATCAAGCCCTGGACAGAAACACACACACACACACACACCTACAAATGGTGTACTTCCGTCGGGCTGACTCTGATTAGGGCACAGGGACACTAATGAACCCTGAGCTTTGGGCTTTAATGACCACTTAACAAAGGCCGTCTATTCAAAAGCCCCTTACAATTATGTTAGAGTTGTACATTTCAGAGGCTGATGCAGGTCACATTAACATTACATTAGAAAAAGCAGAAGAAATGGTTTGCTAACACCCACATTAACTGAAGTTAACATTTTCAATAATACAATTTATGCATGTTATACAGTCATGTTTTCTCAGCAAAGACCAAAAACTAAACTTTCCTAAATTAATCTCCTTTACAGTGGACATGCACTTTATTTGTTTGTGATCATATCTCTGTACCACAGGCATTGTTTCCCCTTAGATTTTCTGTCATTTTTGTAACATTAGTTTTGGTTTTTATATACAACCAATCTCTCTCCTCTCCAGATATCAAGCCAGCTAATGTATTCATCACAGCTACAGGAGTAGTGAAACTAGGAGACTTGGGACTGGGACGATTCTTCAGCTCCAAAACAACCGCCGCTCACTCACTAGGTGAGTTACTGTAGTCCATACATATGTGGATATACACACTTAAACACAAGCTCTTTACTCATGAGCACACAAATACATAGACATTTGCACACAGCGGTCCCCAGTAATTATTGTTGGATGTGTTTCATTAGGCATGCTGAGCCCAGAGCCATGTGTCATGTAGCCATACTGCCTGGCCATGTCTGTGCCCAGCCCCTTCATAGACCACTTAGCCACTTCCTGTTGCCTTGACCTTTAAACCTAACAGAGATGAAAACTGGCGGAGGCCTTCGACACACAGCTCTGGTTGTGACTGTGTGCCATAAAACAAGCCAGCCAACTTTACCATCACGGTTATTGTTACCAATGATTGGTGTGTTTGTCACCTGTAGGAATGAACATTATTTGTTTTGTTCAAAGGTCATTTGGCTTAGTTTAAGAAATATAAGTGTGCTAAACTTGAGACTGTACAAACTGACAAACAGAATGGCACCACATGAGTAAATGCATCTTTAATGCATAGTGTGTTTAATGACTGTTGGCCTTTTACTTTAAATATTTAGTCAAGCCTGTAACCTCAAAAAGTGTGTGAAACATTTAAGTGATTATTGATTTCTAAAGGAATAGACATTTGTACCACATACAAACCAAATATACAGGAGACATGGGGTTTAACACAAATCTGCACAGAGACTCACATACACACATCTACCTCAGTTCAAGGGTGGGGGTGTTTGAAACAAAAGCCTATTAACAATTTGTTAACAGCCTGTTCGTATAAGCCTTCATCACTGTGCCCCATTTTTAAAGTATCTACTCCTGCACCTTTTTGTTTTTGGGCAACACAGTGCATAATGCTGCAAAGTCAAGAAAAAGACTGCATGAGGGATATATTGTTATGAACTGAAAATGTTTGAAATTAATCCATAAAACACTTAAACCTTTCCAGAAATAAGCAAATATATGGTATCAGAAAATAATTTGTTCTCCTCTTTGTGTAGAAAAGATTTGATCAGATGAGGGAGTGAATTGCTGTACTGTACAAACACAGAGGAAAGCAGTGGCTGCTTGTTGTTTGATTGTAAATTTGAATCAGGTGTCTGGTCTATAACACAAAAACGACACAGGTAGAAATTTGCATACGGTACCTTTTTGTACACATTCTGATAATTTTGAGCTGGCTTCCCTTTGTCTTGGTATTTTGTGTTAATAGTTTTGAAATTAATCTCTTGAGTTCACTAGCAATGTACATAAGTTGTTCTATGTCCAGTATTACACAGTAAAATGTGGCACAGGTCATTGTAGTGGAGAGGGTTACACTATTTAACATCTATGCAGTTTAAGCTGCTTCATAGGTTTGAATGTAGAAAAATGACTCCATAGACAAATATAAACACTGTCATCCTCACTGTCTCACATCCTTATGTCAAACTGTTATTATCGCAAACAGCATGCTATTCTCAGCCCATGTACAAGCAGCGGCCCAGCCGTTTGAGAAAGTGTGAATCACATGATCAGCTCAACAGTAGCCCTATCAACAAAGCTGCCTGCAGTGCCAGCAGAGTTGGGGGGGAGCGTATGTGATTGCTCATTAAATGTTGAATCCACAGCACCCTCTTTAGGCTGGTGGAGGATAGGCAGCCCTCAAGCACAGGGTCAACTGGAATACTGTCATTAATCTGAAGTAATCAAAACTGCTTTGTTAATCTCCAGGAAAATACAAAAATCACAGTGTCATTTCTTCCAGTGCAGAGTCAGTGCACAGTCATGTGAAATAAATAAATACCTTATAATTACCTTACCTTAGAATACCTTAGAAGAGTTACATTGGCCCTGCAATCATAACATTTACTCATCCCAGATAAGCATGTGAAATATGCATATGAGATTTTTTAATGGTATATTTAATATATACGTTTTAACTACTATATGAGGATGTATTCAGTAGAGGATCTTGTACTGTCCCTGGGTTTGCATGACCGGTCGACACAAGGGACTCAGAGTGCGTCATCCTTCCAGCCTCTGTCCCTGGCTTTCCCCTTGACATTTCTTGTGGTTTGTTTTAAATGGCAGATCTGCGCTCTGTCTTTGTCACATATCCTTCTCTCCTGCTGCTGTTTCTCTATCTCACTTGTCCTCACTTCTCCTCCCCTATGTCCCTCCCTCAGGGGCTTTGAGTTTTAGTCAGAGAGAAAGGCAAAGGTTGGGGAAAACGGGAGAGAGAGAAGGTGTGAAATAAACTAAAGCAGGAGAATGAAAGACGGAGTGAAGAGAGAGGAGAAAACAATTTGTCAGAAAAAGAAAGGAGCACATGAAATAGAAGAACGGTTGACAAAGAAACAGAAAAAAGGTAGAATGTGTTGGGTGCGAGAGAAGAGAATGTGACAGAGTGACACCGGAAAAAAGAGGAGAGAAAAAGAAAGCGGAGAGAAAAAAAGTTAAGAGCAGGAGAAAGAAAGGGGAGAATATGACGAAGTGACAGAAAAATGAAGGAGAAAAAAGAAAAGCAAGAGTGAGAGAGGGATAGAAAGAGAGAGTGTGTGTGTGTGTGTGTGTGTGTGTGTGTGTGTGTTTTTAAAAAAAAAAAAAAGGGTCTGTAATGAGCCCAGCTGAACAGAAGAGCGGGGTGGTGGAGATGAGATGGAGGTCCAGGCATACAGCCTGTCAGCTCCCAGGCTTTCAACTCAGCCGCTCAGCAGCCTGCACACACACTTTTTTTTTTTGTGTCTTACTCACTCTTGCATACACAGACTCTTTGTCTCCTATACAGATGTATGAAGGCACAGAGACGCATGTGCATATCCATATGGGCATGAATGCATGCAGATGCTCATGCACATTCACACAGATTTGCAACATACAAACAGACAAACACTCAGTGACACATCCACATCCACACTTGGGGACACAAGACTGACAAAAATACACTCAAGCATGAAAAAGACACACTCTTTCATCAGTGCTGATGATGGGTACGTAGGGTTATGGCAAGAATTGGATTAGAGAGAAAAAGACTAAAAGAACGATAGTAAGAGGAAAGCTAATGCAATCGTTTGAGGAATAACAGACTAGCCAATTGGCAGTAATAAGTAGTAGGGGTGGGGGGGGGGGGTCGATTCTAAGATGCATTGCAAGTCGTTCTAGACCGATTTGATGCTCAGTCCTGATAAGAATTCTTAATTCTCTTAATTCTTTTTTTTTTATATGTTGATTTTTATTTAAAAGTTACTGTCACCAGACATGTACAAATCAGAAAACAGAGTGACTGAAAGAGGATGGGATAATGGACAACAACGTGATCTAGTAAGACATGCGTGAAGTAATTGGGCTGTTCATCTACTTTATCACATCTGACCACCTGTTTCAAGTTTTAAGAAGCCAATTCTCCACCTTTAAACATGATTGAACATCTGACATGGAAGATTACTGTGAGAGAATGCTTAAGCATGGAATGACTACAAAAAAAAACATCAGTAGACAAAAAAGTCATTAAAACTTGTGTGCAACAAATACTGTATATGTCAAAATCTAACAAACTCAGATTTATATGTATATTCTTTTAAATCACGCATGGAAATGTACATGAAAAATCAAGATTCATCGATAATCGGTTTAAAATCGAATCGTTGGCCTCTGAATCGGAATCGAATCGTGAGGTGCCCAGAGATTCCCACCCCTTATAAGTAGTATAATATACCTGCAATTAACACCTGTAATAAGAGAGATGTTAACGATGAGTACCGGGGGAATGGGAGGAAAAGGAGAGGAGGAGGGAGAACAAGATGGAAGCAGAAAGACTACAGGGAGGCTGATGTTGAAAATAATTATGATTATTTATTGTATATAAAGGCTTGGCTGTCTTTATAAGCAAGCTTTTTTTCTGTGAAATAGAGAGGGGCAGGCAGAGAGCCAAGTGGAGCGTGAGACCTTAGCAGGACATATAGAAAATAAAGCAAATCATAATAGGGATATAAGGGAATACAGAGAATGTCTTTTGACTATGTGATTAAGTCCTTTCTGGCTGAGCTGCTGCCTTGAACGTTACGTCTTAATTTGTTAGGACACGATAGAGCAGAGGTTTTCAAACTCCTGCCTTGGGTCTGAATGAGAAATTCAATCATAGCCTTTGAGATTTGAGCAGAATCTTGCTTGCTGTTCAAAATACCGAAACTGGTAAGAACACAGATTAGAGAAGGCTTACTCCCTATGAAACGCTTCACAGTGTTTAAATGGTCCTATAAATGGTCCTGTAAAAGCTTGAGGTTTAAATAGTTGATAAGGATATTGCAGCCAGTCTGAATCAATACATGTATTTAAAAGATCACCAATTTGGGTTAATTTAACAGAACATTTAGCAGGGGGTTAGAAGTGTAGGGTTCTTTATACTGGATGGCATCTCACCTCCTGTACAACAACAGAGTACAGTGTTGCCACAGCCATTCACAATAATGGAAATCAATCCCAACATGACTTTCAATTTATTTGCATGAATAAGTAATGTGCCCTTGATTTAGCATGCTGAAGGAGCCTGAGCCCAGAGCCGCTGCCTTTTTTATGCTGCCACTATTAGCATAAAAGAGGCTGATTCTTTTTAATCAACTAATAATGAATGTTAGGGGAGCTTGTTCAGACCGCACCATGAGACCCCACAACTCGGATGCATGCATCCTCGTGTACACACACGCACACACACACACACACACACACACACACACACACACACACACACACACACACACACACACACACACACACACACCAAACAATACCAACCTGATGACCAATTAAAACAGCAGTCCCCTGCTTATTCTTCCACTTGCTATCTCTTGCTTCTTCCCTGTCAGATGCTGATTTGTTTTGGAATGGCAGGTAACACTTCATTATTCAAAGCTGCACATTTAAGCTGAAAGTGTGTTTTCTCAACCCAATTAGATCTGCACTAAAATTAAAAGTGCTAGCCTTTAATTTCAGTTGCCATAGACTTCAAATCTAATAGGCCCTTCTGTAATAGTTTTATTAATTGCAACTACAAAAGTTGAGTTTCCTCCAACCTGTTAATGTGCAGATTGGCTCGTGTGTGTGTGTGTGTGTGTGCACGTGCAAGTATTGCGGGTGAGTATGTAGTTATGTTTGGTTCCTATCATTTTCCTGCAAGCCAACTTTTCTCATGAGTTCTTTCCACTTGAGAGCTGTTCACACCTACCCAGCTCACTTCAGCTGTTTGTGCGTATTGTAAAATCAACAGCTAGTTACCCTCTTCCTCATAGCTCTATCTACCAGTTTCCCAGCACACAGTTTGTCTAAAGACGGTTTGGGTCATAAAAAATAACACAACTATTCCATTTTCTGTAAGGAAAGAAAAGAAAAAAGAAATCTATGACATTCAATTGATTTCAGCTTTTACATTTACATTTGCAGCGTAAAAATTAGGTACAGCAGCATTTTCAACTTAATTTTTTATTTAACCTCACACAGCAAAGCTATGAAAAGGTCCACCTAGTTTTCACTTTCAGCCTGTGGTGTTAAGTACTATTTAAGATTTAATTCCACCAATTACTCCACAAGCCAACTTCATTTCATGTGTACATCCTCGACTCTCGACGGAGCAAAATGAGCTGGTGTCATGTTCGATTGGATTGAAAACTTGAGAACTCCATAGCATAAATCTGGACACCACAAGCTTGGAGTGAACATTGGGTACACAGCATTTCAAACAAATACAAAAGCGTTATAAACAGTGAAAAAATAAAACAATGCAATCATATAGGTTGTGTATCTCATATTTTAATCAGAAGGAATCCAGTGTAACAAATCGGTTTTCAGGTTAATAATCTGTATGGATATCAAGGAAAAAGCAAGATGATGTTATTATTTTATACATAAAGCACAAGCTAACATTGTCATGAGCATACTGATTAAGGTTGCCTGTGTAGCCGTCATCTTTATATTTCAGTCAGCCTCCATTCACGTGTTTGCTTGAGAGGATGTGGAATGCGAATCAGAGCTGTTCAGCACCGGTTAGAGGGCTGGTAAAATTTCCGTCCTTTAACCATATGCGATTAATATAAAACCTCTGCAGGATTTGCTTGATCGACTTTTACATGGGAAATCACAGCAAACAGAAAGCAAATGGAAAAAAAGCAGCCAGTCAGACTCTGCTAAGAGCGTCCTGCAGCCTGTTGTGTATGTGATGTTGAGCTGTGGTTCGTCTCTGTGTCCAGTTGGGTGAAGGTCTGATTCTCTGGAGCTCTGCCAGTCTCCATGGCAGTTTGGGATTCATGAATTTCCAAACCAGAACCAGAAATGGGCCAACTTTTAAGGCTCCACCGCTGCTCCCTGGGCGTACTCTCTGACTACTGTTTCAGATCATTACTGAGCCCCAGTAATCAAAACTGATTTATGTATGTTTTGTTTGTGAGAGTATGTCTGCTGTACATATGTATGCAACTTTGTGGTACTGGTAAAATTGTATTTACTGTATGTGTGTCTGCATGATGATATTAACCTTATTAAATGTAATGTCATGTGTCAAATATTAATGCTCTCTCTTTGTCCTGTTCTCCTTTTCTACCTTTATCTACTTCTGTCTTTCTCTTACTCCCTTCCTCCCTCTCCTCTCATCTTCCCCCCCCGTGTTCCAGTGGGTACTCCTTACTACATGTCACCGGAGAGGATACATGAAAACGGATACAACTTCAAATCTGACATCTGGTCGCTAGGATGCCTGCTCTATGAGGTAAACTATGGGAATATGTGAACACACTGTCATCCTGCAGTCGTCTGTAGGAGTGATGTGAGAACTCTTTGGCTCAGATACTCACATAAACAAACCATCCTCAATACAATAGAGTACTCTAGGAAAATATATACAAATACACTGGCACTTTACCACGTGGTTATGCTGTATCAACATTCACCTCCACTAAGTCATAATGTGCAAAATAAAAAATACGCATTTTTAGAAATTAAAATGGTATCTTACAGAGATTATTTATCTGTTATCCCTTCTTCTTTTTTTATTTCTTTCTCTGTGGCCTGGCTGATCTGTAGACATTCTTTAGCCCAGGAACCTGCTAAACGTTGAAAAGCTGGCGAGTGAAGTGAACTGACATGGCCATGTGTTTTAGATAAGGCCGCCCAGTGACACTGACTAGTTTGATTAGTCAGGAGCAAAACACCGCAGGGCTCTGCTGTAGACCACACTGAGTGGAAATAAGCTTGGGAGGAACACGTAGCGGAGGGAACAAAGAGTAAAAAGAGAGGAGCAAAGATGAAAGAACAATGATAGACATGGATGATAGCAGTCATTCTGATGTTTCACCGTGGCAACATTCACGTGCATTGAATACAAACACATTTTTAGAGAGACAGTGTCGGCCAAGGCAACACCCACATTTTCCTCCCCTCCTGTCTCCAAACTCTCCTGAGTTGCTGATCACTTGGGCTGCATGTCAACGCACCAGTGACTACACCTTCTCTACAGTGCCTCAGGCATAGAGAGGTGGAGAACGCGCAAGGAAGAAGTTTGAGCTCAGCTTGCAGGTCATGGTTGCCCAGAGACCACAGTCCTTCATGTTAATTTGTTGCCCACAATGCACTGCAACAATGCAGGGCTATGGTTGGCTGAAAGCTGTTGATGCTGTAGGTTACATTCTGTTTTCATACTTTTAATGTGTGGTGTATGTGTGTGGTTTTACATGGAATAAGCTACTTTTACTAAATATAAACTTTAATTATATAAAATTTTGCAAACCAGCACAGCACAATTTTGTTTAAGCTGTTAAGATGAGATTGGTTTAGATTTGTTATTTAGGTTTAGTTAAAACTAATTGTGACATTAGTTGCCATACATTTGGATACTATTTATTTATGAATTTTTTGGGGCAGCCTTTTTGCCTTTTATTTGACAGCGACAGTAGAGATACAGACAGGAAATGCAAGGAAAGAGATCATTTTACAACAAAACAGAGCCCATCAGACACCCTGGCCACTATTTTTAAACTTATATACAATCTCAATATGTTTGAGAGTTGAATATTTTAATCTGTCATTTGACTTGGATTAAATCATTTTTGAAGATTCTCTCTGTGGTGCAACTTGATACCTTATTTTTTTTTCAATATTTAGTTGAGGAAGCTGTTCATTTAAAAGTTGAGATAGTACTGCTGCGTGTGCAGCCTGAGAATTGATTGTTTCACATTTTGAGATCGGGCACAGTCCATTGATCTTTTATCAATTTCACCCTGACAACGGCTACGGGTCACAGCCTGGACTAAACACTGAGAAAGCAAAATGGAGACCAGAGATGAGGAGAGGGAACGGGAGAGCTAGTATGGGGGGGAGACTTGTTGCTCCTGCAGGAGGTCAGAAAGCAGGGAATAAAGTGTAAAGTGAAAAGGTTTAGGAATCTATATAGGAACAATATAGGAAGCTATAGAAGGGGAAGGGGGTAGGCAGTCGTAGAGAGAGAGAGAATGAAAATAAAGACGCGATAGAAGGTTAGAGAGAAAGGGCACAGGGGGAGAAGTGAAAGGGGAAAATAACAAATAGCGAGAGCAGGGTTATAGATTGCTGGAGAGAAGAGAAAAATGGGGGGGGGGGTGTTTATTCAGAGAGGATGTACTGTAGGTACAAGAGCAGAGATGGAACTCCTGCCATCAGGTCAAGGTGAGCCATGCGAGGAGCCTGTGGAGATAAAGATTTTACAACCTTATTGTTTCCAGAGCAGTGCTCACCATGCCATGCATATTCTCTTTGAAGAGCAGACCCTTGCTATCCACTATTCTTGGAAATAGAGCTCCATAGTGCATTCAGTGTCAGGAAACTTACCTCTTTTTCCCCAAAACTCTTTCCTCCATTCCTCTTTGCGCTATTCTCCTCCCTTCTGCTATGTTCCGCTGCGTATGCCTGCCTTTTCCTCACTTAACCTTCAGGCATAAGGAATTCACATCCACCCCTGGTCCCTTTGGTACTCATTGATTTCACTCTGAACATACAGTAGGGGCTGAGGGGGGGGGGTGTGTGTGTGTGTGTGTGTGTGTGTGTGAGAGAGTTTGGTTCCTTATGTGTGAAACAGCTCCATTTGAGAGAGCCTGCATTTTTCATTCTTGTGCCTGGGGCATGGGTTAGGGTCCGAAGGGTCCGTCCGTCAATACCTGGTCATTGTATCTGCGTCCATCTCCATCTCCCATTCTGTTTGATCCCTTTCTCCTCGTGTCCAACCTCATTACATCACCTGACCCTGCCCTGTACCCCCTCACCCAAACCTCCTACACCGTGGTAAACGCGGATGCTGCAGTCGCTGGGTTTGTTTCCCAGGGTGACCAGGAAGGGAAGGAGGGGGTTTTGGTCACAAGCCAGTCAATGTGATCGCGTCTGCTAGCGGTCTCTCCTCCAAGCTTTCAGTCTAAACCACCTCCTAGTCGCATAATCACCCCCTTGCTCAGTGTGTTTTTTTTTATGTAAAAAAGATGCATTTTACACACACACACACACACACTGTAGGTCTCCAGCTTGTACGGATATCTTTTGCTTGTTGTGTTTTATATAAAGGTTAGCAGGGGAGGAGAATATCTTGGAAACGCTTTACTGGAATGTGTCTCATTCCTGTAAGAGCTCAGCCTTCCATACCTCTGACTGTGCCGATGTCTCATGCCTCCTTTCGTATTCCTCTCCCTCCCTTCTTGTTTTGCTGTTGGTTTTATGAGGCCCAGAAATGCTGGGTTCCCAGCAGCTGGCGTTTGCATGTGATGAGTTGGCCCTGTGGCTAGCTTTCTATATGTTTTTTGAAATATGAGAGTGTGGTTTTTGCAAACAAAGACTGCTGTTTGTGGATAGCTTTGGTATCCTTTTATCAATTTCATATAATATGTGTAGTTTCTGATGCGTTAACATACATGTTCCTCCTACCAGTGTCAGTATCAGGCTGTGCCATATTTAGCAAATTATCTAACCCATTTGTGTACAGTTGTTTTACTCTTCCTCTAAATATTTGTTAATCCATAATCCTTGTCTTATCCATGCATTCAATCCTGCTTTCTGTTTTCATCTTAAAACATTAACAACATTTTAACATTTGGGAATATTAATTTAATATTCAGCTGTGCCTTTATGAGCCCACTGCACGGCCCATGTTTTTATACTAAACTCTCCCTTTAGTTATTTTAAGGATTAAACAAACAAAATATAACATGTTAATTGGTGAGGTTTAGAGGTGCTGGTAGGTAGATTTGGTCATCTTTGGACTTCTTTATCTGCTAAGCTAACAGGATGCTTTACATTTAACAGACAGATGAAGGTTGCTTTTTTTTAATCTTCTCCTAGGGGTGGCAGTAGCTCAGTCAGTAATGAGTTGGGTTGGTTCAATCCCCGTACGGGTATGCACGTAGTATGGTGGGGGACTTGTAGCTGGAGAGGTGCCAGTTCACCACTGCCAAGGTGGTCTTGAGCAAGGCACCGATCCCCCAACTGCTCAGGGCGCCTTTCCATGGGCAGCCCCCTAACTCTGACATCTCTTCATTAGTGTATGTATAGGTACTGAGCATGTGTGTATAATTCATGCCTGTGTGTAATAACAGTGTAAATTGTAAT
This sequence comes from Percina caprodes, assembly GCA_013375575.1. Classification (NCBI taxonomy): domain Eukaryota; kingdom Metazoa; phylum Chordata; class Actinopteri; order Perciformes; family Percidae; genus Percina; species Percina caprodes. The sequence goes on along the minus strand of JABXJD010000004.1, from coordinate 2,448,209 downwards.
TTCCCCTTGTGTGGGACTAATAAAGTATAAATTATTATTATTATTATTATCATCTTACTCTCAGTAAGAAAACAAATATATACAGTTGTGTTCAGAATAATAGCAGTGTGTTTAAAAAAAAAGTGAATAATGCTCAAAATCCGTAGAATAGCTTCTAATTCCATAATATCAATGCATTGGGAACACTGCACATTCAATTCAGTCAAAACATGACCAAAATTGATCATGTTTGTGTTATACCTTTACAGAAAGGGAAGAAAAAAGAATATTAGGCTTTTCTTTACAAACTCAAACATTTACTGTATAAACTGAAAAATTTCTCCAAGGGTTTGCTTTACTTTGAATCACTGCACTAATATTTTGTTGCATAACCATTATTTCTGAGAACTGCTTTACATCTGTGTTGCATGGAGTTGACCAAATTCTGGCACCTGTGAACAGGTATTCCAGTCCAGGACAGTTGAACTATATTCCACAATTCCTCTGCATTACTGGGTTTTGCCTCAGAAACAGCACTGTTATGTCACCTCACAAGTTTTCAATGAAGGCTTCAATAAAGAGAAGGGAGAGCATTGTAGCACTTTGGATTTTATACAGACTACGTTTAAAACTCACAGAAGCGTTTTCGGCTTGTAAAATTAAATGAGAATTTTTTAATCAAATTCATTTAAAAATTAAATCGTAACAGGCTAAATTGAGATTTTATAATGATTAATTGTGCTGGCCTAATTTCAAGTCATTTGAAATAATTTTGGCTGAGCAGCCTATAATTTCCTGCACATCTTTATATGTTTTCCCTTCTCCAATCAACTTTTTAATCAAAGTCCACTGTTCCTCAGAACAATGTCCGGAAGAACCCATTTTGCTGAGTATTTCAGTGTGAAATGCACAACATTTGCTTCCATAATTGACAACTGTTTCTGCACAGAATCAATCACCTCACTAATTGAACACAACACTCCTATTATCTTGAACTTGCCCCTTTCAATTACAGATTCAATTACACAGAATGAGCAGCATGCATGTCATGATTATTGGGTCAGTTGGTTTTCTTACACTTTCTAGTAAATTGTTTGGCATGTAGAAATATCACTTATACCCAAAAATATGATTTATGAGGTTAGAGATGTTGGACTGCTATTATTTTGTATACACAACTGTATAAACCAGAAAATACTGATGTATTCTTTTAAATGTCACGTTTAATATTCAACACAGAGTTTAGCTGCAGTGAGATGGGGGACATAAGAACACATCCAGTTTTCCACAAAAGTTCAACCCACTGGAACAATCTGGAACTTTTAAGTCATCCATCCATTCTTCTTCTTCTCATCTTTCTTCCCTTTTTAGTGTGTTGAAGTAGAGAAATGATGACTCCGCTGGGTGTAGGTATATGTATTAATGACTCTCCCTACACTGTGACTTATCGCCTTGATTAATATATCATCATAAAACCACATGAAGGACCAATGAGCACATAAAAAAGTCATACTTTCCTCACTTGCACTGTGTGTGTGTGTGTGTGTGTGTGTGTGTGTGTGTGTGTGTGTGTGTGTACATCTATTTTCATATTTGTGTTAACATTTAGGTGCTTATTTTTATGTACCTTGTGCCTATAATTGTGTGTGTTTTATAAATGAGTAAGTAAGAACTTGTGTGAAACCCTTCAGTCCCAGGCTGTAAGGGCTCTAGGGATAAAGTGGGGGTGAGGGAGAAAACTGGAGCGTCTCGCAGCTCCTTTTAATTGGCGTACGGGGAGAGAAGCTGGAGAGAGAGCAGGATCAGTGTTAATTATGCTGGAAGGCCCCATTCAGACCTTTTACACGGACAGGGATGCTGGCTTTACATGTCTGGGCTGGGGAGAGCACAGCCTGGCCCGCGAAGAAGAGCCAAGAAACAAAGGAGGAAGTGTGTGTGTGTGTGTGTTTGAGGATGTCCGTGTGTTCTGCCACCAGCAGCTCACACCCCTTTAGACAGACAGCAGGCATGCATGTGCATTGTATGTCTCTCGAATATAAATGACACACACACACACACACACACACACACACACACACACACACAGAGAGAGTCTCAAACTCACCAGGGCCTCAGAGGTCAGAGAGTGAGTCAATCATCTAACCCATTGCGACGACACTGAAAAAAGGAGCGTGTGTGTGTGGTGTGCGGAGAGCAGGGGGCCGGCAGCTGTCAGGGGCTAGGAGCAGCAGGCACTAATGAAGCAGATGAATAGTGCAAAAACTCCCAAATACAAACAGGACAGTTGACATTTTTCATCTGTCAAAACCAGAAGATGCATGAAAATACATTGGGGTCTTGTTTAACCCTTTGCCTCCGGGGTGTCTATAGCTGGCTGATTTTCTCCTTTTTTCCTTATTTATCTGTTTCTGTCTTTTTTTTTTTTCACTTTCGCTTACTGGGAAGCAGTTTTGGGAAGCACTATGCATCCACATATCCCAACTACCTGTTATAAAGTACTAAAAGGTGTAAATATATTTTGTTATAATGTAAGAGTGTTTCTTTTTCCAGTCACTGAAAGTAGTCAGCATTTTTTGTGCCAACATGAGCACTCAATACCAACCCATACCCTTTTGAAAGAAAGCCGGCTGAGTCCGCCTGGCACTGCTCTCTAGTTATTTGATTTGTTTCTGAAATAAAACTGCAAGATGTATGTTGACCTTAGTGGTAAAATAAAAAAAATTCTAAACTCACTGGACTATGTTCCACGCTTCCAGGCTGCAGCAAATGGCAACTTAGTTGGTGCAGCTGGAGGTTTAAAAAGGCCAATGATGACCTGCAACATAACAGGCAATTTTAGAAAAACACTGGACTGATAATTTGAATGTGTCGCTCAATCACTGCAGAATCAAATGTAAAATCGTAGGTTACAGATATGAGGCATTGTTAAGTGCATCATTGCTGATACACGGGAATAAACATTTCCTTCCACATCTGATCACTGTCAGCCGCCCGCTGGGCCAGCATCAGTTGTAATTGTTGGAGCAGAGGGAGAGAGGTGTCCAAGGGGAGATAATGGGAGAGGGAGATACTCTTTACTTAGTGTTCTCAGTGTGTTTTTGTGAGGATATACTGTATTAATGGGAGCGTTTGATCAAAGGCGCGAATGAATGTGTGATGTTAAATTATGTCCAGAGGAGAGATGGCCCACAGAGATTCTGCTGCAGTCATCTTGACTTCCCACTGGAAGCTGTGACCGAGACTCTGTCAAAATTTGCCCAATAGGGAACGACTTTTCTGTTCCTGCACCGTCAATGTTTGACACATTTTTCAGTGAAGACTGAAATAAAGAAGCTGTTAGTAATATGTAATGTGTTTGGCACTTTTTGGGGGTGCGATGTCAAAGTGTTACATTTGTAGCTACATGCAACAAAAGGGAGGCGATTTCTATTTGCCAAGATTTTTTTTGTTGAGGTAGTTCTTGTGACTTTATGGACGAGGCCAGACGAGGCCAGTTCATAAGTTTGTCTCTGTAACTTAGAGGAAGTCAACCATTTGCGAATGAATTCTAAGACATCACTTGGTGTTTGTTTCACTTGATGTCCTTGGTTGCTGTAAAAATGTATATACTCCATGGCTCGGGATAGCTTGACCTATTGTTACTAAAAAAAACAGCTTCTGTTGTTCTATTGCTTATTTCCTTCAATATTTAGTCTCTATTTTACCAGCTTGATACTGTGGAAGGTGGCACATTCACACTTACCTGCGGTACTCTGTATAGAAAAATTCTATTTGGATACATATGTGGACACATTGTTCTCAATTCTTTTCAATCATCTGCACACAGTGATACACTTGTGATGTGGCTTTCCTTACTTTGCCTTTTTGTAACAATGCATGCTCCTGATGATGAAACATTAATTAAGTAAACATTCAAGTTTGAAATGCTCCACAGTACTAAAACGGAACTGAGAAAAGGAGAGAAATGTTTGAGCAATGACTGTCTATTAATGGCCCTAAATCCTGTTTCACATTGGGAGTCATTGATATGTACAGCAACATGTAAAGGTGCTCAGAAATGCATTCTGCCCTAAAACAGGAGCAGGGCATGAAATTAGAAATGGATTTTACATACAGTATACATATTTGACTGCAACCATTTGCATAAGACAAGGAATACCTAATAAAAACTTATTGACACCCACCTCTTCCTATGGCATACTATATAAATAAATGAAAACAAAGTCAACAAGCTCCGTCTCTGAGCAGCATCATCACCACTGACAGCTTTTCCAACCATGCTTATTTATCATTAGTTAAGCAATTTGATCCAACACATAAGCCTAACAGTATTTATTCCAAAAGCACTCAATCAGAAAAAAACAAGAATGTAAGCGTGCTTGTTATGTAAGTCTGCTGCAGGCTTCACCTTCCCCATGCACATTTAAACAATAAGCAGCGAGTCAGTCACTAACCCTGGTAGAAATGGCATGCTATATTTTCTATTCTTAGACAGGCAGGAGAGATTCTTCACCTATTACCACTCAGCAAAAGTCTTCTTATCCTTTCCACTCTTCCTTACAGTCTCATCTGCCTCTGCTCTGCTTGCTTGCATTTGTTTTCCAGAGGATATGGTTTTCTTGCTGCTCCAGCAAACTGAAAAATTCTATCCTCTCCTCTCTCTCTACCTCTTCCTTTCTCAACTAGAAGCTGATGGTTTTCTGTTTTGGTTCACTTGAATTTTAGACAACAGCTCATTCCACTACAAAAACATGAAAAATGGTTTTATGATTTGATATGTATACAAAACTTTGACCATGCAGTGTGTGAACTTGCTGTTTATTTGTCTCTCACACCTGCTTTGATCAATAAGTCATATGCCTCGATAGCAGTGAACCATGCAGGCAGGCTCTACTTTTAACGTGCAGTGTAGCACCTGTTGAAATTTTCACTAGATGTTTCAAGTTTTAACTTTGCTCTCTCACACCATGTCCTCTTGTCTTTCCCCCCTTTCTCTCTGTGATTCCTATCCCTGTTTCCTCATGTCTTTATATTTTAGATGGCAGCCCTGCAGAGTCCGTTCTATGGGGATAAGATGAATCTTTACTCCCTTTGTAAGAAGATAGAACAGTGTGACTACCCCCCTCTTCCGTCAGATCACTACTCAGAGGAGGTACGTACTGTAACAGTTGCCTTTTACTGCTATGGTAAGTAGATATGAACCTGCTCAGTTTTTAAAGGGACTCATGATAGCCTTGACTCTTGAACTTCTTTTACAAGAAACTTTAGAAAATTCTTAATATCTTTTGAAGTGAACTACTGTTTTAAGCAGTGGTGGCCGGTTTCTCTTTCTCTGTGCCAGTTTGCTGATTTTTACTTGTGTTGACTATTAAATTAATTTTTTTTTTATATGTAAGTGAAATCCACCCAACTGTCTGAGCTACAGTACAGTATGATATTGCTCTGTGATCAAAAGACCGGCTATGATTTAACCATTTGAAAATGAAATGCACTTATCAAAAGCATCTGGCCATGCAGTAGGTTGAAGCTAAATTGGCTGGAGTGTCATGTTTCCCTAACTAAATGTTAAATCATCTGCTGTATTTCTGCGTAGACTTGCCCATGCACAAAAATGTAATGTAGTCGGGCTGTGGTTAAAGATCGCCTTATTGCTGATTGCTGGTGACATGTGTATGAATGTGCATGGCTTTGTTTTTGCATGCCCTCTTTGTGTGGGTGGCATTTTTTCCCCTTAACATTTCTGTTTTTTTCTCTTAAATATATTTGGTCAAGTGTACATACATGCAAACACTCTGACAGACACTGACTCCAATGCATAGTTTCATAACCGAAAGATTCAATTTACAATTATTTAAATCTGAGAAAAACCGAACAAGCTCACATTGATAGCCTTACACCAGAAAATGTTTTATAAAATGATTCACATTTTCTACTTTAACGAGAAATCCACAAAAATAAACAATAATTTAAACAAAATAATCGACAATATATTTTTTGTCAATCAACAAATCAATTAATCCACTTTTTTCCAGCTGTAAATGACGCACTTTACATATAAGCTGACTTTTTTTTGGAAACCATGCTGCTGTGATTTATAAATTTCAATATATATTTTTTCTTACATTTGTTCAGTTCAGCAACAGACTTTTGAAACCTGCTTGAGTTGTGTAATTTATTACAGTGAACATCAAGTATTCATTACTTTCGGCAAAGTAAATTTTTTTTGTTGCATTGGTTTTTATGGTTAGAAATTAATTTAAACAAATGGCTACCTAGAACAGCAGGATAAATATCTTTTAAAAGAGACTGTGTAGCATAACTGCATTAAATACATACCTGTATTTACATGCATACAACCAAAAGGTGCTGCACTCCACTATCAGAGTATCTGCATACATATGTGCATAGTGGCTAATTTGAAGTCCTTCATCATGTCCCTCTAGTCATGTAGTAAACTTATCAGAGGCTTTATTATACTAAAGGACTTAGTTCATTAGGTTGATAAAGGCCAATTGTGAGGTGTCTCAAGCCTCCGTAGTTTCAATGTGTGTGTTTTTGTATGTGCACAAACAATCGTGCATGTGTATATTTTGCTACAAGTGCCCCCACACACACACACACACACACACACACACACACACACACACACACACACACACACACACACACACACACACCCACAACCACAACCCATGCTGAGCTGCTGCGTTGCCCCACATGTCACCATCATCCAGGAGAAAGGGAGACAAAGCGAAAGAAAGAGGGAATGATAGAGCGAGAGACAGGGCGATGGAGAGATGGAGATGAGGGGGGTGCCTGCAGCGCCTGTCTGGATGTAAACAATGCTCCTGAAGGATCGGCAGCAAACTGTCAGCTGCTCATCTTTGTTGTGTCATTTAACCATTCTCTCCCCCCACACACACACACACACACACACACACACACACACACACACACCACCACCACCTCCCTTTACCAGCTCCTTCTCCCCCCTCCCTCCACCTGACACTCCCCCATCCCACTCGCCATGCAAAGAAGCGCATGAATATTTTACATATCTGCATCTTCTCTCCCCCAATCTCCATTCTGTGGGACTTATTCTCAGACTGTCTGAATTTGCATCTTTTTCTCACTTCTTTCTCACACACACACACACATATAAACACAGCGACTGACAAGAACTCGTCCAAGTCGGTGCCACGCAACAGCGGCCAGGAAGACGGCAGACGGTTACCATAGCGACCTTGCGTACATGTTATTTTTTTTTTCTTTCCTCTCCATCTTTTATTCTCCTTTTTTTAATGATGGTGGTGGCTGTTCCGCCTGCGAGCCTGTCTATCTATCTGCTCCAATCAGCCGCTTCGCTCGGCTTCAAGTGTAAGTGATGTCTCTGGATGGCAATGGAGTGGCAGCAGTGTATGTGCGTGTGCGTGCGCACGTGTGTGTGTGTGTGTGTGTGTGCGCGCCAAAACAGCCTTACATCTTTGTCTCAGCTAGATTACTTGTTGCCTAGTTATTGCTATTATGGGGAGACCTCATCTAGAGGGCATTAAAAGACAAGCAGGTCTCTGTTAGTGAGGGCTGTTCTTTTACAGTTCGATCTCATTGACTGTTTTATTTCTCTCTTTACCTCCCAACCAACAACCCCCCCCATGTCCCTCTCACCAGCTGAGGAACTTGGTAGATATGTGCATCAACCCTGACCCGGAGAAGAGGCCGGACATCACCTACGTGTACGACATTGCCAAACACATGCAGAACCTGACACAGGGCAGCTAAGCCCAGAGTTACACACATACAGCTTGCAGAACTCCTCCCCACTTCCCTCCTTGCTTTTCATGCTGGACTCGTACAAATCTATCAGCTTTTATACAATAACTAACTCCAGAGTTTATCTCCTTGTGATAAGTAGTACGTGTAACAGATAAAGTTTTAAGGTCATGGTACAGTCTATAACATGATTGACACCCACACCTCACCTATTAGAGAGATTATATTTTTTTTGTCAGATGGACCCTTCCATTCCTTAGACTGCAGTAATGTTACAGCACTGAAAAGAAAGTGTATTGTAACTCACTAATGTGTTTATCTGCAATGGCTTAAAAACACGTATCCTTTGTATTTATATATAGTGAAGTAAAGTAGTTCTTCAGCAGCTGCTATGAGCAGATGCTATTTAAAGCAGATCTTGGTAAAGTTAGGCGTTTGATATCATCAAAAGAGTTAATCAATGCAAATATCAGGAACATATAAAAATGACTTTGTATGGTTGGGCGGCCATTGTGAAACCTATGGTCAGCACAAAAAAGACCATGAACATTTGAGAACAATAGTAACATTGGAGTGAAGATATTTTCACTCAATGGCGGCAAAACGGAGAGACGCAACAGAGGGTTATTGGTTAAAGCGTTCTTGTGTTGCACTTTTTATTGTGGTACTGGAAGGCTGGCAGGGTGATCATGTCTAATGAATGTATTAGGAAAGGAAGGATCATTTAGAGGGTAGAGTACAGATGTGCCGGGGGGAGAACATGGGCAAATGTCTCCACAACACTTTGAATGTAAGTCATTTTGACACCTATGTATTGTCTTTGAAAAAATCAGAATGGCTCTGTTTTGACAGCCTAGAAGGAGTTGTAGAAGCTTTGACAAAAGCTGTTTTACTTCTTCTGTTTACCTTAGTCACAGACACCAAAAGATGTCCTTCTTGGCTCAACTTAAAGGGATAGTTTGGATATTTTGAAGTGGGGCTGTGTGAGGCATTTATCCATAGTTATTGTATTACCTACAGTATATTGTGGCTGGCACGCTCACAGTTTGGAGAAGCAGACAAGAGTACCAACACTGCTAACGGGGGTTGCAGCAAAATGTATTTCAGCCACCTAAAGATAGAGCACCAAAAAAAAAAAAAATCTGTTGTGTACACTATATTTAGACTATTTTCACTAGACTGTTTTACCTTGCCGTCTTATAACTCTTTCTGACGAGGAACTGAAGCCGTTGTATACTGTACATCTATGCTCTCTTCAAAGCCACCAGACTCCTTTGACAGAAACCGTAATGTACCTCACAGAACACGGGAGTTGCTGGTCTACTGCTGCCTCAATTGGTTAGTTTGTTTGTGTTGTTGTGTGACTTTGGTGAAACCGTACCAACCCTTTAAAACAGTAGTAATACACTGACCATGGATAAGTACCTCATAAGACCCCACTTCAAATATCCAAACTATCCCTTTTAAGCAAGGTTTTTTTTTTTTTTTTTTTTAAATCTAAAAAATGAAGAAATAAAAATATCAAAGTCAAAATACATATTTCTCCATCATGGTCCAGTGGCTGCATTTGACCCACCAGAAAGTTAGTCTATGTGGACAAAGTTGTGTAACAGTTAATGTTGCTGTGTGAGTTTGCAGTGTAGTTTTCTTGTTAAGTAACAAATATGTTGAAGAGATAGCAGATCCTTACCTTGTGTAGCCGTCCAGGTCATTAGTAAATCACAGAGTGCCTACCTAACTTGTCCAAAGAGAAAAGTCACTCATAGAGAAAGCAGTTTATATATATGTTAAGGTATCTTTTATGAAATGTATATCAAAGAGTTGTACTGAAAAAAAAAAAAAACAAGCACCAATGGGACTCATTTTGTTTTACTGTACATACAAAGAAGTTCCTGTAGATTTAATACTCTAGGGTCTAGTAACCCTTTATTCATTTGGTGGAAGGAAACAGTGGTATACATGATTTTTTTGTTTGTTTTTAATACAGTGAATAGGTTTACACCAGCACTGACTACCACTTGTTTACATAATGACAATGACACCAAATGAAAGGTATTGTTTGTAAACATTGATCAATAACGATTTCTTTAAGTGTTTTATGAATTCTCTTTTAACATTATCAAATAGCCGCTCGTATAAATTATTGTACATGTATGCTTATGTTTCTCATGTTTTTTTTTTTTTTTTAAATGAACAACCAATACTATTAAAATGTGTTCTATAAAAAAAAAAATCAACGCTTATAGATGTAAGAAAATGTAAGTTATTTTGTTTTTGGTCAACAGAATATTTTGATAGTGTGTTGATAGTAATTATTTGTCTGAGATTTGCAGATACAGTTTTTGTTTGCAATTGGACGTCTGGTTTTCTCCCCCCACTACAAAACATTTTTTTTCATTTCAGTTATTATCTTGATTTTTCATCTTCTTTATTCACAGTGCTGTTTATCTTTTATCTCTACGTTCTCTAAACAAGAGCATATGTATAGCACCAAAACATTTCAGTATTTTCTTTAGAAATGTTGATCCTAAACAGAAGTTCCTCAATAAATTGGTAGTATTTAATAGTGAAATTCCAAACAATGAGTGCCCTTTTACAACAAAAATATAATAATCACCAAATGTATATATCATGCTTTTTTCCGTTGACTTGTTAGGAACATGTATTACGTGATTTGGGTTTTCCTCAATGGGAGGATGTTTATAACCGTGCTAAGTCACTTTAAGGATTATGGCCATTTCTTGTGTAGTAAGTGTTTTTTGTCTTTATGTAACATATGACAGTGCTCTCTTTGTCCCAGACTTTTACCCCGGCTCAGTTTACTTTTCTACATGCTTTCTGAAGTTGGTATCGAAGAGTCTAGGGTTTTCCGGAAAGTCAAATATTGCAAATACTATTTATTGTTTTGGTAGTTTGGTTGTTTTTATCAACATTTCATGTCAACTTAAAGACCTTCATCACAAATGCCTTGTATGCTACCTAAATACAATAAAGCTTTTACATTTAGTTTGGATATTAGAGTAAGTGCTTCAAATTTGGCCCCTGAACAGGTTTCAATGAGTTTCACATCTCATCACTTGATCGCCAAGAAATGCAGTAATAAAACAGGACACAGTGTAATATTTATACAATGCCAAATGTTACCAAGGCCGGCCAGTGAGATTTAGTTGCATTACAGCAGTTTCACACCTGCAGTACTGGACCAATGGGGTTATTTGTAACGAAAGACTGAACTTTGGAGGTCAGAATGAGCTTGTGCCTCTTTTCACAAAAAGTGTTAACATCAGTGGAAAAAGGGGGACATGTTTTGTGTTACCTGAACTTACAGCAATACTTGGGGATGTTTTACCTGGATTGACAACTGGCAAATGATATGAGCTTAATGGTAAGTATGTTCATGTAACTTGTGATAAACAACATAACCCGACTAATACTAGAACAAACATCATAGGTTTTATCTGGATTCCATTAGTCAAACCCTGCAGTGACTTTTTATTCTACAAGTTCATGTGATATGTGGTATTTTCCAGTAATAGAAGGCCATCTAAACGTAGATACATATTAAATATGATACAGTAAGTGATATGTCCTGATTTGTTGGAACTTGAGGATGTCCTAAATGCAACATTTAACCACTCCCAGCACAATGGAATACAGAATTCTAGTGGCTTCCAGATTTAGGCAAAAGATCATTTACATGTGAAGAAAAACTCCAACCATCTTGTATTGAACTTTAAACTTGGTTGTCATTTGAACATGTTCCATGTTTCCTTTATTGGCACAATAGCTGATCTTGAAAAAGTATTTTCTTCAGACAAAAAAAAAGAAATATTAGTTGTGATTTAGTGAAAAGTTCAATAGTATTTCATGTTTGGGTACCTAGTACCAAGCAGAGGCCAGTCTCTAATCCAATGTAAAGTTTTATTATGATAGATAATAATAGGTCATAGAAATTTGAGAACAGCAGCTGTACAAAAGACAAAAACGTCACCTAAGGTGCTGGTGTTTGGCGAGTGTACAACTGGTCAGAAAAATATAAATGGACATTATGACATGATCTAAATGGGACAATAAAACAGGTTATGATAATATAAAAGCTGTAAATGACAAAGCGTGCATTTTAAAATGAAGTCAGCTTAAATGATACTGTTTGATAAACTGTTCATAGCTTTACAACAATTATCCCTAAATGCTTGGTTTGCAAGATGATCAAAGACCCCTTTATGACCGGGAACTAAAACCTATATGTAACATTTTATTAATGTAACTTTTTTCCCCATCCCATGTCATTGAGATTAAAATTTGAATGAGTGAAGAACAGTTCCACAAAGTGTACATTAAACACTATGTATGTATTTTCCAACAAAGATAAGCACTTAAAACAACATTTTGGAGCTCTGTCAAGCAAGGTATTAGCAGTCTAAACATATTGCCTAGAATAAAAGGCCTTCTTTATACAGAAAAACAAATAGGAATAAATGATTTGTTTTGCATCAGATCTTCTTCAGATTCTTATGTCGAGGTACATTAACATAAATTGCAGCAGCTAAAAAAAAAAGAGTGCAACTTATTGTTAGATACTTATTAAACTACAGTGCATTTATAGATAAACTATACAAATATTTTATATGAAGAAATATTATCATGCTATAAGAATTCCTAATAGTTTATCTTTCAATCAATAAGTATTGCATTATAACAGGTGACGCAATAACTTCCTAATCCGAATTTATATGCTGAATGTGATTAGGGTTATTGTAGTAAAATCAAAAAAGGTAAAGTAAACTCACTTTCTGTTGGTTCAAGCATAAAATCTTCTCTCACATCACTGTAGAGAAAACAAGTGAAGATTGGCTTTATAGAATATATATATTTGTATAGAATATAACATAATATACTATGTAATGGGCTATTAAAAGTATATAACATTACAAACCATAAACATATTTTTTTGTTATTGCCCTGATTAAAGAATTGAGTTAAACTGCAACAAGACAATGTGACAGTCAAACCGATGCAGGTGGTGAGATGTAAATTGATCTTTACTTTTTGGTCTTTCTGTAATGGTAGATCTTGTACGCCGCCAGAGCCAAGGCCACAAAAGCAGTGATGATGATGAAGCCCAGAAAACCAATGAGGGCTTTGTCATTGACTGTAAAATGGTGACAGAAACAAGTTGCAATGGTGGCATATATGTTTAAGATACAGTGAATTGAAAGGGATTGTGTACTGTCTGTCAAAGCAAAATGTGTCAAAATGACACAATTTGTGGCAATAATTGAAACGGCACATACAGGAAGTGGCAACAGATTGTTTCGAGGGTTTGCTGCGCAAATGTCCGTTGAAAGCAGTCACCTGAAAACACAAAAATCTCTCAATTTGTGCATAAATACGATATATAGAAGGATAAGGAAAAATGCCACAACATTTGTTGTGATTGGTCTAAAGTTTTGCAATCTGCTATAGAAATACATTGGGCAAGTATCTAACAGTGCAACTTTAAAATGTTTAGATTACATGACAAAACACACATAAATAGTCAAAGTTAGGATTTAAAAAAATAGGGAAAACGCTTACATTGTGTTTTTTTTTTTTAAATATCTTCATATGATTTTTTTTTTTCACACTGCATATGTGTGCATGTTTTTGATCTTGTTGAGTTACTAAATGCCTGATGATGTTGCTTGTAGTTTTTGATATACAACCATTTCCTTATCATTCTACATATGGTGTTTGGTCACATGAAGTAAGTAGAAAGGTCTCATGTGCCCAAAGACTAAATATAGTATGATCAAGAAAACCCATGTTTCAGCCAAATGGTTTGACCGATTTTGAGCCCAGAGAACACTTCAACCAAAGAAAATTCATACTTTGAATTGCAGGCACAAATGGCGGAATTGACACAAACCTCCAGGTGGTATTCTGTTAAGTAGCTTAGATCCTTGAATTCAAACTCGCAGCTTCCATTTTCAGCCTTCTCCAGAGTGACACCAGCACGAAGAAGACGTGCTTGGAATTGTTTCTTAGGTCCATTAAAACCATGATTAGGATCACAGGTTACTCTTATCACGTTATTCTCTGTAAGGTCCGCTCTCATTGATTTTATATCATCTGGTCCTGTAAGAGAATGAAAAAACAAAACATATTCATTTAGATACAACACGTTATGCTTTCAGACAATTAAATTGGAATGTTATTTAGTTATAACAGCAGTTTAAACACTGATTAACATTATTAGTGTGTTGCTTTATTGATTGGCCTGGTTGTCAAAAAGTAATTTTAAAACCAAATCTGCAAAGCAAAAAAGATACTTAAAATTGCATTGAAAATTTCACTATAGAGTTAGAAGCAACACAAACTGAAAATTACAAATAGCTACTTTAGATTCTACTTTTAGTTACTCCTTTTTAACCAATGTGGAGTAAGATCTGGCTGCACCACGCATACATTCTGGGATATAAGAAAGAAACTGGGTTGTTGGGTATTTCTTTAAACCAATCACAATTGCCTTGGGCAGCGCTTAGCCCTGGACGCAGCAACAGTGGCTCTGCCAAATAGTGTTGGGAAGGCACTTGTTTTGGTGGAACATTTGCACCCAGCTAAAGAAAACATCACATACAGTATTAAATGAAGTTAACTGTTCACAATATACAGTAAGTGGAATAATTTAAATTAGCTAGATACTCTGTTAAACGTAATTTGCTCCTATAGTTTGTGAAATTGGGCGCGATGTCACGCTTTATCCTGAAAATGTATTTTACATATAAAACATTTTTACATTAAAGAGAGTCATTCTTACATTGAAGATATCATGAAAAAGAAACTAGGTGTTAAAGCAGAAAACAGTATAATTATAAGATGACATGTAGACACAAGTCAATGGAAGAAGAAGTATTTAAAGAAAAAAAATCATTTCAAAGTTTGTTTTTTAAATTCATCAGCCAGGTCAGAACTGAAAGAAGCTGGTAGATTTCTCGTCTAGTAAAAGAATAAACACTGACAATAACCACTGTACTTTAAGGTTGGAGCTACATTGACATTTATTCATTATTGATTATAATGACTTGAAGAGCAATGTCTTTATATTATAGGCCAACATAAGGTGTATTGATATCAAGGAACAATTATCAGCTTTTAACGCCATCTGTTAAATAAAAGACTAAACACATAAACAATCGGATAAATTACATAATTTATATAATTGATGATGAATAGAGCAAATAACATCTAAAATTAAAATTGCTATAATCACTTTAAATAATAATTAAATAAAGGATTATAATAAATCTTGGATTCATGTTCCAAAATTCAAATCTCATTTAGTAAATACATTTCTTAGTGAATACATTTTCGAGGCACAGCGCCTCACAGACTGAAACACTTTTAATGCTGTTTGATGTTAAAACAGTGTTTAAAATGTTTTTTTACTTACACACAGTTGTCCGATCTGGATATTTAACAATATATGAAAAACACAACCTTAGTCTACCTGTTGACTGTCAGTGGAAAGAAAGGGGACCAGCTACAAGCAGGGGAATAGCACCCAAAATAAAAAAACAATTAACACTTACTTCCAAACTTAGTCGGCACTGTAACTGTCTCTCGCTTGCGAACTTCCTCTTTGTATATTGATTGGACTTCACAGGTGTAGTTTTTGTATGGTTTTAGTTCAGTAAAATTACATACTCTTCCTGTTGATGTTTGAACTTGAACAGCAACATAGTTCATTAGTAACAAGTAGTAACATTAATAACAAGACAACAAAGACAACTTTCCGATTTAGTGACAAAAAAATGGAAATTAAATGAAACATAAATCATGGGACTAATAAAGGATCTTAAGATAACCAGATGCTAATTTATCAAGCAGCAATGTTTAGCTGTTAACATTTATTGACCTTGTTTACTTCTTATGGAA
Source organism: Percina caprodes (assembly GCA_013375575.1). Taxonomy (NCBI): domain Eukaryota; kingdom Metazoa; phylum Chordata; class Actinopteri; order Perciformes; family Percidae; genus Percina; species Percina caprodes. The sequence continues at coordinate 2,432,543 of JABXJD010000004.1, read as the reverse complement.
ACATCAAACTCTGACAATCCAATGTAATTTATGTATCATATTTCATGTCATGTCATATTTCATCATCTTCACCAATCTCAGGTTATCTACATCTAGCATCACTTAGCATGCTAAAGTGTTAGCCTGTAGTACAGTGGATGATTCAAATGTCCACAGAATATTACATTATTTTGGTTAACTGACCAGTAAATTATCTCAAAAACTGCAATACTGCAAATTTATTTTAAATAACTATACTTACATTTACTACTGGGTTTCTGATTTGAGGGAGTACATCTGCAGTTGTGAGAAAACATCTGAACATCTTCACAATTTTTACTGGTCGTATTCAATTCCAGCTGAATGGACGTATTGGTTGAATTTTGCTTTATGTTTATTGTAAGATCTGTTGAAAGACATCATAAATAAATAAAAACACTGAACTGAGGATGTGGAGCAGTTATCTTTATCTTTTGTATCATTGCACTGAGGTAAAATGAATATTAGCATACCACAGTCAACCCTAAACTTTAAAGTAGTTTTTTTAATTGTGTCGTTGTTTTCCTTGATCTGACCAATACAGCTGTAGTCTGTGAAGGGCTCCAGCTCAGACAGATCCTTGGAGTCATTGGGTTTTCCATTTTCTGAGAAGACAAGGATGACAGCATTTCTTCTATAACTGGCATTTCTATCTTGGTGCTAATGAGCATTTATCTTTTGCTTTTAGATTCCAATGAGGACACTAGTAAGCAGATATGTACAAAAATGAATATGTTAATAAACTAACTCACGGAGTGCACAAAGCATTTCCTTCACTTCATCTTAGACCAAAAGACGATTGCAATTCAATTTAAAGTAAAACTGATTTTCATCATCATTTCTATTAGTCTTACCACAGTGTGAGCCTCTAATGTGGCAAATTACCTCTACATATTCCCGTATAGTTCCATTCATAATGTTGGTGACAGACAAAATCTCTTTACTTTTAGTTTTTCAACTTACCGAAACAAGTGTAGTTAATGGTGAGATTGTTGCAGTTTGGAAGTAATTGTTTGGTAATTGGTTTTATATTTACAGGAAGTTTATTTGGCAATGTCTGGTGTAGTTTACTAGGGTCTAAGAAATCTGTGAAAAAAGAAAGCAGCATATACATAAAACATGATGAAATAAGATCAGCTCCACATGCAATTCAAAATACATGAGGACTCTACTATACATACCAAGAGTGATGCGTTTGCTGACGTCAAAGGGCTCCAAACAGTTTCCTGACATGATGGTTGTAGTCAAATTTGTGCAAATGTCATTGTAACCAGGTTTGATACAAAACACATTACTGCCATTTGGGCATTTCTTAAGTGAAATATTATTTGATTGAAATAGTGAAGAGCTGATCTTCCAATCACTCCCGTAACAAACGTATCCAGGCAAGCTTTCATCTCTAACTTCATCTTTACCTGAAAAACAAGTTAAATGAAATCTGTGTGTCTTATTTTTTAAATTTAAAAAGAAAGTGAGATGAAATTCAACAGTATAAATTATCTTTACTCACGTATTCCTATTGTCTGAGTTTCATATTCAAGGCTGTTACAGGGTGTTTCGTTGCCACGATTGTCAATAAATGTCACACTATGCTTATATTTAGTACAGGGCATCAGGTGTTTGATTGATGTTATGTTTTGATTGGTGAATTTATCTTCAATCGTTGAACTGTTCTTTTCTCTAATGTGTATTGTGTAGTTGCCAGTGGGAGAGTTCATCAAGTCAATCTGGAAGCCATACGCGATGGCGCTGACAGTGTAAGAACCTGTACACAAAATCAACAGAGTTATAAACTACAGGACATCACAAAGTTATCTTCCAGTTAATATAAACCACATGATGATCTTTGAATCTCAGACAGTTTCTCCATGTAGTTGAATGTACTCCTTTGATTTCAAACACTCTGGACACTCCGTGTAAAATCTACTTCAATAGCTGGAGAGAAATACTGGCCACCGATATAATTACTCACTTGTGCTTATTGGGATATGTGTAAAGATGAACTATATAAAGCATTATATTTTGAAAAATAATACTGATACTCACACTGTACAGGGACATCTGTGGTGGCTGGAGAACACGTTCAAATGAGATTAGAAAAGGAAAACAACAAAATATTAATATTAATATACATGATGAAAAAACTTAAAACCCTTCCAAAGAAACTTGTAAGTGTCTGTATTTTTTATTTCTTGTAACCCACTCCTTAGCAGTGCTAGTGTTAGTAACTGTCTATACTAACACAGTCTAATCACAGAACAAATGGAGAACTTGTTAAGAAGATAATTCCAACTTTTGGTGGCAGTCGCTGTGGTGTTGGACATGGTGATTGGAGGTAAAGTCTGAGATTGAGTGGTGTTTGCCTGAGAGTCTAATGTCTTGCTTGGAATGGATGAGTGTGAGGGTGAGGGTGAGAAGCTTGCAGGAGAAGGAGTGGCTTTAAGATGGAAAGAAAGCTGGAGATCACCTTCAATTAGAAATACTTATTCATAATAGTCTTACCTGATAATGCATATATTGTGTCAGCAATACTAAACTGGATGCAACAGTGATGTTTCCAATAAAACTGTAAACCGAGGCTAAATACATTACCAGGCAGATTAGTTGTGCTGGATGCTTGAATTGAGGAGTTTGAGGTGCGGTTTGGCTGGGTGAGTGAAGGTGTGTGGGCAGTTGCGGGGGCATCTGAAGTTGTTGTCATGGTGGGTGGAGTTGAGGTGGTTACTGAAGGTAAAGTGGAATTTTGGGTGGTGCGTGGAGGTGAGCGTGCTGAAACATGTGTTCCAAGAAAACAAAAATCAGGCCAAAGACAATATCACAATGCTAATTCCTACTTCATCAAGGGTGCAACATGTAAATGATGATGACCAAATAAATCCTGTTTTTTTTGTGTTCCAAAGGTGCTGTTGCTACTTTTCAATTCTTCTCCTTATTTATGTATGACTTTGTTTTAACAAGAAAAGAAGAGGTAATAAGACCATAGTAGCACTGTGCAGAGCAGATTTATATTTAGAGAAGGAAAGGCAGTATCAGCTGGACGTCCTCAGGACTCTGCAGCTACAGTAATGGAAATGGAGTTGGAGTAAGCATTACATGTAGTGTTGCATCTACCTATAGCTTAGCTTCTTCACAGAGTCAATACACTTACTATAATTAAACTAAAGTTGATGAGGACTCAGCCTGATTTGAAAGACAAGTTTGACCACCTTAACTTTGATGACAAGTTTCTATATAGCTTTCTCACTCAAACTCAGGACAGTTTATTTCTATGACGAAACGTTATTTTCACATTTTCCAGAGAATGTCACATTCAATTTTTTCCGTCCTATCCCTGTTCAGATACAGTATAACATGACAAACAACCTGTTGGGTAGCATCAGTCTAGACATCTGGCTAGTTCTTAACTCATTTTGCAGACACTAGCAAAACTTGAATACATTGCATTGGGTGAGCAAGCAAGGGTCATTGTATATGACTTAATTAATATAATATGCACAAACACTATGTACCCACATTGGGATATTTTTCCATGATTGGAGGGTCTAATTTTAGGCCCTCAAAAGTATAAATGCTATACACCCAGTTATAGTTAGTATGCTTTAGCTCAGCTTAAAAGCAAGCTACTAAGAAATAATGGGAGTGAGTAAATTTAGCCCTGAAAAGGGCCCTTTCCTCCCCATGTAGTATATGAATGTCACACTATGTCCTGCAAAGTAAAATGTTAAGAAATTAACACAAACTACAGTAGAGTGCAAATCATTGTAGTTTTTTTTCCACAAATGAGTCCAGTGCGTGCATAGAATATACAGATAAAGAAAAAAAAAAGAAAAAACATCAACAAACTATGATTTTTGTGTGTATTCTTTATGTAAGGTGCTGACTTTATCTGACAGTTAAAACTCTATCTTGCAGGGCCAAAGCATTATCAGGTCAACAAAGAGGAAAGCCACCATTTTCATCGTTAGTTCTCTATGAGGCAGCGCTGTACAACCTGGTTGCTATGACAATGCAGCAAAGAGCCACACTTGCTATTTCAGAAGGCAAACCGCTGTTTCCTGCTTTGCAATAAAAGCTAAAACAACCCTACACTATAGTTTTTCAGTTTGGATAGATCACAAGCTCATATTGAAGCACAAAAGGACTTTACCTCTTACATTATATCCTTGTTCTTAGTGATTAGAAATGACAGCGTCACTTAATATTGTTTAAAATAATATTTAAGGTGTGTGCACTAAGTATGAACAAAAATAATTAGTTAATAAATTAATTGTTTTGGTGCTTTTCAAACTCTGAATTCTGTTATTACTTTACGTTAGTATCAAAACATGTAATAAAAAAGGCTTATGAGTTGAGTTTGGCTTTGTGAGTACTACAATCCTGATTTTAAGAATGGATTTACTGTAGACATGTCTTAGCTCTTTTGTCCATTTGTTCTTGATAATTTAGCAATGAGTAATGAGGTGATGGATCTCACATCCTGAGACAATGAGTCTCAGGATGTGGTTTGGCGCGCTCTTGCTCACTATATCAAGCAGAGATGCTTGCTCTCTTTACTGATATTTTACCACTTTATACTTTGTGGTGACTGAATTTTTTCAGTGAAAGGTTTGAGAGATGCAATCGTGCTTTATGAATATTTCAAGTAGCTGATAATTAAATATTTGATCATAACTAAGTTTGTTTCAGCCACAGCTTAAGTTTAGAAGTTTTTTTATTTTTTTTTTTATTCGGTTCTTCGGGTATTTTCTTATCCAGTGTTTTCAGGGCAGAGTTTGAAACAAAGGTGTGATACTCTAACCCCGGCCTGTTCACGGTCATAAGCATTTGTCGAAGTTTGACAGAGAAATAATGTGAAATAGAGGAAGGGAGACAGGGCGACCATGGAGAAGAAATTATACAGTGCAAAGTTGACAGCAGTTGGAGTTTAGTGTGAAAGTGTCTTGCTGGGTGTGAGTGTTGGTGAGATGCTTGCAGGGGGATTAAGATGGAAAGGGGAGAGGTCACCTTCAAGTAGAACTACTTCTATTGTTAACACAGTTTAATCACAGCATACCTATATATCTGAGGTAATGAAATCATGTTTGATTCTGTGGACGAGTTTTACAATTATATCCAGTATATCAGAGTGCTATGCTTTTACTCTTTGATGACCTTCTTCTGTCTTGCTGATTACACACATTCTATAGATCATCTTCCTATCAATGTCCATTTGGTATTTACTATTGATAGAGCTTGGGATGTTGAGTTGAAATTCAGAATTAGCAAGAAAATACAATTACTTTTAGAAAACATATCTTCATCAGTCAATATCTAAAGCACCTTATACGTAGAGAGATACGTAGTTCCTGAAATAGGAAATACTTTAGATACAAGGTGCTAAATGTAATATTTAATGTTCACTTACAGTGTTTAGGAATGAATGGTATATTTTTGTAATGCACTGCTTAATAATTGATTACAATGAATCTGAATGGAAAAAAAATTAATAATAAGAATTTATTAATTTTCCTGTCAGCATAAGGCTTGGTCCTAATGCAAAAGCTAATCCATAATTGTGTTTTAAATCAATTTTATTTTGATTCTCTAAATTATGTTTGAATAATGGAGAGTAGACCAATGACAGGTATTAATAATAATGTTTTTCATTGGAGTTCATCTTGTGAAGACATCTTCTGTTGCCTTCAAATACATTTGATTTTATCACAATCTATAACAAATTTCCCAACTGTGTTACACTATTTCAAACACACAAAACAGTTGAATTTGTTAAACAGGCCACTTCACGTGAAAAGCATGTTTTTATTCTGATGACAATATCTTCATCATTGTTACCTCTGTCAAGGAAGTTATGGTTTCAGTTTTGTATGTTTGTCTGTCTGTTAGCGGGATTATGGAAAAACTATTTGCCCGATTTTCATTAAACTTGCATGGGTGAAGGGTGTAGCATGGGCCAAGGAAGAAGCCATTACATTTACAAGTGGCTCCAAATCCTGGGGCGGATACACCAATTTATTTTCCTGTTAACATAAAGATTGTCAGAGTTATGAGCTCTTTGAGTGTCTCACAGATTTTAGAGTGTTGTGCTCAGAATTTCTTTTAACTGTTTTGAGACTGTTGGATCTTAACAAAGCAATGTTGAACTGGAAACTATATTAATCTAAAATAATGTAAGTACTTGTGATTGATTTTTGTAATATTAAAAAACAAGTTTCCTTTTTTCTCATTTAAACAATAACCTGCTTACCAACCATAACCTACAACAACAAAATGTTATTCATTAAGAAACTCCATCACCTATGCTGGCTATATTGTTAAAGTTTTATATCTGCTTTTTTACATCTTGAAGACTCTTATTTAAAAATAAAAAAGCCGTTTTGTTGGTGTTGAAGGTTACTTACAGTTGACCAAAAGGAATATCCCAGCACAGACCAGCAGGATCTTGAGACCATAGAGACTTGCCATTTCTAAGAGTTAAGGTGTGTACAGCCACACACCATACAGTATGGTCAGCACACAGGGTAATCAAAGTATATATATATATATATATATCTCAACATGCTAACAAGGAAGTTTTTTTTTTTTTTTTAAAACACTTCTCAAATAAGATGCATTTTACTGTCTGACTAGTTCCGCATAACTTAAACCATAACTCTGAGGTTATGCTTTGCGAACAGGAAATCCCCTAATATCTAAAACTCACATCTCTTTCTTAACTTATTTTAATATGTTCATGCTATTGTATTTGACTTATGTTTCCAACAGTAAGGTTTATCTATAAGTCTACAGTATACGAGGCTTTTAGTCACTTTCTCAGTGTACTTTCTTCAGTTTTGTGTCAAATTAATAGACACAATAAATAAATAGTTGATGTTTAGTGATCTATGCTACCATTAACTATATGAGGGGGACAGAATATTAGGAATACCTCTTAATATTATGCAATCCAGCACACTAATTCTGATATATACACTACCGTTCAAAAGTTTGGGGTCACATTGAAATGTCCTTATTTTTGAAGGAAAAGCACTGTACTTTTCAATGAAGATAACTTTAAACTAGTCTTAACTTTGAAGAAATACACTCTATACATTGCTAATGTGGTAAATGACTATTCTAGCTGCAAATGTCTGGTTTTTGGTGCAATATGTACATAGGTGTATAGAGGCCCATTTCCAGCAACTATCACTCCAGTGTTCTAATGGTACAATGTGTTTGCTCATTGGCTCAGAAGGCTAATTGATGATTAGAAAACCCTTGTGCAATCATGTTCACACATCTGAAAACAGTTTAAGTCGTTACAGAAGCTACAAAACTGACCTTCCTTTGAGCAGATTGAGTTTCTGGAGCATCACATTTGTGGGGTCAATTAAACGCTCAAAATGGCCAGAAAAAGAGAACTTTCATCTAAAACTCGACAGTCTATTCTTGTCCTTAGAAATGAAGGCTATTCCATGCGAGACATTGCTAAGAAATTGAAGATTTCCTACAACGGTGTGTACTACTCCCTTCAGAGGACAGCACAAACAGGCTCTAACCAGAGTAGAAAAAGAAGTGGGAGGCCGCGTTGCACAACTGAGCAAGAAGATAAGTACATTAGAGTCTCTAGTTTGAGAAACAGACGCCTCACAGGTCCCCAACTGGCATCTTCATTATATAGTACCCGCAAAACACCAGTGTCAACATGTACAGTGAAGAGGCGGCTGCGGGATTCTGGGCTTCAGGGCAGAGTGGCAAAGAAAAAGCCATATCTGAGACTGGCCAATAAAAGAAAAAGATTAAGATGGGCAAACGAACACAGACATTGGACAGACGAAGACTGGAAAAAAGTGTTGTGGACGGATGAATCCAAGTTTGAGGTGTTTGGATCACAAAGAAGAACGTTTGTGAGACGCAGAACAAATGAAAAGATGCTGGAAGAATGCCTGACGCCATCTGTTAAGCATGGTGGAGGTAATATGATGGTCTGGGGTTGCTTTGGTGCTGGTAAGGTGGGAGATTTGTACAGGGTAAAGGGGATTCTGAATAAGGAAGGTTATCACTCCATTTTGCAACGCCATGCCATACCCAGTGGACAGCGCTTGATTGGAGCCAATTTCATCCTACAACAGGACAATGACCCTAAACACACCTCCAAATTGTGCAAGAACTATTTAGAGCAGAAGCAGGCAGCTGGTATTCTATCGGTAATGGAGTGGCCAGCGCAGTCACCAGATCTGAACCCCATTGAGCTGTTGTGGGAGCAGCTTGACCGTATGGTACCAAGAAGTGCCCATCCAACCAATCCAACTTGTGGGAGCTGCTTCTGGAAGCGTGGGGTGCAATTTCTCCAGATTACCTCAACAAATTAACAGCTAGAATGCCAAAGGTCTGCAATGCTGTAATTGCTGCAAATGGAGGATTCTTTGACGAAAGCAAAGTTTGATGTAAAAAAAATCTTATTTCAAATACAAATCATTATTTCTAACCTTGTCAATGTCTTGACTCTATTTTCTATTCATTTCACAACGTATGGTGGTGAATAAGTGTGACTTTTCAGGAAAACACAAAATTGTTTGGGTGACCCCAAACTTTTGAACGGTAGTGTATATATAATAATAAAAAGCAATGTGAAAACATAATTGAATAATTGAATGAACACCTATGACAGTGTTACCAGTGTGAATCTTAGGCATCATACAAGTAGACTTTATGGCAGATAAGTTAAATTGGATTGTATTACATTGTACAAGTACTTTTAATCAAAAACAAATCTGTAAATGTTCTCAGGTTTGGCCTTGGTTGTCACCAAGACCAAAACAACGTTTTGAGAGTCAGCCAGGATCACTAACAGACAAAGTGGTATTGTTCATCTTGACAACAACCCCACAGAGGTTAAATAGCTGGGTTTCCCTACAGTTCAGTCAGAACTGAAGAAGTCTCTCAGATGAGAGACAAAACGTCTCTGATCAGATTTAACCAAATCCTGTTGCCCCTGATTTTAACCCTCCTTGCATAACTATTTAAATCAAAGTTTTAGATATAGATAAGTGTTTTAGCCAAAGTATCCAATTGTTCACCTCTGCTGTTGGCCTGATGGGCTTCGTGTTTTTTTTTTTCATAGTTCTTTTTATTAAATTTTACAATCTACATAGATTAAGCATACAAATAAACATTCCCATCCCACATTTAACATACCCAACCCCCTCCTGTCTAACGGCAGAACGCAAGTCACTTTGTATTGCACAGTGAAGTTGAAATATCCTTAAGGCTCTTTAAGTGGTGAAACAGAGGCAGCACGTCCGGTCCTGGAATGTCAAGAGTACCATCCAGTTACATATTAAGGGTCAGACATAATAATTATATAATATGTATTCCTGTACCAGTGTCGAAAAAAGACAAAAAGATCTCCACACTTTGATACATTTCTTTTCAGAGCCCCACAGCGTACATCTGATTTTTTAAATCTTCAGATTAGACAACACATCCCTTATCCAGTGGGAGACTGAGGGCGGGGCAGCATCCTTCCACTTCAAAAGTATCAGGCAGCGTGCAAGAAGGATAGTAAAGGCAACTACTGTATGGCCCCCAGCAGGTAAACGTATCCCCTCAGGAACAATTCCAAACAGTGATAGAAGAGGGTCTGGATCAATTGGGACTGCTAAAACTGTAGAGAGAGCCTCAAAAAAAACCTTCCAATAACCCTCAATGTTGGGGCAGAGCCAAAACATATAATTCTGTGTCGCATCCGCCAACTTATCTATCACATATAAGGTCAATCTGTGTGTATATTTTAACTAGTTTGGCTTTTGAGAGATGCACTCGGTGGACCACTTTAAATTGAATCAGAGAGTGTTGAGCACATATATATGAGGAGTAAACTCTTCCCAATATCTTAGCCCAGGTCTCCTCATCAATTGTTGCTTGAAGCTCCTGTTCCCACGCAATTTTGATTTTAGACAAAGAAAGGCAGTCTAAAATTGCACCCTTATCTGAAGGTTTGGAGGACATGATGGCATCAATAATTCCGTTGGATCGTTTGTTGTTAGGAAACTGTGGGAAAACCTTAATATATAATGCCTAATCTGTAAATATCTGAAAAAAATGGGAATAAGGTATATTAAATTTCTCTAAAAGCCAGCCTGGTCTCACAGAATTCTGTGAAATGATCACAAACTGTTACCAGCGCATTATGTGGTGGTGGCACGGAATGGTCACCACAGAAAACAATGCCAATGTAAACTCAATGAGAAGATGACGTAGCATTAAGAGCGACAACGGTAGGGAGTAGGATACAAATCCCAAAATCCATGTAGGGAGGTTGGTTGGGGTGGTGGATGGGTCAAACATCACAGGACTTTCGCCCAGGAGACCGAGGATCATGTCCCGCATGTCACGATTCCTAAACCCAATTGTCCCGTTCTTCTTTTCCAAAAACACAACCCGCTGTTGTCCCGCCCACCCACGACCTTTTCCTTAACTTAAGGGGCCGTGAACATTTCACCAGATTATTCCGTGGGCCCATCACGGAACATTAGATTCCGATTTGATTTTCGATTCCATGAAACTGCCAGAGATTTTGAGTTATGTGGGGCTGTGATAATTTTATGGAATTCTGTGAGATGAAACACTGACATACTGCACAAGGCAGTTTGTCAGTGAATGCGTTCTGCCTGTTAGTGAGTGTGTGATTTGCCTAGAAAAGTCAGTCAGCAGCTATACTAATTGTAGGAGAGTTATGTGGGAGGGGCATTAAGGTTCCATGATTGTGCTTCTATGTGAACATGAGATAAACAAACTTACTTGAGATTTGGAGGTTCCAGGTAAACTTGAGGAAGACATTTCAGATATGCGGTTTTAACACATCTGTGAGGATTCCTGTGGAGGTGCGGTCTCTCACCAGTAGTCTATGTAAATTAGCCGTAAACCACGCCCATCTTAATTGCATTAACTCTGTCTGTAGCTAGATTAGAAAGAGAGACCAATTAGCTAAATACTCTCGCGTTTGTGTTATCAGTTTTCCAAAGTTTAGCTTAAAGAGGTCTGTAAAATTCTTTGTTACTGTGACTTCTGCTATGGTTGGGGTCCGGCTGGCCGTGAGTATTTGTTTTATTTACTATTTTTCTATCTAAGTTTTCTGTTGGCCTGCCCTGTTTATTCCTGCTGTTTTCTTTTTTCCTCACTCTCCCTCCTGCTGAAGCCAGCTGACCACCACAATCACCTGCTCCCGCCGCTCACACCTGCCTTCCATCTCCAATCAACAACAGTACTTCAACACCGGCTCTTCAAACCATCTTCGCTTGATTGTTGCTCCAGTCACGCTGGTGAGACTTGCTACAAGCCTCTTACTCCTCTAGCATTTTGTAGCTCTGTTTTATTTTTACTTACCTCCTTTTGTTTTCTTCCCTGCAGTCATTACCTCCACTCCCGTTCCCGTCTCCAGTCAGCTGGCTTCTCCTCTCAGTCCCCCTCCCACGGTGTCCTGCTTCAGCCTGTCTCCGCTCCCAGTTCCTGTGTCTCCTCGTCGGCTCCACGCTCCCTTGAGTGTCTCGCTCCCCGAGACTTCCACAGCCTCCCGTTCTCTGTGTTCCAGTCCCTTGTGTCTGCCTCCCCGCTTCCCTTCTCCCTCTTCAAATATCTTTTTATTTATTTTTGGTGAGTTTTTGGTTTGAGTCTTTCTGTTCTTCCCCTAACTTTTTTTTAAGTTTTTATTTGTTATTATTTAAACGCAGCAAAGGGCCACAGGTCGGACTCAAACCCGGGCTGCTGCAAAGGTCTCGGCCTACATGGGGCGCACGCTCTTACTGGGTCTTACTGTGACTTCAAGGTAAGTGAAGCTGTCTAAAGTTATTTTAAAAGGTAACCTGATATCCTCAAGTGTTAAACTGTCTAAATTTTGTTAAGGTTTAATTTATATCCAGAGATCTCCCAAAGCATTGCAGCACATCAAGAATTAAAGGAGATCGAAGTTTCAGCGTGAGAAACGTAGAGAAGGAAATCATCGGCATAAAGGGAGACATTATGTTCTGCGTTCCCTCTTTTTACGCCCAGTATGGATACATTATGATACAAAGTCTGGCACATGGGACTGCTGGGATTGGTTGAAGTTGCGGGAAACTCCAGTTATTGGTCAAATTTGCGGGTCGCACCAAAGTCATGGTGACTGGTTGAATTGGTGCGTTTTGGCATTGAGAGTACATTATGTTAAACAAGCATTGGATACTAAAAGACAAAACCCATCTGTCCAGGTGATATAATCCTAGGCAGCGCGTCCTCTAAACGGTTAGCCAGTACTTTGGCTAAAATGTTATAGTCTGTGTTCAAGAGAAGTGGGGTCTGTCTTCATGTTTTAATGTGTGTGTTAATCTACATTTATTGATAAATCAAACTACAGTAAACCCATGTACTTATAGGATGTGTTATCTGTTAAACATAAAAATGATGATCAGACTGGATGTGTTGGAAAATGCACTAACCCTATCACAATACAAAATGCTTGTATTTTATTTATCCATAGGCAATTCCTTAGCAGTTTTCATTTTATTTGAAATAATAAATAGTTATGCAACAACGCTTTCATGAATGGGTTTGTATAATATCGTACAAAGTTTTACACACTATCAGCTACAGAGCGGCAGTTGCTTGCAGTTTATGCTGCTACCGAGCTTTGTGACATGGCTACAGTCCTCCGTCACAGCTTGTTTAGTGGCAGTTAGTGAGTCCTGCGATACCGTCTATGATGCTCTGAGGTCAGTGGTAGTTGGTGGTTCGGTTACCAGAGACTAGCTGACCGCTGGTCATTTCAGCAGAGATGCAAGGAAAAAGTGAGCATTATGCGACGAAAGTTACAGTACCAAAACAACTAGTTAAGTGGGTTAGAAAAGTTTGGTTTTTATTAAATGTGTGCACCAATAAAATTGTATTCCATCTCACAGTAATTAGAAGTAGTGTGAAATTTTAGAGGGAAAGGACTGAATTCACACGTGTGAAATCTGTCCTTTACCCTCTATTTTCTGCCGGTCCCTTTCTGTGTGACTCCTCACGTCACTTGTGTCTCCTGCCAAAGCGTATCAAAATTTAAATGGTATACACCTTCTTTATTTTAACTGTGTTTAACTTTGTATCATTTTGGATTTGAATTATAGAAATGTGTAACAGTAAACGGTACATAAATGTTATATTATTTATACAATACTATTTTATTGTTACACTATTATTTTGCTAGGCGTTTATGTGGCTGTTAACTTGAGCTTATAGTAGTTACTAAAATTACTAGAGAACATGTGTATCTTTTGTGGTAATCACACTGTTCGATCTGGATCAGGTCAGATTTTGTTTGTGTTGAACAGTGCAACACAAAGCTGATCAAGACTGTCAGCTCCACACAACTCTCTGTATTTCTCAGTATGGCTGTGTTCAGAAAATTGAGTTGTCGGGTGACTTTTCCACGCAGAATATCAAGTTAATTTTCTCTTCTGAAGAGTCGTGCGTGCATGTGTATGTGTGTTTTTTTTGTTTGTTTTTTTAAATCCGGTGTCCTCCTTGGCTACTAGCAACTGTGTGTGAAAGGGTGGGGGCACGTGTGCGATCACCAAAGGCTTGTATCAGGCGGACGTGCCAACAGCGTTGTTGTCATTACTTAAAATTCCTCATGGGGAGACACCTGATGTAGATGCAGTCACTGACAATCTCATACTGTATTTGCTCCAGATGATTCAAGGAAAGAAGGAAGGTGAAGACAGGGCAAAAGTATTAATGTTCATTTGGCAAATTTATTAACATTTACAAGACCAAACCCTTTGGAGGTTTAAGTTCTCAATGTCATGATCCCAAGATACATATGGACTTTGTACTAGGAAGCTGGCAAGGTAAAGTCTGTTTAACGTACAGTTCAACTTTTTCACATGCAGCTCCTGCAAGTAATGTAAATAAGTTTAGGGTTGCAGTGCATATGAAATGGGCTCAACCTGTATGAGTTAAAGAAGTTTGCAAAACTGAAGGTAGAATAGAAAATGTCTTAAATGGCACAACTTAGATACACAATCTTGTTTACAGATCTTCAAATGCAGTTTGATGCCCCCCAAGGTGATTACAGCCCTGCTCTTGTAAAGTGGCATGAAACATTAAATGATATAGCATGTTTTACTTCTCTTTTTCTTTGCTTACTTCTTTCTGCTCTTAGGCTTATAGGCCAACAGTATTAACCAGATACTAGCCAGATATTGTGTCTTCTCCAAAACTTAACAATGGCAGTATGTTTCTTTTCTAAAAGAAAATATTCTGCCATTTGCTCCAGGATTGAATGTCTTCATTTGTGCAGTTTCATTAATTTCTGCTATGTTGTTAGTGTGTTTAAGGTCATTAGCTGAGTGTTTATAGTCTCCTTCTTTTCTCCCTTGAGTCATTCACTCCCCCACCCCATTCTGTATGTCCTCCACCCACCCAAACTAACCCATCCATCTGGGTCCTCCAAATCCCTCTTGGCCAGGGAGCAGTGGGGGTGGGCATTGCCTCTTTTCCTGTAATGAACTCCACAGGGACTGCTGTTCAGTTTCATCACAGCAAAAATTGCTCCCATGGAGCCCTGAACATAGTAAAAACAAACAAAAGTAAATTTCTAGAATTAATACACAAGTTGTTTGGTGCTTCCAAGAATCTATAGCCGACCCTTGTGGACTCTTCTGCTTCAGAGTATAGAGATATTTATATATTGCCAGAAACTGGTTCTGCATTTTGGGTGTAATATGAAATTTTCTTTTTTTTAGTTGGGGAGCATATAGTTTATTGTTGCTGTTACTGCCATACATCCCAAATCCCTGCATCCTTAAGTCCATCTTGTGGTGAAACATCTTTACTGCAGTTTGCTTTCACTGGGGAGTCCTTTTTTAAAAAAAAAAAAAAAAGAATGTCATATTCAACATATACTCAAATCATTTGGCTGATTATTTAGTTCACCAACTAATATTCTCAGACGTGCAAAAGAGAAATGTACTTTAACTTCTTGAGAAGAGTACAGGCCTTCCTCACTCTTTAAATACTCATAATTTTGAGATACTTTATAGAAAGGGCGTGTTAACAAAGTAGACAGCATGGAAGAAGTAGCAGAATAATCATTTGTCCCAGGTGATCTGAGTGTTCTGAGGCAGAAAAATGTTCCAGAGGACATTGACTTGCATGTTTTTTCCTGTTTTTGTTTTTAGAAGCTTGGAATATCAATATTTTTTTACACATTTGAAATAGCTTGTGGCGCAGGCTTGGCAATGGCAGCCTGAGCTTGAAACATTAGTTTGCTGGGAGAGAAGAATCACCAGGGACAGTCTCCAAACACAAGCGGGAACAGCAGCACAGTCCTCTTCATCATTTGAAAGCTGCTACTGTTTGAACTTGAGTAACTTTAAACGGGTTAAACTCATATTAAGAATTAAAGGGTTGTCTTGTAGGCCTGCTCGGTCTTCAAGTTAGAATATTTGTCAGCAGCTGCTCTCCAGGGGAAATGTTGAGGTTCAGGTAAAGAAAGACAGTCCCTGCAGTCATTTATCAGTTGGAAGCTACACCCAGCAGGCTGCAACTGGCGTCACTCAGCAACTGTTCCTGACACACTAACATATGTGGAAGCAGACCCACTGCACATAATAAGCATGTGTACCCATGGTGTAATGAGTGACTCTTGCTCTGCATGTCCTTAATCTGCAACCACCAGGCCAGCACAGGGGGGGCACAGTAAAGTACAAGAAGCCTGCAGTGAACTGAGCCAAAATAAAAAGCCAAGTGGCTCACTAAACCCGTCAGGGGCTCTTAAAAGGCCCGCACTGCTTCTCCCTTGGCTGTCCAGCAGCCCTACAGGAGGTTTATAAAACGCCATCCTGCAAAACAAAACTCGGATGCATCGGTCCAGCCTTCCGGAACAGGCGTTTTCACAAACTGTAAACTATTTGAAGCAAATGCTGTCTTAAATGTGTTCAAAAGAAACTTGATCCTTAGAGACACTTTACAGGTGGCCGGGGGTGTGTCAGATGTAGACAGCCCTCCACAACGCATGCACACACACCACGGCTGGTTTTTGTTTTCTAAAATGTGAGTCTTTAGTCACCTCCCCTCTGTATTGTGTGTTTTAACAGAAGAAATATAAAGGTCCCAAACACTAGCAGTGCATTGACATTACTTCCTAATGATGAGTATGATAATATGTAAACATTTATTGCAACATACAGTTAAAAGACGTTTAATGCAACATGTTTCTCTAAGAACAATCACTGCATTGAACAGCTCCCAATAACATCCACTAAATCCAATAAAACAATTTGCAACTTTAAATTAATGAGTGCATTAACACTTTGCTCAAAGTTGTTAATTTGCATAATGCAAATGTGATCATCTAAACATTTAAGGACGAGTGCAAATCAAATATTTAGAGCCTGCTGACAACACGCTAAATTAAAACCAGGTTTTATTTTTAGATGAATGCTGTTTCAGTCACATTTTATCATCTTGTGTTCTTGGACAAAACTCCCGGAGATTTTTTGGTGATAAACATCAGGCGGGTTTTATGTCCTCTTAAGTCTCCTATATTTCAACCGTATGCCAGACTTCCGAAAGGATTTCCCTCACTGTCATAAGCACATGTGCTCGGCACTAGTAAAATAAGAACTCTGGCAATAAACTTGCCAATGAGCTGTCCCCAAATAACCACATCTGTCAGCTCAACTTAAACAGGCCCTAAAGAGTTACTTTTAAAGATGAAGGGACCTCGCCGGCTGCACAGACAGTTCTTATCTCTGGCATGAAATAAAGAAAAAGTAGATATGCTAAAGGATGCCTTTTTTTCAAAATAAATTACCAAATTAGAAAAAACCCTGATTTGAGGTGCTTTATAAATTGATCCATCATGTTTTAATTGTTAAACCATACACTCATGTGACATTATGCAATACTGCACTTTTTCCTCTAATTACCTTGGTACTAGAACTGACTCGCCTTTTTATTACCAGCCAAGGTCAATTTAAACCATCACACACAACTTGAGCTTATAGGCAGTTCTGCATCTCACCTCATAACGGTAAAGCCCGGGACAATAAACAGATTTATTGTGTCAAATTTAGGCTGTGCAGTTTGCGTCTCAGGAGTCAACCCCTCTACCCCCTTATACCCATAGCCTTCCTCCTGAGCACACTGACTGCACCGCCTCTGAAATGACGGAAACAAAATGTCCTCCTTAAACTAAGCATTAAAGGCTGCTGACGAGTGAGCAGAGGGTGGTGGGGGTTGCTGTCAGCATATCCTGGATAAGTTTTGGACGTCAACTTTTAGAAGAAGCTTAAAAATGAGACTTAAGACGAGGCATTGTCTGTTAAAATAACAGTAGTCGGAGTATTACTAGCTGCACCTGAAAGACAGGCGAGGAGGCAGACACACAAAAAAAGGATAAAATAAAAACTTGGATCATCGTGAAATGCCGTCTGTTCTGGATATAA
This sequence comes from Percina caprodes, assembly GCA_013375575.1. Lineage (NCBI taxonomy): Eukaryota > Metazoa > Chordata > Actinopteri > Perciformes > Percidae > Percina > Percina caprodes. Next base: position 2,415,078 of record JABXJD010000004.1, on the reverse strand, counting down.
TCAATAGCTAAAGAAGAATCCAGTTCAGGGTTGTCTCTCATATTTCAATCCCTGCTCGTCTGTGATCAATAAAAGTGAGCTAAAATCAAAGCGGGCCCTCTTTACTATTGTCTATTCAACGTTAGCAGACAAAGACTGAGGAGCCTTTGATCGCCCTGTCTGCAGGGCCCTCAGCTAAACACAGACCCCATCCTCCCACTCCCACCCACCACCTGTGTGTGTGTGTGTGTGTGTGTGTGTGTGTGTGTGTGTGTGTGTGTGTGTGTGTGTGTGGAAAACATGCTTTTCACACACATAGAGTACACACACAAAACAAAAGCACTTTTTATAGGAATCACAGAGTTGTGTGCTGGCAGGTCCTTTCACGAGTTGCTCGCCACTGTGTTACACTGTGTGTTACACTGTGTGTTAACACTATGGTTACAGTGTGTTGTCCTGTGGCGTTAGTGTTGTGTTCTAGTATTTCCTATGTTAAGTTCTGCTAAACTGTCCTCTTCGGCGAGTTTTGTTCTCTTCTGTCTTGTCCTTTTTGGATTGATCTTTCTTTTGTTATATTCTGTCCTCCTCTGTTTTACCTCTTTGTTTCTGTCATGTCCTCTTCTGTTTTATTCTCTTTTGTCCTATTTGGATTTGTCTTCTTTTGTCCTTTTTGTTTTGTCTACTTCTTCCTGGCATGTCCTCTTCCATCTCTCTCTTTCTCCTCAGTTTGTCCTCTTCTGTCTTCCTCCTGGTCTTAATGTTTTCCACCTCCTGTGATGTTCTTTTCTGTATTCTCCAAATTTCTTTTGCTCTATCTTAACTACAGTTTTGTCATCTTTGATCTTTTATTGTCTTCTAGCTTTCTGTCTTCTGTTTTCTTTGATTTATCTTTTTTTGTCCTCCCCTGTCCCTATATTCCTTCTTTTTTTGTCTTCTTTATATTTGTCTTTTTTTGTTCCGTCCCCTTCTGTTCATTTGTGTTTTCTGTCCTAAATTACCTCTTTAGAATAAATCCCTGTCTTCTTCTGTCCTGTTCTCTACATTCTCTATTTGTTCTCTCTCATGTCCTCTTCTGTTGTTCTTTCCTGTTCACTTGTCTTTTGTGTCCTTGCTTGTCTTCTTATGGTGTGTCCACTTCTGACTTCTCTGCTGTCTTTGTTACCTTGCTACTGCCTTTGTTTTGTCCTGCCACTAACTGATTTGTCTTCCTCTGCCCTGTCGTGTCCCCTTGAGTTTTGTTCTCCTCTATGATCCCTGTTTTTTCAAGATTAATTACTTAATTGAGAAAATAATCTGCAGATTAAGAAACACTGAAAATAATCATTGCAGCACACATGTCCTTTTCTGTTTTGGTCTATGTCCTCTAAGGCTTTACTGTGTTTTGTTCTATATTGTCCTCTTCCGATTGTATGCCTGTCCCTCTAGCCTCTCTTTCCTGTGTTCTTCTATTTGTCCTTGTCTTTCTTCTTGCCTGTTTGCTCCTGTGTTTTGTCTCCTGTCGTTGCCTCATCTGTTTTCTCTTTTGTCCCTTCCTTTTCAGATATGTCTCCTCCGGTCTTGTCCTCTTCCATCTTTTTCTGTCTTGTCCTCATCTCTTCTCCGCCGCTACATTGCATTGTGTGTTCTTTGACAGCTCACCAAAGCAGCAGGACCCTTCGACTAAATGACTGACAGCTCCGCCGGGGCCTCCTGTGTCAGAAGAGGGAAGCGGAGGATCTGCTTGGCTTGAACATAAACACACAAACACAATCTTAAATGACCAATTAGTCGATTATTGGGAGAGTAAAACAGGAAAAACTAAATTAGCTTCACAAAATTGTATTCATTTTTTTCCAATCTTTTTTTGTGAGGGGAAATTTCTGACAGATGTATTTTATAAGCTTATGTTTTCTATGTAAAGTCTATGAAAAATAACTGCTAACTACAGCTGTCAATAACATGTTACATAAAACTGTAAAGAACAAGTAAAAGGTAGGCCTATACTGTATCTGCCTCTGAAATGTGGTGGAATAGAAGTATAAAGTAGTGTAATATGAGAATTGTCAAGTAACGGACAAGTACCTCAAAGACTCAGTGTAAGTAGGCCTACAGAACTTTAGTAAATATATTCTTTCCACAACTGCATTTTGTGTATATGTGACATGCGTTTACCAAAAGCTCTTAATTAACACCCCTGTCTCTGCTCCGTCACCATGACCAGAAAGGTAACTCTCCCCAGCCTTTTCTCAGCAGTCTGCCTGCTTGTTTGCTACTTGTTCTCTAACTTGCTCACCTGCCACATTCCTGTGTGGGTCTGTGGGAGCCCACATGTGATTGTTCGTTCTGTATGCTTGTTAAATGTGCTGTCACTAAGGAGTCGAGAACACAATTGGACAGGAAGCCAAATTAAAATTGTATACGTTTCCTTTCACAACCTGGTTTCGAAAAGGTGGAATCAAATGGCGTTTTATCAAAGAATGTCGCGAACGGAAATGTTTAGAAAGTCACGTCCACAGAGCGAGTGGGGGACTGTTTTTAGTCATTATTTATGAAGCGTGCCGCCAGGTCTAATAAACACTGAGATGTTATTCAGATGCCTCAAAATTAATAGACGTCGTGAACTTTATAACATTCCTCCGTTGCATTGTTGTGTACGTCAGAGTAGATGTTCGGCACAGAATAAGAATCATATGCATTTATGCAAGTGAGCAAACATGAGGCTGAAAGTGTGTTTTGTGAATTTGTTTAAAGGCCAATATTAGCATATAGCGACAGACAGGCCTGAATCCTGACTTTCATTCAAAATCCCAGGTCTACGCTGGGTTCTCTAGTGCCAGTCGATCGCTTCACACCTCTGAAATTTGAACGGAGGCGAACATGACGTGAACCTTTCACATCTGGGTGAAAGGTTGTAACCTTTCAGCCAGTAGCTCTTCCTGTATTGTGGTAGTGAAAGGGCCTTGGTGAGCGTAAAATGGGAAATATGAAGATAAGAAAAGTTAGGAACTCAGAGGCAGAGCAAGTTTTCCTCTCTCTACGCCTAATCTTTAAACCGAGTGCCCCCCACCACCCCCGTGACTCCTGATTAGTTTACAGTATGCTCCCAAATCAGCATAATAAAGCGTGTGATGAGGCTGATGAGATCTAACAGTCTGCTCTTGTTTACCCCGCCACAGCACCAGCTCCTTCTCTGTGTGTGTGTGTGTGTGTCTGACCCTGAGGCATCGAGTCACTTGATGCGTCTTGTATCTCTCAACAAACATCTACATGTACACACGTACACACACACACCCACACAACCCCCCACTGGTAGAAATCCTAGTTGTGCTGCCACATCTCAGTGGAGGCCGTGAAACCACATCCCCTTTAGGCTAGTCCTGGGGTGCATTTACTCCATACACACACACACACACACACACACACACACACACACTGACACATGCACACACCGAAACAAACACAAGCCCATAAATACATGCATGTGCACACACACAGACACACGCTATATCTTAATGAGAGAAGGAGATGGTACTATGAAGGCGACAGCAGAATGAAACCTACTCACCAAGGACTGACCTGTGGTTCAGGGGCGGCAGCAGCTCGGCGGGGAGCTCCTCTCCCAGCGCTGATCAGAGGGCTGCACCGCCGAGGCTGCTCACACTGACGGCGCTGGGAAAACCAACTGATTAAACGCCACAGTCGCCTCAGCTCAGCTGCTATATGGAAAGAAAGCTTCCTCTCTTTTATATTTTTTTTCACTTACTGTTTGTTTGTCAGTCTCCTTTGTTTTCTTTGTCCTCTGCCGAGACAGCGGTGCCGGTGGATTGGAGCTGTGAGCGTGAGGGATTTGTGCGTAATTAGCTGAAACGCTAACCCAAGCAAGCACAAAAAGTTACATTTTAAACTTTTTGAACTATGCTCCTTTTTTTAACGGTATTTCACTGACACTCTGCTTCACTTCCAAGATCAAAACCTTGCTTTATGGTAGAAATATATTTTATTTGAGTCTTTGGAGTACATGGACAGCAAAACAGCGCTGCCAACTGCAGTCCCATTAACAAGTTGTGCAAACTTACAATTGTGCATAGTGTGTGCATGAAATAAGTCATGACTGAACATATATGAATATATTGATGAAATGTTAACAAAGTGACAGACAAATTCATTGGATTCGCTTAAATTCTGTCTCACCCTGTACGTTATGTACTGCTATAGAAGCTCTTTCGTTTTTGCACTTTAATTTGGATAGTTTCTGCCCAAACTTTATTTGTACTACCTTTAAATCCATTGTTCTACTGCTCATTTTAGCCTAACTTATTATATATATCTATCTGTAAAAATTCTTTTTATAGTAATAGCCATCTGTATATATATATATATATATATATTCATAGTACATATTCACCCGTAAATCTTGTTCACAATACTTGTTATCTATATATTATATTCATAGGATAATCTAGCTGTAAAATTCTGTTTATAGTAGTATTCATTTCTATATTTATTCAGTACATATCCATCCTGCACTTATGAAACCGTTGTATATCCTGCATTTACTGCTATTGCACTTCTGGTTCAACCTAAACTGCATTTCTTTGCTTTGTACATGTGTAATGACAATAAAGTTGAATCTAATCTAATCTTTTGGTTTGACAGAGAAGCTCGGAAACAAAATGTTTAAATGTGCTGTATGTGTGAAGACTTTGGGCCACATGACGTCGTTAGAGAAATTAATCCGCTTAGTTAGGCTTACAATACTTTATACTTTACTTAGCATAACATGTTTATTACTTGACAATTTTGTAATTTGTTGGAGCTTCTAGTTGCTGAACAATAAAATGACCCAGGCTATAATTAAATTATCTCAGATGAAAGGGGTCATTTGATATGAGTGAGGGATGAGAGGTGGTCCACAGGAGACATGAAAGACAAAGCTTTGAGTCAGAGGTTGAGGGCAGCCTGGGTTCACTCGCCTACCGCACCTCTCCATTGGTAGCCAATTCACCGTTCTCTGGACCACAGAATAGGGATTGTCTCTCTGTGTTTGACCATATAAGGTGTGGATGTATCATTGTTGAATGTGGTGACATGCTGGCACAAAGGAAGGGTTAGAAGACTCTGCCCATTATCTGTGCCCTCTGGCCTAGTTGGGCGAGTCATCCAAGGATGGGCAGTGACTGTGCCAGCCCAGGGCCAGACTTTGCCCACTGCCAGCAACCTTGTGCCATATGTACAGTTTCAGCAAGCCTTTGTTGGTTTGTCTCAACAAAAGCTATTTTATGGAGTGCAAAAAGCCTTTCCTAATGGAAAAATTAAAATAAATTACAATCAATTCATTTGAAAAAAGATTAAAATGAATACAAAATACTGGGATATGACTTGAGTACAATGGTTTGCTGAGGCCAATGTTCAGTCCACTGGCCTCCACCCCACTGTACCTCTCGCCCTTGACTGCCACAGTTTGGCCAGGGGCTCTTCTGGCCGGAGTGACAGATCCTGGAAGGGCTGGAAGAAAGACAGGACAGGGGCAAGCTCACTGCCATGCCCTTGAATGACAGAGAGCTGCTTTAACAGACAGACAATAACCTTCCTTGCATAACCAGCCAAGTCAACTTTCCATTTATCTTCCCCAGTTTTGTCTGCCTATTTTATAATTTGAAAGTTAGCCCCTCTCATTTCAAAGTCACTGTCCACCCTTTGCTCCCGCTGTGACAGCCAGGAGAGAAGAGAACATCTTGAGGCAAGTGTGAAAGAAACTGAGCATTATCTCGCTGGGTCCAGCAGCAGCAGAAGCAACAAAAGGAAGAATAAGGAAGGGAAAGGGAAGGTACAAAAAAACGACTGGGCATGGGCAGCTTCAGCAGAGAGGGAAGCAATGGCTGGCAGCACAAAGAATGGTTCTCCTTCTGTTTTTCAGCTCCATTAATATATGAGCTCCAGCCTGCATATATCCTCATTCATTATTCATTAACCGACCAGGAACAACCGCAAGCGGGGAGGAAGGTGGGAAAGCAAAGGCCAGAGATAGTCCCAATCAGTCCTGGTTTAAATGACACTGAGTGACAGAGCCTGGGGTTTTATGGCTTGCTGTTCAAATGAGACACTGCGCTGTGGTAAAAGGTCCACAATGGCCTGCCGTTAATGACCAGCAAGGCGTAATAGAGGCTGCACCACGCGTAAATGCTGGCTGCCACACTGGGTAGCAAATCTGCCCAACTAACTTATCATAGTTCCCAACAGACCCTCTGTACATGACTCTCAAACAAACTTCATAACATACTGCTACAGTCAAAAAATAAGTCTGTCAACATTAAAATCTTTTCTGATGGTGAATAAATGTCATGAAAAGACCAAAAAAAGATTGTGTAGCCAAAGTCTGATATTCCTTTGTAAAACAGAGCACCAGTGGTGTCTAGAATCTATTAAAAACATATTTTTTATTCCTTATCGAAATAAACAGTAGTTTTTTTTTTTTAGTTGATCCCACGTATAGTACAACATTCTGCTACCGGAAAAACTTACTAGAGTACCAAATGTGAATTTATCCGCTGCTGAAAATAGTCCCCAACAATTGCGTTTACTCTTGTTTGAGTAAAGCAAAACATTACAGTACCCAACTGTTTAAGAAATGATTTAGTCTTAATATTTAAAAAATATTGAAATCTTCAGGAGGGACAAATACAGTGTACAATAGTGGAATAGGAATATAATCAGGGATTAACTCGGGCCGGGGCGGTCCTAGGGTCAGCTGCGGCACACAGGCCTACTCGATTCTACGTCATCAGGAGACACTTAACTTACTCTAGTCCTAAATGAGGTGATTTAAGAACTTGCAAACCACAGAACTTTCTTGGGCTTTCCTTTTTTCTGTCAGTATGTTTCCTTAAAAGCTACCTAGCAGTCTAGGTTGCGGTAATACAACGCTGGTTGCCACCTGCCATAAATATTATATATTATAAATAATATACTGTAGTCTATGCGCACATATGCACAGATGGCAACCCTGAAACCATAGAGGCCTGCGACATAACCAATCCCAATTTAACCCCTGAATATACAGTAGGTAAAGACAAATCTAAACCTGTAAAAAAAAATGGGTAAAAAGACATTGACAGTCTTTTGGTCTTTTCATTGGATTTTAACAAAAAGAAAAATATGGACTATCACAGGCTTATCCTTTAACATTCATGTTGATATGTGAGTCCCCAAACTGAACTAAACTACAATGTTAACAGAACCTATCAATTGTACAAAATGTTTTATTCTTTGGGAAGTAAAACACTAAATCAGCTGTGTTCCAGTATTCTGTTCTAAATCCTGTTTTATACAGTTAATATTGATACAATTCTTTTTTGCCATTGTGTGCTTAAACATTCTTGAATTGAACTGAATTTGATGCTCAGTCAGATCAGTGAAACCACTGTCCCTCAGGCGCCGATGTCACTTTAAAAATGTCACACGCCTACCAGGATCATTGTTCAGAGATTAGTGAACAAAAATGAAAAACAAGCCTTAAATGAATATGTTACAGTAAAAGGGAATTCTAAGCAGAATGTATAGTAAGCATTTTGCAAAAGATTCAAAAATATTTTATCATCTCATGGGGCATCTGGTGAGTATGTGAGTATGCCTTCACTGTGTGTGTGTGTGTGTGTGTGTGTGTGTGTGTGTGTGTGTGTGTGTGTGTGTGTGTGTGTGTTTTCCTGAAGTCTCAGAAATGGTAATGCCCTTAACCCCAATGCAGAGAAGATTTAACAGTTGGTATTGACTTTGTGAACATTTACCATTGAGGATTCAGACTATTCAATTCTATTTCAACTGAGGGCTGCAGACATAGAGGGAGGAAGTCCCTGGGCTCCATGTTGCTCACACACAAACACACACACACTTGCTTACACACACACACACACACACACACACACACACAGATTGTGTGTTGAATGTGTTATTCTCCAGTGATATCGACTCAATCGGATTTTAACCCCTCTCTGCTGGAGCCTTACAGAGACAAATGCTCTCAACATAACAAAGGCTGTGTGTGTGTGTGTGTGTGTGTGTGTGTGTGTGTGTGTGTGTGTGTGTGTGTGTGTGTGTGTGTGTGTGTGTGTGTGTGTGTGTGTGTGTGTGTGTGTGTACTTTTTGGATTGTTGTTTCAGATGTACGGCCCTTTGAATAGCCACCACACGGGACTACAAATGTGCCACTTGTGTCAATATAAATCAAAATAAAACTTTAATTCATGTTTCATGTTCATTTTTATACCTTAAAATCCCCACTTTCCTGAAAGAAATGGTTTGAGAAATAAGCATATTTGCTTGCTAGTGAAGTGTTTCATGACAAGATTGATACCAACATCATATCCGTCCTTTAAATATATGGCTACAGCCAGCAGCCGGGTAGCTTAGCTTAGCAAGCACAAAGACTAGAATTGGGAAATGACCAGCTTGGGTCCGCCGGACTTTCCTGGGCCGAAGCAATAACTTCCTGGAGTATTGCTGCCTGGCAACTGTTCCTGGCCAAGAAAAAGTCTGCACATAATGTCATTTTCGCTTTGTGGTTGTTTTTTTTACAGATTAAAGAAACAAGATAAATAAATGTTCATTAGTGAGCTTTAGAGGTGCTGGTAGGCTGATTTGGTTACAGTTGGACAGACTCAGACTAATTTTTCCCCTTTTCCTGTCATTGTGCTAAGCTAGACGGGATGAAGCCTTATGCTGTATTAAAGGACAAATATGAAGGTTCTATAGTTAAATCTCCTCCTGAAAGTAAATAAGCATAGGAAGCACATAAGCACATTTCCTGAAATGTTTCCTTTCATTTTTGACTCATTTTATGGCACAGTTTAATTAATTTTTACTCTTTCAATGCCTTCTTAACCATTCTTTGTTTTTTACTCCTCATTTTTCTCATAGAACATTCTGTGATTTTCTGTTCTTAACCATTTTTCAGTCTCTGGCCTGATCTTATACCCTACCCATGCTCTCTGAGGATTGATTCCATGCAGCCACACATCCTACCAGGACACCCCCCTTCAACCACCCACCCACCCACATCATTTATACATGTGAGCATTAGGACTTGTCACAGCCTCTCAGTCAGGCCCTTTGTCAGCCCAGGCCATAGATTCTCATTAAACGGGTGAATCCCCAGTCCCTGACACTTTGGCCATCACATGTCCACTCTGCCATCTCTCTACCACTGACCATTTGTCCAATCCAACTGGACAGATATATAGTGAAGCGACTGCTATTGTTTGCCCCCAGAGTGCTAGGGTGGCAGTTCTTCACAGCTACCATATCATACTGGCAAGAACTCAGTTTTAAGCTGCTGAAAGAATACACAAAAATACCTGTTCTGCAATTAGTCAAATATTCCACCCAGAGCCAAAAAAGTATATTGTATGTACATCTGTGTATCTCTGCTTACTGTAACTTGACTGGACGATTGGCTAATCAGTTTAACCAGTGGTCAAACACGGTCAGGAGATAGGCAGCGCTGTGTGGTCACTAGATAAGAGGCGCTACTCCTCGAAGGACGAGCTAGCTGCCTCGTTAGTGCTGGGTCAGTGAACTGCCGTACAGATTTATAAATGGCCACTCAAAGCCCAGAACTGTGTGTGTGTGCGTGTGTGCGTGTGCATGTGCGCGTGTGCGTGTGTGTGTTTTACTGAAGGCTCACTGTTTACCGCAGTTAACCACGTCCTCTTAGCGTGTCTTTTCAAGGGGGAAATGTTTAATAGGGATGTTTGTATACCAGCTGCTGAAGTTTTTCTCCTTCTGCTGGGGCTGCACACATGCACTCCTGAGGGGCTTTGTTGCAATATTGAAGCAGGTAAATATCAGCGGCGTACAGTATTTAGTAGCCCTGAAAAGAGGAGTCCTCACACTCTTTCAGCCCCTTGACCCTGTGTCTTTCTCTGTACGTTTCTCTGTACGCATGCACACGCACTGTGTGTGTGTGTGTGTGTGTGTGTGTGTGTGTGTGTGTGTGTGTGTGTGTGTGTGTGTGTGTGTGTGTGTGTGTGTGTGTGTGTGTGTGTGGCAGCAGAAAGCAGGATCTCCTGGGAGGGCCCGGATGCTGGATCAGAAAAAGAGGAAAACAAGAACGGAGAAAGAGAACAGGGATTGGAGAGAGATATATTGTGTGTGTGTATGTGTGTGTGTGTGTGTGTGTGTGTGTCTCTGTGTCTGTGTGTGTGTATGTGTACGTGAAATGTATACAAAAATGGATGCATCATCCACCTCCTGCTGCATCAGGTATTTGTTTGGCATATGGAAATCTCTCTCACAGCCACATACAAACATATAGGATATGTTTGTTACATATAGGATATGTTTGTTACATATAGGATATGTTTGTTACATATAGGATATGTTTGTGAGGTGAATCTGCGGTAGATTTAGATTTATACAGTAATCTTAATGTCGTGTGTATTTATGTATATTTTATATTATACATCAACATTTAAAGGCAGCAGGAGGGCAGGATCCACCACATTTCTTTACTTCAGTTTCAATGCACCAGATCTGTCACTACATGGGGGGTAGAGAGAATGTCATGTAGGAGGTATGTCTTTCTTCATCGTATCCATCCACATAGTATTTTAATTGGGGTTTCTCTCCTCCACAGAAAAAAGAGAGGGAACAGAGGTGAGAGGTGGAATGAATAATGAAGGGATGGAGGGGAGAGAAAATGTGCTGCTCTGGGTTTCCATCCTCACCTCCCCAGCTATGCCATCTCACCATTGTGGCTCTCCAAATGACAACACACCAACACACACATCTACGCACATGCACTTCAGCTAGCCCTTAGCGGTGTTGTAACTTGTTTGAATTGAGCCTTATTGAACAATGCAGCGGACATTCCTTCTGTGTTGGATAAGGCTCCCTCATAGAAACATAATAATACTGCTAAACCCAAACCGTCTCCCAGTGACTGTCAAACACTCTCTGAGCGATGGCCAAACTGATTGAGCCTAGGAGATGGGACAGAGAATGTCTGCAGATAGAGGGAGTGTGTGTGTGTGTGTGTGTGTGTGTGTGTGTGTGTGTGTGTGTGTGTGTGTCTGTAAATATGGGTGTGCATGAGCATGCAAGAGTGTGTGCGTGTGTTGTATGTTGATGGTTGATGTACAGGTCTGGAGGGCAAACGCTCTAGGCTGCTCTCGTTAAGAACCTGTCAGTCATCGGTAGAGAGGAACCAAAAGCAGTCCAAATCGCAACACTGAGCGTGTGTGTATGTGTGTGTACACATGTTTGTGTGTGTATAAAATGCATTCAGCCACTTGGCTATTCCAAAAACAAGTAAGGAGAGAAATATGTATGAAAAGGGGAACAGCTGTGGTGCAACATGAAGCCACACTGCCCTCCAGTGGTTTTGGTTTGCTTCACCATCACAGACATGTGACACTGTTAACGCAACCTGAGGCCTACTGCTTAATTTGAGAGAGAAAAATATATACACTATATATATTCTATTATAGAACTGAAAGATATGACTTAATGTAAACAAGATTCCCAGTTGAGAGGATGCACGACTAAAGCTTGACAGTGTTACAGTGTGCAATGACATTTTGTTTGCACTGAAGAGTGCAGACAGGAAGGAAAAAAAGGAAGTGTAAAATAAGTTGTTCTTACTCTAATCCCACTGTTCACTGCCCTTCTAATTCATACATATTATACATATGTCTTATGTCTTCATTCAGTTTAATCAAGAATAGCAGAGGTCAAAGGCCTGTGTGTCGATGTCGGTGCAATGTTTCTGGATTTGTGTTATAGTGGAGGGCTTTGGTCAATATGTGTTATTTATTTATTAAACAAAAACAGTGTTTTGAAGACTGCACTGGGTTGATGCATTTTGTTAATTTCAACTGGTGTTTGTTACTGAGAATTTTTTTAATCAGTAGGAAGAGTTGAATAGTTAGTGCTACTGCATGTGCAAAATAAGATGCCTGTCAAATTCATATTTCTTTATACAATTCTTTTTATATCTTGTTCTTACTTGTGTGGCTTAATGTGTAACAAACACTACAACTTTTATGGTTTTCATCATCTTTGACCCAACTTTATTATCATTTACTTTTCTCACCCTAACGTTATCACTTTCTAACAGAATTAGGGTCATAAGAAAAATGATTGTCTGTATCTGGTAAATACCTGACATTGATTAATTGATTTAATCTTTCAGTTTACTCCAAACTTCATCACAAAAGATTGTATTATAAGTAAAACATATCAGGATTGCCATTAAATAAATTATTGTTAATGATTTTCATATATTTGGATCATAGCTACCATCTTTATAATGCTCAGAAAAGCATATTAAAGTTGTTTAAAACTTCTGTTGAGCCAACAGCAGGCACATGTTGAAAAGGTTGAATTGCAGAATGACAACATGTGAAACCTGTAACCCACTTACAAAGTGTGCACTTTGCAAAGAGTGGAGGGAAAATTGCGTGCATTTGGGTGTAGTGCACACACAGGCATGTACATGCATCGTTTTGCAATCCATTTTCATCACACCTCCCTGTGGTCACAGCTGTGACTGCACAGAGGAACTGACAGCACAAACTTCAAGAGATATCTTGATCTGCTACCTCCCTCCTCCTCTGTCCTTACTGCCATTGTAACTAGCTAAAGACATTTACATTGATTAGTAGAGAGAAGAGGGGGGAGAGAAGGGATATGACATGAGAGGAAAGCAGAGCATACAAGAGAAGGAGACAGGAGAGGAAGCTAGATAAAACTTTTGAGCAACAGCCCAAGATTGTAGAAATTAAAGTGAAAAAAAAAAAGAAATTAGGGAAGCTGTGACATAGTTTCTCATCTAAACCACACCCCCTTCCTCAACCACTACATAAACATCCAAAGCTTAAAATGGAGAGACTTTTACTGTTAACACCACCAAACATGTTAATTATCATCATGCAGTAGCTGGTAACCAATGAAAACTACGTGCCTTCATGTGATTTACATGTGATATTTACATTAGCTGAGGAGGTTTTCGTTACTGATACTGATACTTTTCAATTCTTTACACATTTGTAATAGCATTGGGAATCTACCAAATCTAAGTTAAGATAAGTAATTCCCCTTAAAATGTAACCAACCGAAGGAAGTTCTGTTATGTGGGAGGAGAGACAGTCTAGTTTCCCTTTAGCTCACAGGTTTCTTACTGATTGATGTGAAATAAGAAACTGCTAAAAAAAAGAGCTCATCTGAGACTAGCCTGGGTTAATAACTAAATTATAACTGTAAATGTGAATACAATAAGAACGTAACATCATTTTGGTTTGAAAGCTTGTTTCTTTTAAAGTACAAGCTGCTTGTATCATAGTGTACATTGGAAACATTGATATGTTTGTTATTATGTGTTTTCACCTGCCTACACATCACACTAAAATATATTGTATTATACTTTATTGGCCTGCAGTAAAAAGTTAAAAATTTTTTTGAAAAGGGGCTGGAACTCTTGATCTTGTCTCGGATCCTGCTCACCACTACTGTTTGCGCTAGGTGAAATAGCAGTGTGCATCATGATATCCAGCATAAGAAGAAACATTTGGGCCTCAGATAATAGTAACTAATAATAGTTAGCAGCTTTTATTTCTCCTCCAAAACGGCTGCTTTCACCGTAACATTATACTAATGTAATGGAATACCCTACCACACAAGTTGATGGGATTGGTTCCTTAGGACGCTCTCTTTCTCTCTCTTCTCTCTTTCTTTCTCTCTCTCTTTCTCTCTCTCTCTCTCTCTCTGTCTATATCTCTCTATATCTCTTTCTCTCTATCTCTCCCTTTCTTTTCTCACTCTCTCTCTTTGTCTCTACCTCTCACTCTCTCTCAGGCAAAAGAAAGTGTAAATGAGTTTTAAATGTCAACATCATTAAAGTCCCACACAAAGTTTGTTTCAGATTTATCTTGTGAAAAGAGGAAGGTTTTTCTGTGCTCATATTACATCTCAGTGTTAAAAGGGCAGGATTTTATTACATGACAACTAGTTTGGAAGCCAATTGTGGTCCAATCACAAACTTGAAGCATCAAGCACGTATTAAGTATGTTGAGAATGGACTTTTCCGTGAAGCAGGAAACATCTCGTGTCTAGCAATTAAAGCTTTGAAATGAACAATATTTCCATATTCATAGATTCTGAATTTTTCAATGAGGGAGAATGAGAAGATTTTAAGAATGTGTACATAACTAGGAATTTGAACTTTTTTTGTGGGAAAACCATATGAGGCACAATTTGTGAGCCTTTTTATGTCTTAGTAAAACATGTCTGGAGGGGAACTTAGGATGAATCCTAACAGAGAACTGATTACCAAATCTAAATGTTCAAACCCAGGTTGGAAAAAAGGGGCACAATTGATGGTCAGCAACTAAAATCAGTAAAAAGTTAGGAAAAGATTGTATTTAACCACAACCTTTCCCTGATCATGGAAAAGATTGTGGATATAAAGGTGACTAATAGTATGAGACAGAATGTAAACCCATGCCAAGCGTTGAGGTCAAATGCTAAGTCACCCATGCACGAGACCAACGTCACATAGCATTGACATTAAACACAGTTATTGAATGTACATTTCTAATTAGGAAAACTGTCATAATTTATAGGAGACTTGTGTGTAAAGTAAATGATGGGAGGAAATGTTTTTCTTTTTTAAAGTTTGATGGTATTGATAAATATGTGTTAACATGATGCAAAGAGACCAAAAAGTTCCTGATTGAGTAGATTTGGTGTCATGTTGAGTCTCAATCTTGTGCAGCATTAAAGGACCGCAGCTTTCTCCAGGCCTAATAGATTGTGTCATTCAGTGTTTTGTTTTTATTGTTTCTTTGCCGAATGACGTACAGTACTAACTGATATCATAACGCAAAAATGATCATCGTTTTAATTTAAGCTCAAGCCAAAATGTATGACAGTGTTACAGGGAGATACAGTGGTCTACTGAGTCATTTGGCAGGTCATGTAACTTCTGTTTTCAATTTGTGGATGGTTAAAGACAGAGAGAGGCTCAATTGGGCAACATTGTGTCATTTTATTGTGTGATTCAGACCAAAGAAAACGTCAACATGTCAACTTGTGGATGTTGTCTCGATGACAAGGACAAATAAAGTCTTGTTTGTGTAATATTGTATTAAATATTGTTTCAACATTAAATATGGTAAAACTTTGTAACAGGGAGAAAAACAGCTCAGTGTGTCATGGGGTAATGACCAATTTATTTTTTCTCAGTGGCACATTTCTGTTCACTTCAGTTCCCACCTGACACTGAATCTAGAACCGCTCCTGAACAGCTGATCATTTCTGGCACTTTTGTTAATTTTCAAGTGCTTTTTTTATTATAACTTGGGCAAAAGTCTTGTTGCATATTTGTTATGGAATGATCTGAACCTACACTATACCTTTGTTCCTCTTTTCTCTCTCTCTCTCTCTCTCTCTCTCTCTCACTCACTCATATATGATTGCAGTAATGAGCAGTTGCTTAGTGGCATGCAAACAAAAAAGTACTGGGGCAACCAGCAGTGGCAGCTAGGCACTTGTGCTACTGTGTGCCATTACAAAGTGACTGCAGAAGATAAATAGAGATAAGCCTGTGTTAATCCCAAGAGGGGAAATTTAGATAGAAATAAGTACAGATACAGAGAATGGTATTAAATAATAATATAAGGTGAAATGTAATGATATAGTATAACATAATGTACAGTACAGTAGCTAAATGATAATGTCAGCATGCAGACATGCTAACCCTAATGCTAACATCTGCTACTCAACACTAAACACAAGGTACAACTAAAACTGATGGGAATGTCAGTAGTTTTGCAGGTTTTGGTCATAAATTGATGGACCTGATGGTAGTGGTGTATAAAAAGTCCAAAGATCACCATAGTCAGTATCCTCAAAACTTGAAGGCACTTTATATGTTGAGATGTTTCAGTCTGGAAGGGCAGGACTGACTGGCCAACATTGCCATCCCAAAAAAAAAAAAAACCTACAATTTGAAAGTGTCCATAATGGCAATGAGGCTTAAAAAAATAAAAATATCCTCACACCCTTAAACTCATTTAAGTGCCAGAAATGAAAAGGGTTTATTCTCTGGGGTGCATGAATTTACTATTCAAACTTTCATAGTAATCTGATTAGATTATATTTGCTACATGCAAATTGTGGGCTGATTGTAATGAAAGAAAAAAGATGGGGCCTTGACTAACCATTATTAAAAAAAAAACAAAAAAAAAACATGTTGCCCTGTTTGCCATTTATGAACCATGTCAGTGATTGGTCAACAGCAGGTGAAGGTTCCTCTTTTTACAGTAGTAAAACTCACGTAAATCATTTCTTTATTAACATAGCATTTAAATTTTGTTCATAAAGCGAGCACGTCATGATTGGAACATAAGGTTTCTGTAGGTAGTATCTAATGTTTTAAACATTAATGAAATACAAAATATGTATATTATAAAATGTCCATTATAAAATGTCTTAAAAAAGAAATTATATATTTATACGCAAATAAAAAAAAAATGTATTGGCGCTCTACCTGAGGACATAGTAATGTTTTCCATAACAGTTTTTCTTGAGTAAGTTGTCATGATGTCATGAAGATGATTGGATTTAGAAGAATTTAATTGAGTTGCATCATTCTGTACAAGAAGTACTTCTATGCTTGTATTCTTTTTGCAAGAGCACATGCAGTCAAATTATGGCAGCAGCCAAAGGTGCAATCATTCAGCAATCTATTCTCCCTTTCTGAATAAACTATCCATCCAAACAGTAAACAGTAAGTAGTTTTTAGCAGTATAGCTTGGTGGATGGATCTGCTATAAGGAAAATGTGACTGGTGCTCTACTGTTAGTTAAATGTCAAGGTGTGGTTTTCAGGGTTAAGACTATGTTGATATATATGTATGTCACACGTTTTTGAATTAAAGAAGCATCTTGCTAATCTAATATTACGATAATTCCATATCTGGTAACTTGACAGAATTAAAAGACAGTACATGCTTTTAAAACTGAATAAAGTTTATTTTGAATTGCATTAACTTGATGCTGCTTGCTCAAGAGCCACTTCCTGATTACAAGAACCTATACTCTCATAAGTGGAAATAACCAAATACCATGTGTTTCACTGGTCCATATTTAGAGCTTAATACTATAAATGTGAGCTCTATGTCGGAAACGCAAGACATTCCTATTGGGTTTCAGGGTTTCAGGGTTTCAGGGTTTCCTGTGTTTTATCTGTTTTTATTTTTTAAATGTTTCTTCTGTTTTTTTATGGGTTTTATTTTCTTTTAACTGTTTTTATTGTTTTTAACTGATTTTGTGTAAAGCACTTTGAATTGCCCTGTTGCTTAAATGTGCTCTATAAATAAAGCTGCCTTGCCTTGCCTTGCCTTGCCTTGCCTTCAAACTTATTTCCACAGAAAAATACTATGACTTAGAAAGAAAGTCGCCATTGTGCAAACACTTAATCTCTTCAAAATAAACACAAACATTATTCAAAGGTTTGACATGATTCATGTGTATGTAGGGATTAATATCATGTAGACTTCATCCACTATATGTTTAAGTAAAAGCCTCTACCAGCCCAGTGTCTAACTGTCTAAACTAAAGAATGTATTATTTTCATATAACTGTGTATAATAGCTGACTGTGTTTCATACAGATTCACATCAGCTCACCATCAAGTGTGTGAGTCTCGCTCCCTTAGGAGTTTCTGTACTCCTCTCCTTCTTCTTTTATCCCCAATTTTCTTGTGTATGTAAACAGAAGTAAAGCATTTTTGGCTCCAAGGCACAGCATCATGATCAAACAGTGTGCACAATCAATGACTTTGAAGAGATCTAACATCACTTATAAATGTATTTCACACAGAAGGAACAGCAGAAATTAAGAAATTCACTTCTGGAGCCAATGGCCGCATGATTTCTGTCTTTAGATAGGGGGGGGGGGCATTTTTTTCTTGCACATCGCAGTGCTAGCTCCTTGTGAGTCTTCGATTACATGGCCGAGCAACTCAAGGCCTGTAAGTTTTAGAGCAGGGAGGAGTCAGCGAGAAAGAAGAGGAGCTCTGAGAGGTTTCACTAGTGTATGTGTCTTGTCTCTGATGTAAAATGTTCTCATCGAGTCCGATTTTGTTTAGCCTAACAGAAGCCAACTAAACAAAAAACACTTGTAAGCCTCCATTTATGTTAACATCACCATTTTCTTTTATTTCTCTGTCTGTTGATGTAGTTTAACTGTGAATTTGATAATAGCAATGCATTAAGCATGTATCTACTAGCCTAATGTGTCAAAACCCATATACAAAAACTTGGCACTTAAGGTAAACACTCATTTTTCACAAGTCAGAGGGTTTAAACACTTGAGCAAAAGCAAGTGAAGATTAGATGTAAGAAGACTTCCTGTTCTTGGTGGCGCAGCTGAAATGAAGCTTCCTGTCACCAAGTGTTAAGGTAAAGGCAGGCGTGTGACTTTGACTTGCTTGACTTGAAACTAGAGGCAAGGTTTAGGGTTTGGGGAACAAGACCAGGAAGCTGCATCCACTGATAAGACAGAAAACGTATGTAGTTTAAAATAATGTGTCTTTTACAAACATTTCTCTCTTAGAATTGAGTTTAGCTGCGGCTTTCCGTGTGAATATCTGCCTGTTGGTGCCCATTAGGACTATACTGTATGGTGTGTGGCCGTACACACCCTAACTCCTGGATATGGCAGGTCTCTGTGGTCTAAAGATCTTGCTGCTCTGTGCTGGGATCATCGGTTTGGCCAACTGTAAGTAACTATCATTTTCTTCTTTAGGCCGGAAGGTGTTTTATGAAGTTGTTTCCTTGTGTCTTTCATGTGAAAGTTTTGAAGAAGAAAAGAAATCTGAAAATGATACAAAACATGATAGTGATAGCCAACTGTAGGTGACAAGGTCTTTTATTGTAAACTCTTAACTACTGTTTTTGAAAATGTAGCATATGATTGATCTTGTTTATGAGAACATGTAAATGCTTTCCACGCCTCAGATAGAGACATGAATCTGTCAGAGCAAACGCTTGACAATTTGCTCCTTTGTTTTTAACTAGAAAACATCACCACACAAAATAAAATAATTTATATTAAAAACTGAGGGCAGAAATGACAAGCTACAGTATATCATGTCTTTGAGTTGAGCCTCCGTTTGTGCTACTTCACGTTTAGACATTACAGCGCACACTTGTGATGTGAGAAGTTAAAAAGTGACAAGTTTGTGAGCCCCTTTGGCAAATGAATAAGCAGTTATGTTCAATCAAAGACAGAGTTTAATAAGAATACTCTCTTTAAAACATCTTTCATTCTTTCTTTCATTTGGTACAAAGCTATGGGAATTTTTGCAATTTCTGTTCTGCTTAACATTGTGTGCGTGTGTGTGTGAGATCGTGCAAGTGTGTGTATGTGGGTGGGGGGGTTGTGTCTGTCAGAGATGAGAGGTTTTTTCAGGGTGTGTCCCTGCAAGCTCTTCACTTCAACCCTAGAGGCTGTGGGTGTTATGATACACATCTGAGTGTGTGCGTGTCTGTATGTGAGTTTCTGTTTGTGGGGTTGTGTGTCTGTGTGTGTGTTAGTGCGTGCATGCATGCATGCATATATGCGAGTGTTAAGTCAGACTCAACTTACTGCCTCTTGCATCACTCAAAGTTCTACTACTGTTCAGCACATCAAATAAATTCTGCTATTTTCCGCTAGGATGTCTGTACACATGAGCTGAAATGCTCTATTTATTTCATTCTGCTATTCGTAATGTCAGTCAGGGTCAGTATTTGTCATTCTTAGCTAGTGTGCGAGGTGAGTCATTATGGTACACCCCATCAACATTTCAGCATTTCGTATACAGTATATATATATATCCTCATTTTTTGCATCGATTGCGTTTTCCATTGGTCATGCATCTTTTTTTTAAATAATGAAAACACTGAAGAGTAAGTCGCAATAGTTTATAATAGCTATGAGGCTATGTTTTAAATCATTTTGTGCTTATTTAGTCATCTTAACATAATAGCATACAGCCAGTGGTGGATAGTAACTAAATACAGTTACTCACTTCAGTATCATTCTTCAGTGATCATTCTTTTACAGTGTTTGGCTTTTAGTTGTAATGAAAGGTTTTTACAAAGTGGTATTGCTTCAATACTTTTACCCAGTGCAGAAAGAATAATTCAGATGCTTTACTTAAGTAAAAGTAGACAGAAATAAAATATTCCACTACAAGTCCTACATTAAAATCCTACTCAAGAAAAAGCTGAATGTCCTCAAAATACTAAAATTATAGCATGCTGGTTCTAGAAAAAAGTGACAAAACTAAAACTTTGCTCTAATTGTCGTTCTTTGCTACTTTTCTCTTACATTTCTCAAAGATCACGTGGGAACCAAATGAATTTATTTAAATTAACTGGGTGAGAGCAACTGTGACCCATGAGGATGCAAAAGTATAAAGCTTTCTTTAACTGCAGGAGTTGTGTGATTAAATGAAATGTTGACCACTTCCCTGTTCCATTCTGAGTTGTCTTCATTTCCTGGCAGAGACAGAGACAAGTATAGGCCTTGAGATCTCTTAAAAAATAGGGGAAGTGCAGTGCCAAAATGAAGAAGTGAGGTCAGAACTGTTAAGCATTCTGCACAATTTCAGCTGTGTTGGAGGTGGGCTTGTCAATGCAAAATAAGAGAACAAAGTGAAGGCAGATAAAAGGAAATTGATGGTGAACACTGATAGAGAGAAAACTGATACATGAGAGAGAGAGAGATATATCACTGTCGATTTCTTTACCAAATGTCTGTCAAGTAAATGGATTCAGAGATAGGCATGTGGGGGCATTTGAGCTCTAGTTTTCACACTAAACTCCAACTGCTGTCAACTTTGCACTGTTGAATTTCTTCTCCATGGTCGCCCTGTCTCCTTTCCTCTATTTTACATTGTTTCTGTCAAACTTAGACAAATCCTTATGACCGTGAACAGGCCGGGGTTAGAGTATCACACCTTTGTTTCACACTCTGCCCTGAAAACACTGGATAAGAAAATACCCAAACAACCAATGAGGCTTCACTTAAAACTAGTTTTAAAAATAACTTCAAAACTTAAGCTTTGGCTGAAACAAACTTAGTTATGATCAAATATTTACTTATCAGCTACTTGAAATATTCATAAAGCATGATTGGATCTTTCAAACCTTTCACTGAAACAATTCAGTCACCACAAAGTATAAAGTGGTAAATGTCAGAGTGCAGAGAGCAAGCATCTCTGCTCGATATAGTGAAACAAGAGCGCGCCAAACCACATCCTGAGACTCATTGTTGGACTGCCCCCCCCCTCCATCACCTCATTACTCATTGCTCTCTGCTATATTATAAAGAACAAATGGACAAAAGAGCTAAGACATGTCTACAGTAAATCCATTCTTAAAATCAGGATTGTAGTACTCACAAAGCCAAACTCAACTCATAAGCCTTTTTTATTACATGTTTTGATACTAACGTAAAGTAATAACAGAATTCAGAGTTTGAAAAGCACCAAAACAATTAATTTATTAACTAATTATTTTTGTTCATACTTAGTGCACACACCTTAAATATTATTTTAAACAATATTAAGTGACGCTGTCATTTCTAATCACTAAGAACAAGGATATAATGTAAGAGGTAAAGTCCTTTTGTGCTTCAATATGAGCTTGTGATCTATCCAAACTGAAAAACTATAGTGTAGGATTGTTTTAGCTTTTATTGCAAAGCAGGAAACAGCGGTTTGCCTTCTGAAATAGCAAGTGTGGATCTTTGCTGCATTGTCATAGCAACCAGGTTGTACAGCGCTGCCTCATAGAGAACTAACGATGAAAATGGTGGCTTTCCTCTTTGTTGACCTGATAATGCTTTGGCCCTGCAAGATAGAGTTTTAACTGTCAGATAAAGTCAGCACCTTACATAAAGAATACACACAAAAATCATAGTTTGTTGATGTTTTTTCTTTTTTTTGTCTTTATCTGTATATTCTATGCACGCACTGGACTCATTTGTGAAAAAAAACTACAATGATTTGCACATTTTCTCTGTTTACAGGCCAAGTTAACGATCCACCTGAAAAATCAACAGATCAAGCACCAGCTCCAAATAAAACAAGTGAGTGGCAATACATAAATA
Source organism: Percina caprodes (assembly GCA_013375575.1). NCBI lineage: Eukaryota > Metazoa > Chordata > Actinopteri > Perciformes > Percidae > Percina > Percina caprodes. The sequence continues at coordinate 2,392,964 of JABXJD010000004.1, read as the reverse complement.
TAACATTCAATTGCTATTATATTGAATAAAAAGGTTAATTCTAATTATGTGGCTGTGCTTGTGTAATATCACCTCAGCCTCCCTCTACCTCTCACTGTCTCATCTCTTCATGGATGCAGCAGCCACACAGCCAGCAGAAAATCATGGAATTAATTTGCTCTTCAAATTGAAATTATGTACTCTATGCACAATGAGTGAAAAAAATATATTTGATTACTCTTATTAAGTAGTTTGGTTGACATTGGCCTCCATTTTAGTGACCTGGCTCAACAAAGGTTTTAATTGCAGACGTCAATTAACAATTTTAAAGTTAACTACATGTGGAAACCTAACACTTAGCAATCCTTTGGTTGAGAAATGTGGGACCACAGTTATCCTTACCTACAGACAGTTACTGTATGCAAGTATAAAACATGTATATTGCACTCTACTGTAGTTTGTGTTAATTTCTTAACATTTTACTTTGCAGGACATAGTGTGACATTCATATACTACATGGGGAGGAAAGGGCCCTTTTCAGGGCTAAATTTACTCACTCCCATTATTTCTTAGTAGCTTGCTTTTAAGCTGTGCTAAAGCATACTAACTATAACTGGGTGTATAGCATTTATACTTTTGAGGGCCTAAAATAAGACCCTCCAATCATGGAAAAATATCCCAATGTGGGTACATAGTGTTTGTGCATATTATATTAATTAAGTCATATACAATGACCCTTGCTTGCTCACCCAATGCAATGTATTCAAGTTTTGCTAGTGTCTGCAAAATGAGTTAAGAACTAGCCAGATGTCTAGACTGATGCTACCCAACAGGTTGTTTGTCATGTTATACTGTATCTGAACAGGGATAGGATGGAAAAAATTGAATGTGACATTCTCTGGAAAATGTGAAAATAACGTTTCGTCATAGAAATAAACTGTCCTGAGTTTGAGTGAGAAAGCTATATAGAAACTTGTCATCAAAGTTAAGGTGGTCAAACTTGTCTTTCAAATCAGGCTGAGTCCTCATCAACTTTAGTTTAATTATAGTAAGTGTATTGACTCTGTGAAGAAGCTAAGCTATAGGTAGATGCAACACTACATGTAATGCTTACTCCAACTCCATTTCCATTACTGTAGCTGCAGAGTCCTGAGGACGTCCAGCTGATACTGCCTTTCCTTCTCTAAATATAAATCTGCTCTGCACAGTGCTACTATGGTCTTATTACCTCTTCTTTTCTTGTTAAAACAAAGTCATACATAAATAAGGAGAAGAATTGAAAAGTAGCAACAGCACCTTTGGAACACAAAAAAAAACAGGATTTATTTGGTCATCATCATTTACATGTTGCACCCTTGATGAAGTAGGAATTAGCATTGTGATATTGTCTTTGGCCTGATTTTTGTTTTCTTGGAACACATGTTTCAGCACTCTCACCTCCACGCACCACCCAAATTTCCACTTTATCTTCAGTAACCACCTCAACTCCACCCACCATGACAACAATTACTGTCATGTCTTCAGATGCCCCCACAACTGCCCACACACCTTCACTCACCCAGCCAAACCGCACCTCAGACTCCTCAATTCAAGCATCCAGCACAACTAATCTGCCTGGTAATGTATTTAGCCTCAGTTTACAGTTTTATTGGAAACATCACTGTTGCATCCAGCTTAGTATTGCTGACACAATATATGCATTATCAGGTAAGACTATTATGAATAAGTATTTCTACTTGAAGGTGATCTCCAGCTTTCTTTCCATCTTACAGCCATTCCTTCTCCTGCAAACTTCTCACCCTCACCCTCACACTCATCCATTCCAAGCAAGACATTAGACTCTCAGGCAAACACCACTCAATCTCAGACTTTACCTCCAATCACCATGTCCAACACCACAGCAACTGCCACCAAAGGTTGGAATTATCTCCTTAACAAGTTCTCCATTTGTTCTGTGATTAGACTGTGTTAGTATAGACAGTTACTAACACTAGCACTGCTAAGGAGTGGGTTACAAGAAATAAAAAATACAGACACTTACAAGTTTCTTTGGAAGGGTTTTAAGTTTTTTCATCATGTATTAATATTAATATTTTGTTGTTTTTCTTTTCTAATCTCATTTGAACGTGTTCTCCAGCCACCACACCAGCCCCTTTACAGTGTGAGTATCAGTATTATTTTTCAAAATATAATGCTTTATATAGTTCATCTTTACACATATCCCAATAAGCACAAGTGAGTAATTATATCGGTGGCCAGTATTTCTCTCCAGCTATTGAAGTAGATTTTACACGGAGTGTCCAGAGTGTTTGAAATCAAAGGAGTACATTCAACTACATGGAGAAACTGTCTGAGATTCAAAGATCATCATGTGGTTTATATTAACTGGAAGATAACTTTGTGATGTCCTGTAGTTTATAACTCTGTTGATTTTGTGTACAGGTTCTTACACTGTCAGCGCCATCGCGTATGGCTTCCAGATTGACTTGATGAACTCTCCCACTGGCAACTACACAATACACATTAGAGAAAAGAACAGTTCAACGATTGAAGATAAATTCATGGTTCATTTCACCAATCAAAATCAATCAATCAAACACCTGATGCCCTGTACTAAATATAAGCATAGTGTGACATTTATTGACAATCGTGGCAACGAAACACCCTGTAACAGCCTTGAATATGAAACTCAGACAATAGGAATACGTGAGTAAAGATAATTTATACTGTTGAATTTCATCTCACTTTCTTTTTAAATTTAAAAAATAAGACACACAGATTTCATTTAACTTGTTTTTCAGGTAAAGATGAAGTTAGAGATGAAAGCTGCATGCCTGGATACGTTTGTTACGAGAGTGATTGGAAGATCAGCTCTTCACTATTTCAATCAAATAATATTTCACTTAAGAAATGCCCAAATGGCAGTAATGTGTTTTGTATCAAACCTGGTTACAATGACATTTGCACAAATTTGACTACAACCATCATGTCAGGAAACTGTTCGGAGCCCTTTAACGTCAGCAAACGCATCACTCTTGGTATGTATAGTAGAGTCCTCATGTATTTTGAATTGCATGTGGAGCTGATCTTATTTCATCATGTTTTATGTATATGCTGCTTTCTTTTTTCACAGATTTCTTAGACCCTAGTAAACTACACCAGACATTGCCAAATAAACTTCCTGTAAATATAAAACCAATTACCAAACAATTACTTCCAAACTGCAACAATCTCACCATTAACTACACTTGTTTCGGTAAGTTGAAAAACTAAAAGTAAAGAGATTTTGTCTGTCACCAACATTATGAATGGAACTATACGGGAATATGTAGAGGTAATTTGCCACATTAGAGGCTCACACTGTGGTAAGACTAATAGAAATGATGATGAAAATCAGTTTTACTTTAAATTGAATTGCAATCGTCTTTTGGTCTAAGATGAAGTGAAGGAAATGCTTTGTGCACTCCGTGAGTTAGTTTATTAACATATTCATTTTTGTACATATCTGCTTACTAGTGTCCTCATTGGAATCTAAAAGCAAAAGATAAATGCTCATTAGCACCAAGATAGAAATGCCAGTTATAGAAGAAATGCTGTCATCCTTGTCTTCTCAGAAGATGGAAAACCCAATGACTCCAAGGATCTGTCTGAGCTGGAGCCCTTCACAGACTACAGCTGTATTGGTCAGATCAAGGAAAACAACGACACAATTAAAAAAACTACTTTAAAGTTTAGGGTTGACTGTGGTATGCTAATATTCATTTTACCTCAGTGCAATGATACAAAAGATAAAGATAACTGCTCCACATCCTCAGTTCAGTGTTTTTATTTATTTATGATGTCTTTCAACAGATCTTACAATAAACATAAAGCAAAATTCAACCAATACGTCCATTCAGCTGGAATTGAATACGACCAGTAAAAATTGTGAAGATGTTCAGATGTTTTCTCACAACTGCAGATGTACTCCTCAAATCAGAAACCCAGTAGTAAATGTAAGTATAGTTATTTAAAATAAATTTGCAGTATTGCAGTTTTTGAGATAATTTACTGGTCAGTTAACCAAAATAATGTAATATTCTGTGGACATTTGAATCATCCACTGTACTACAGGCTAACACTTTAGCATGCTAAGTGATGCTAGATGTAGATAACCTGAGATTGGTGAAGATGATGAAATATGACATGACATGAAATATGATACATAAATTACATTGGATTGTCAGAGTTTGATGTTTCCATAAGAAGTAAACAAGGTCAATAAATGTTAACAGCTAAACATTGCTGCTTGATAAATTAGCATCTGGTTATCTTAAGATCCTTTATTAGTCCCATGATTTATGTTTCATTTAATTTCCATTTTTTTGTCACTAAATCGGAAAGTTGTCTTTGTTGTCTTGTTATTAATGTTACTACTTGTTACTAATGAACTATGTTGCTGTTCAAGTTCAAACATCAACAGGAAGAGTATGTAATTTTACTGAACTAAAACCATACAAAAACTACACCTGTGAAGTCCAATCAATATACAAAGAGGAAGTTCGCAAACGAGAGACAGTTACAGTGCCGACTAAGTTTGGAAGTAAGTGTTAATTGTTTTTTTTTATTTTGGGTGCTATTCCCCACTGCTTGTAGCTGGTCCCCTTTCTTTCCACTGACAGTCAACAGGTAGACTAAGGTTGTGTTTTTCATATATTGTTAAATATCCAGATCGGACAACTGTGTGTAAAGTAAAAAAAACATTTTAAACACTGTTTTAACATCAAACAGCATTAAAAGTGTTTCAGTCTGTGAGGCGCTGTGCCTCGAAAATGTATTCACTAAGAAATGTATTTACTAAATGAGATTTGAATTTTGGAACATGAATCCAAGATTTATTATAATCCTTTATTTAATTATTATTTAAAGTGATTATAGCAATTTTAATTTTAGATGTTATTTGCTCTATTCATCATCAATTATATAAATTATGTAATTTATCCGATTGTTTATGTGTTTAGTCTTTTATTTAACAGATGGCGTTAAAAGCTGATAATTGTTCCTTGATATCAATACACCTTATGTTGGCCTATAATATAAAGACATTGCTCTTCAAGTCATTATAATCAATAATGAATAAATGTCAATGTAGCTCCAACCTTAAAGTACAGTGGTTATTGTCAGTGTTTATTCTTTTACTAGACGAGAAATCTACCAGCTTCTTTCAGTTCTGACCTGGCTGATGAATTTAAAAAACAAACTTTGAAATGATTTTTTTTCTTTAAATACTTCTTCTTCCATTGACTTGTGTCTACATGTCATCTTATAATTATACTGTTTTCTGCTTTAACACCTAGTTTCTTTTTCATGATATCTTCAATGTAAGAATGACTCTCTTTAATGTAAAAATGTTTTATATGTAAAATACATTTTCAGGATAAAGCGTGACATCGCGCCCAATTTCACAAATTACGTTTAACAGAGTATCTAGCTAATTTAAATTATTCCACTTACTGTATATTGTGAACAGTTAACTTCATTTAATACTGTATGTGATGTTTTCTTTAGCTGGGTGCAAATGTTCCACCAAAACAAGTGCCTTCCCAACACTATTTGGCAGAGCCACTGTTGCTGCGTCCAGGGCTAAGCGCTGCCCAAGGCAATTGTGATTGGTTTAAAGAAATACCCAACAACCCAGTTTCTTTCTTATATCCCAGAATGTATGCGTGGTGCAGCCAGATCTTACTCCACATTGGTTAAAAAGGAGTAACTAAAAGTAGAATCTAAAGTAGCTATTTGTAATTTTCAGTTTGTGTTGCTTCTAACTCTATAGTGAAATTTTCAATGCAATTTTAAGTATCTTTTTTGCTTTGCAGATTTGGTTTTAAAATTACTTTTTGACAACCAGGCCAATCAATAAAGCAACACACTAATAATGTTAATCAGTGTTTAAACTGCTGTTATAACTAAATAACATTCCAATTTAATTGTCTGAAAGCATAACGTGTTGTATCTAAATGAATATGTTTTGTTTTTCTTCATTCTCTTACAGGACCAGATGATATAAAATCATTGAGAGCGGACCTTACAGAGAATAACGTGATAAGAGTAACCTGTGATCCTGATCATGGTTTTAATGGACCTAAGAAACAATTCAAAGCACGTCTTCTTCGTGCTGGTGTCACTCTGGAGGAGGCTGAAAATGGAAGCTGCAAGTTTGAATTCAAGGATCTAAGCTACTTAACAGAATACCAGCTGGAGGTTTGTGTCAATTCCGCCATTTGTGCCTGCAATTCAAAGTATGAATTTTCTTTGGTTGAAGTGTTCTCTGGGCTCAAAATCGGTCAAACCATTTGGCTGAAACATGGGTTTTCTTGATCATACTATATTTAGTCTTTGGGCACATGAGACCTTTCTACTTACTTCATGTGACCAAACACCATATGTAGAATGATAAGGAAATGGTTGTATATCAAAAACTACAAGCAGCACCATCAGGCATTTAGTAACTCAACAAGATCAAAAACATGCACACGTGAAAAAACACAGACATTTAAAAAACACAATGTAAGCGTTTTCCCTCATATTTTTTAAAATCCTGACTTTGACTATTTATGTGTATTTTGTCATGTAATCTAAACATTTTAAAGTTGCACTGTTAGATACTTGCCCAAAGTATTTCTGTAGCAGATTGTAAAACTTTAGACCAATCACAACAAATGTTGCGGCATTTTTCCTTATCGTTCTATATATCGTATTTATGCACAAATTGAGAAATTTTATGTGTTTTCAGGTGACTGCTTTCAACGGACATTTGCGCAGCAAACCCTCGAAACAATCTGTTGTCACTTCCTGTATGTGCCGTTTCAATTATTGCCACAAATGATCTCATTCACCACTTAAATCATTTGACACATTTTATTTTGTTGATTTCTTAAACATAAATGCCAACACTTTGATATTATTTTTCCATTATTCTACAGTTAATGACAAAGCTCTCATTGGGTTTCTGGTCTTCCTCATCATCGCCGTGTCTGTGGCTCTGCTTTTGGTCGTCTACAAGATTTACATTCTGAAGCGCACAAAGTCGCAGTAAGGATCCTTCTGCATCAGTTCAATGGTCACATTGCTTGTGTTTTTATTTATTTATTATTTGTGTGGTTGTTTTGTTTCACACAAATAGGCTGGGTGTATGGCAATACTGTATGGCTACTGTTACGGCAATACTATTCATGTGTACTACACAAAGAGCACTATTATTGCATTAAAACAGACAAATCATCTTTATGTAGGCCTTCTTTTTCCATTCTATATTACATATAATTTTAATTCTTTGAAGTCAATCTTCATAGTCTTTTTTCTATTTTTTCCAGAGACCTAGGTGAAAACATGATGCTTATTTCAACAGCAAGTGAGTAAACTTCAGAGCTCCCGTTTTTTTTTTTGATTTTGTCTTGTATCATGTGATCATGGCACTCTTTATATGTGATAAATGGCACCCACATGTAACAGCATGTAACTGTTTTTAAAGGATTTATTATGTTATGTCCAAATATGCAGATCTATTCTTTTCTTTCTTGTTATATAATTTAGGAACATGTTTCAAGGCAAATAATTCATAAACACAGAAATATATTCAAATATTTACTATACTGCAATTTGAAATACTGGCAAGTATTAAATTAGTTTTATTACAGTATTACATTGTTTCTGCTGACTGGTTTGCTGTTGTAGATGATGAGGAGAACCTGCTGCCTGTCGAGCCAATTGCAGCAGAGTTACTGCTGGAAGCCTACAAGAGGAAGCTCGCAGATGAGGGAAGACTTTTCCTGCATGAGTTTCAGGTACACTTTATGTCTTTGTTTTTAGGGCACTGTATTTTGTATTTATTGCATGGTTTACAATGGAGTGGCAGAAAGAGAGATTACATATAACAACGGCTAGACTTGAATGAAGAAGGTTGGATGTGCATGCCAAGGGCCATGGCCAGTTATAGATTAGAAAGAGTCTGGGTCATTGGAAAATTACATCATTTGTTTCTGCTTTCAGAGCATCCCCAGAATCTTCTCAAGGTACGGTGTGAAAGAAGCCAAAAAGCCCTGCAATGTCCCCAAGAACCGCTACGTGGACATCCTGCCATGTGAGTCTTACATTAAGCTTTTGGATTAAAGAGATGAAAGCAGTTAACAGATGTGTAATGTGTATTTTTAAACAGTAAATCAGTTAGTATAATACCTTGTAACTCGGCTTGTCTGCATTCATAGATTTGGCCATTATGTGTAGACTGTGACAGCTATTTCTTTAATTTCTTTAGTTGTATTAAACTTTTGAGGGAAAGGTTGCAAATTTGTGATGGATTACATCACCGTATGATATTCAATTCAATTCAATTCAATTTTATTTATAGTATCAATTCATAACAAAACGTTATCTCGAGACACTTTACAGATAGAGCAGGTCTAGAACACACTCCAGAATTTACAAAGACCCAACAGTTCTAGTAGTTTCCTCCAGAGCAAGCAACAGTGCGACAGTGATATGCCTATTATATTTCAGGTTATCTCCATGAACAGCTTATTCATTCTATTTTTCATTCATTTAGGGCTGTTAAGGTGTCCTCTGCAATATTTTTATTCATCTATTCATTAATTAATTACATTTTTTCATATTATATTCTGTCTTGAACCAGATGATTATAACCGCGTCCAGCTGACCACCGGAAATGGAGAGACAGGATATGACTACATCAATGCCAGCTTCATTGATGTATGAAACACAAAATTATACACACACATTAGTCATGTTAAAGTGCTACGTTTTGGCCTCATGATCCTTCTCTGACAACACCCCTAATTGAACATTATCTGTTTTCCTGCTGCAGGGGTACAAGGAATCCAAAAAGTACATTGCAGCTCAAGGTAAAGCATACTTATCAAATACTTATCTTACTCAGTACACTTGTGTTATGTTTCTGGTTGATACTAAGTGTGCATGTCTGTGTGTACAGTATATACTTTCTATGTGTGTTTAAGGTCCGAAGGACGAGACTGTGAGTGACTTCTGGAGGATGGTCTGGGAGCAGCAGTCATCTATCATTGTAATGGTAACACGCTGTGAAGAGGGAAACAGGGTAAGAACAGGAGTTTAATAATTTAGTTGACTTTGGTTATAATGATATAGTGATAAATAGTGTCCTTTATGTGACTGCAAAAAAAAGCTTCCTATAACTGACTGACTTGAGTCACACTCACATCATAGCTACTCTGCCACATATACTGTATCAGATATGGATAAGACCAAAACCCACACTCATCTGCACTCATCTGATTTGTTGGAGAATGTGACTGTTTAATCTTTAGCAGTCCGCTTTTAACATGCATATACATGCAGTGTTACCACTACAAAATTGGGTTGTCCCTCACCCCCTCTCTCTCGCTCTCGCTCCTCTCTCATGTTGCACGCAGGTCAAGTGTGCGCAGTACTGGCCATCTCCAGACCGGGAGACAGAGATCTTTGCAGAGTTTATAGTGAAGCTGAACTCAGAGGACCAGTGTCCAGATTACACCATCCGCCATCTCAGCCTGACTAATGTGAGTCTCGATAAAAACGGTTTTAATGTGTGTGTCTGTGTACAAGGCCAGTTTATCTGTCCATCTTTATCTCAATAAATACACTTGATCAAATATAATTATATCTCTGTTCATATATGTCTTTGTGCATGTTTGCATAACCATCTTTATGTCTCTGTGTGTTTGTGTCTGCAGAAGAGGGAGAAGAACTCAGAGAGGGAGGTGACCCACATCCAGTTCATGAGTTGGCCGGACCATGGCGTGCCAGGGGAACCACATCTGCTCCTGAAACTGAGGCGGCGTGTCAATGCTTTCAAGAATTTCTTTAGCGGTCCCATCGTCGTTCACTGCAGGTTAGTACAAGGTCCCATTCAAGGTCAGCTGACATTCACTTGTGTTTCATTTAACAAAATTGTGCATTTGCTTGTATTTTCCCATCTACTTCTATGGCATGACAAACCTGGAAACACATTCTTATTCATTCTTATTTAAAATTTGCGTTACTTAAATACTTAGTGTTTATCACAGTCATACCCCTTATTGTTTATTCTGTACATTTTTATATATATATATATATATATATATATATATATATATATACTGTATATACAGAACATATCTTTACACTGTATATACAGAACATATCTTTACTGTTTGCATCAGGGTAGATGCTAAAGAGTATTTAGTTGTAATTATAAATACTGTGTGCCATGCCAGTAAAGTTCATGTTTACATCCATGTTATGCAAAACTGGACTCCTATTGGGGGAAAGTCTGACTGAATCATTTACTTTGAATATATGACCAAAATCCTCAGACCCTCTTATGCACACAGTAGGTTTGTTAAAGACTCTTTTCAGGCATGCATCACAACTTGCTTCATTGCTTCTATGGCTTCTGAATTGAGAAAAACAACTACAACAAGTCATTGCAAATCAGGTTGACTCATCAAGCCATTTCCTGTCTCTTTTGCTTCTAACTAACTAATTTCTAACTACTGCTTGACTTCCCCTTTACCATACTTGCCAAAGATAGACATGTTCAATGGCATACAATGTTATTATCTCATGTGTAGCGCGGGAGTCGGCAGGACAGGTACCTACATTGGCATTGATGCCATGATGGAGGGTCTAGAGGCGGAGGGCAGAGTGGACATCTACGGTTACATAGTCCGACTACGAAGACAGAGGTGTCTAATGGTTCAAGTAGAGGTAAAATATCAATTTATATCATATTTTAGACACAGTGTGTACTTCCAGGTGTGTGTATCTCATTTGAGCTGAGTTATTTGAATGAGTATATTGACACATGGAAGAAATCTGACTCCAGTTCTCAGTGCGTGTGTAGCCTACTCATAGTGCAAATACAAATTATTTATGAATTTATTTATTGAAAATCTCGACACATCATGAAAATCTATTATCATTTTGGTGCCGCACTTCAGGTTCTAGCTTGACTTTATCATTCATTTGCAGCTATTACACAATATATATTGAGTGTGTTACACAGTGGCATAGTATAAATATACAGGCTGTATATACATGGCTAGTTTATGGAGTGTGAGTGTGGTGTGAAACTGTGTTCTCTGGAGGTCATGCACAGTATGTGTATGAGCATGTGCAGTACATGCTTTGTGTATATTTGTACATTTAATGCTCAACACAACTAAAGTTATTGTTTATTTATTATTATTTAATTGTTTAATTGTTTATAGTAAATATTAGCACAACAGAGCAAAAGTGCAATAAATACACCAGCACGTTTTGCACTTCGCACTTTAAATATTCTTCTTTTATGTCCTATGTTTATTTTCTTATGCTGTGTTGATTTTAGAATGTTTTTTTCTGTTACATGATTGTGTTGTGAAGCAACAAATTGTAGCACTATGTCCAAGACAAATTTTCCCTCTGGGACAATAAAGGGTATTCTATTCTATTGGATTCTATTTTATTCAAACATATTGTTTTAATGAAGAACATTGGGAAAGTTAACCCAGTAAAAAAAACAACATTTTGATTATTTAACCTAAACCAATCACAGAGAAGGAGGCAGAGATGACAAATTTAGGATGAGTTGGATAGGGATTTGCAACCTTGTAGAGACCTGAGATTTGGATTTTGTAGCTCAGTAGCAGTTTGTGTATTTTTTCTATCCCCAAACTGTATATCCTTTATTTTTTTAAGTACATTTGTTATCACACAGGCCCAGTACATCCTGATTCACCAGGCGCTGCTGGAGCACAATCAGTTTGGAGAGACTGAGTTCACTGTGTCTGAGCTCCACAGCACACTGAGCACGCTCAAACAGAAGAACCCAGGCAATGAACCCACCTTAATGCAGGATGAGTTTGAGGTATGGCATTTCACAAAATTACTGTTTTAGATCCTTTTAAAATGTGTTTAAAAACAAAGTCCTCTCATTTTCCTTTTTTTTCTTGCACACCTCTTATTGATTAATATGGAAGAAACGACAAGTGTTAAAATTCTTTGTCTTGCAATTCAGAGACTCCCATCCTTTAAAAACTGGAGGACATTCAACACAGGGATCACAGAGGAGAACAAGAAGAAAAATCGCTTTTCATCTGTCATCCCATGTAAGTATCATCTCAGCGGAGGGACAATTAGTGGTAACATTTTATAATAGCCATTATTAATAAATGGAAAATTGATAGTTAATTAAACTTGAATTAATAGTTATTTTACTGTTAGCAAACAATGAAATGATAATGAATTATGTTTTTGTTGCTTTATCATTCATGTAATATGAAAAAATGTGTTTATGCATTTAGATAGATCAATGGTTAATTATTATTTGTAAATCATCTATTAACATTATTTGGATGGCTATTATATAGTTTATATAGTTACAACTAAGACTTATAATAATAAGTTAAATATCAATAAGTGGTTTATACAGTAAAGCATCAAGTAACATTAATTTGGCCCAATTGAATCTTTTTTTTGGTGATCTATAAAAGAGATGATTATTTAATTGTTATAAATTATAAATGCTTTTCAAAGTATTTCTTTATTTCTTTACCATTATCAAGGTAATATAATCATCAGAAATGGCCATCCAAAATATTTTTAGTGACAGTTTACAGATCATTTGGTTATCATTAACAAATACTATATATAAATATATATATACATAATATATAAAATGTGTGTGCAACAATAAACTTATAAAATAACATAACTTGTAGAGTTACTAATACTTGTATTGTGATGGTGTGATGGTTATAATAAGGTGTTACCCAAATTAATTTTACACCATATAATAATAACTATAATATATCTGTGTATGTACACCATGTTTACAGTGTACATGCAGTCATACAGCAGAGTGAATATGTTTAATTTCACTTGTGCCTCAGATGACTACAACCGAGTGTTGCTGAAGGTAGATGAAGGACGCAGTCATGATAGTGACCCTGATGAGGAAGACGAGGACGAATCATCAGATGAGGAGGATGATGAGTCCGGTCAATACATCAATGCCTCCCACATTGATGTAAGTTATTTCATGGATACTTTCAGCTGATTTACTAACTTGTTTCGGCATACCTCCAACATTAATCTCAACAAAAAACAACAAAAAAACCTGTGTTTTGTTAAATTGACTCATGGCAAACAGTGTTCCTGTTGCAGCAGGTGTTATCTCATTAACTCTGAATTGATTCTCATCTTTCATGCAGTTCCAGTTGAATTTTAAAACCAGTCTAATTAAATTTGTACTATTTGTTTGGATTGTGTACAACAATAGACGGATGTGTTTTCTTGCCCACACAGGGATACTGGGGCCCACGCACCTTCATTGCAGCACAGACTCCGCTGCCAGACACCATGGCGGACTTCTGGTTGATGGTTTACCAGAAGAAAGCATCTACTATTGTCATGCTCTCAGACTGCAAAGAGGGAGATCAGGTAAAGTACCATAATGTTGTATACTTTACACATAGAATACACTAAACATGCTCTTGGTGCACATATGGTAAACCCACTTGTTTTCTTGTGTGTCTTCTTGTTTGCAGGAGTCTGACTGTGTCTACTGGGATAAAGACAAGAAAACATTTGGAGATTTTGAGGTGGAGGTGGTAAGCACGGACAGCTCCCCAACTTTCATTAGTCGCAACATGCTGATCCGTCATGTCAAGGTAACACAACAACAACCTACTCACAAAGTCTGCTCTATTCCCATATTTATCACGATTAGTCTGTGGTGTGACTAGTCATTTCAAGCGGTTTTAAACACACACCACTCCTGTCAACAGAGGAAAGAGAGTCGGCCGGTGAAACAATTCCAGTTCCTGAAGTGGGCGAGAAGCGAGCTTCCGCAGAGTCCTCAAGATCTCACCAACATGATCAAGGACATAAAACACAGTAGAAGCAACAAATCACAGAGGAGCATGCCCGTCGTGGTCCACTGCAAGTAAGACAACCTCACAGAAAATGTCCTCTGGAATCTTTAAAGGGCAGTATGTTTATAACCACAACATATCCTTAAGCTCAATTTCAAACCTTGACTTTCTTTTGAAGACAAAACCACTTAACCGACTCAAGTTTTGGGGCAGATCCAAATTGTAATTCTTACAAGGTTGCGCTTAAAGGGCTTGATAAAGGTTACAGCTCATTTGACACCATGTTAAGCTCTACAGTGGCATGCCTTTTTAGAATAAAGATATTTATAGAAAAATACTGTCAGATTTGTCGGAACATATTGGGGGACGCTGAACTTGTTACATTCAAACACCAATTGTACAACAATTAATATCTTACTAAAAATAGGTTTACAGTATCAAAAGTTAGTGGTTCAATCAGAGTTGTGGTGTCACCTCATTACAAGGAAGATGTGTATATGGTTTTCTTCTGTGTGGAGTTTGCATGTTCTTTCTTGGAAGGAACTAGGGATACTAAATTATCTCTAGATATAAACATGATTGTATAATTGGGCCCATATTTGTAAAACGTACATTGAAGAATGCTCTAAAGAGACTATATAGGAGTTTAATAAATTCTTAGCTGAGCAATAAAATACATTAGTAAGCTACACAGCAAAGTAAGCTTTCATGATTTCAGTAATCACAGGTATGAACGGAAAAGGGAGTACCCAATCAACATATCAAAACAAGTTTCAAGTTATATTAATTTGCGTGAAATCCTTAACATATCAAGTAGCAATTAATATATTAATATTATCTAAATATATAAATTGGGATGATGCTGCAGCCTGCTATAAACTGAAAAAGCTGTAGTCAATGGAATTAATGGAAAAAATTACATAACTTGCTGCTTAACATTGTGTGTGTGTGTGTGTGTGTGTGTGTGTGTGTGTGTGTGTGTGTGTGTGTGTGTGTGTGTGTGTGTGTGTGTGTGTGTGTGTGTGTGTGTGTGTGCACACTCCCTCTCCCCAGTGATGGCTCATCCTGCTCAGGGATCTTCTGTGCTCTGTGGAACCTGCTGGACAGCGCTGAGACTGAGAAGCTGGTGGATGTTTTCCAGGTGGCCAAAACCTTACGCAAGGAAAGACAAGGGATGCTTTCCAGCCTGGTGAGAAAAAAGAAAGAGGAACCCAGTATCGTACTGTTAGCTAAAAGTTTCACTGCTTTAATGAGAGTGAAAAGTATAAAAACACTTCACTGGTCACTGTCAATCATGGACACATGTTTTTATGTACCTGCTGGTATCTGTTTAAAGGTCTATACTGTGGTAGTTTATACCAAGAGATACATGTTTAACATAATGTATTTTACTTCACCATCACCACACGTTAAACCTGTTGAATTGCTGTTAAAATGTAATTCAGTGTCTTAGATTAAAATGCCATTTTGAAGAATTAAAGGATGAGTGAGCTTCAGTGAGTATTTACACCAGCAGGATGATATGTAATTGATTTAAAATAAACTACAGTGCTAATGTTCATCATAATGAAAGAACAAGTCAAGCAGTGAGACTATGTTGCTCATTAATGTGTTTTTAATAGATTTTGGACAGCAATAGAGGTCTATGGCACATAGAAATCAGCTGTAGTATATCAAGCTTTGGCAACACAGACACTACTTGTCAGAAGGAGAAATTCATTGTTGGTTTTGGTCTTTTTGTGGCATTTGTTGCCAACTAGAAAAAATATACAATATCACTAGTTTCATTTAAAAATTGTGCTCTTTGTGTATATTGTTTAGAAAGTCTACAAAGAAAAGTTCATTCTACAGCTTGCTTAGGGGTGGCAGTAGCTCAGTAGGTATTTACCGTAGGTAGTTGGGTTGGGAACCGGAGGGTCACAGATTCAAGTCCCCATATGGACCAAAAAATACAACGTGTGGATTGGTGGCTGAAGAGAGGCCACTTCACCTCCTGGGCACTGTCAGGTGCTCTTGAGCAAGGCACTGTACCCCCACCCGCTCAGGGTGCTGGTTCAGCTGGCAGCCCACTCACTCTGACATCTCTCCATCAGTGCATGTATAGGTCCAGAGCATGTGTGTGTATTTCAGGCCTGTGTGTGATTTACTAACAAAGTGTGTACGCAGAGTGCAAATTGTAATTTCCCCACTGGGGATTAATAAACAAATTAAAATTAAATTAGCACTTTATCTCAAATCTGTCTGTGTCTTTTGCAGGAGCAGTACCAGTTCTTGTATGACGCCCTGGAGGGAGTCTTCCCTTACCAGAATGGGGAAGTGAAAGCAGTACAGGCCTCTGAAGCTGAATCTGTCCAGGTTGTCAATGAAACCAAAGCAGCAGAGCAGCCAACAGAGGAAAAGGCTAAGCAACCAGCCAGCACTACCACAAATGACCAACAGGGGACGACAGAAAGCGGTCATCTTGTGGCTGATGGAGGGAAGGAAGACAAAAAAGAGGAGCCCGAAATAGTTTCCACAGAGACAACACCGCTTGAGGACACCAGCAACAGTACCACTGTCACTGTGGAGGTCTGAGAGAGCTGTGCCTTTTACATTTGGGAATAAGCGCTTCAGCTGAATGCTTTCTTTTAATTACTTTATGAATGTATGAACATTGTTAAGACAGTGTTGTTTTGGTTGGTTTTTGGAGATTTGTTAAAGAATTTGATCAAATATTTTAATGGCAAAAAAGTATGATTTAAATTAAGTTATAAATATTTCAATAGAAAACGTTAAGAGTGCAAATATTAAGTTCTGTGAGCAAAGTTAACTAGAAACGCTGTCGTCAAACTAGGGGCCTTGGTAAGAGACATCTCAGAACTACATTTAAAATAGTTGTTGTTTTATATCTCTCTATAAATGCATGTTGAGTTTTAGTTAGTTTCTGCATTTTTAGTCTCCCTAAATATATATATATATATATATATATATATATATATATATATATATATATATATATATATATATATATATATATATATATATATATATATATATATATATATATATATATATATATATCTGGTATATTTGTTGTTAAATTCAAAATTTTCTATGTGACACTGTGTCATTTCATTAAAAGAGACTTACTATGAGACTTTTATTTATGTAGTATGAGTATTTTCTCATTAACATTGTCATTTGAAACTTTTTTTTTCGTGGATGAACTACATTAGTTGGATTAACCAAGTCCGTAACACATTTTACAGGGCCCCCAAAACCCATTTACATTCAGTTTCTTACTTTTAGTGATGGGTTACTACATGAACACTTTCTGCCAAAGTTAGTAGTTTCAGTCACAGTGACAGTTTTGATTGTTTCACACAAGGGATGTCAGTGCTCTTCTCACTGGTTTGATGTGGGCTGGGCTCTATTGGAAAAAACAAACACTTGAGCTCATTAAAAATGATGTGACTGGTAAGAAAATGGTGCCCTAAAGTTAAAAAGGCGGGATCTGAACAAAGGTTGCCAGTTTGATTCCTAAACCAACTCTAAAAAAGGTTCCATCACAAAGGGCACACAAGTCACTGAAAAGGTATACGAGTAAAATTGAAATATTATAAAATATGATATAAAAGACTGTGGAGGAGGACAAACTGTTAATACTAATTTACTTTGATAACATTTAAAATTGACTGTTTGTGTAATCATTGTCAAAGGCAATCAGTTACAACATGTAAGACACACAAAATACAACATGAACAGATTCCTCATATTCAGTACAATCGTACATACAATCCATCCATCACATGGAAATAATGAGCTTTTGTGAACTTGAGTCCTTAGTATGAATCTGTCATTTTTCTCTGATCAGAGCTGTATCTTCAACTGATTCAGTAAATTCCCAGCTACAATTTCTTTTAAATCTCTAAATAACCATCACAAATAAAAAATACACTGTATAAAAAGAATCTATTTATAAAAATTATTAAATTCTGTTCTGAATCAAAGAGAAAACCTGTGCTTCTTCACTCACACCTCTGATTCTATGTAAGAGGCTCAGAGGTTTGTGAACGTTATGCCTCAACACATGCAGCACTGAGAACATAATTTGTGCCTGTTATAACAGGCACAAATTATTGTGCTCGTCAAAAAACTGTTACAGGATTTAATAGCTTCCTAATGCCGTCCGTCTGTCTGTGGAGTTACAGTACATGTGTTAAATAGACACAGTGTTGTCATAGATTGATTCAGTCAATGCAGACATCAGACTCAACAATACTTAAAGATTTGTCAAAGTTTTTACAGTTTTATATTAATATAATGCTAACATATTAGAGCTTAACTTTACTTGTCATGGTAAAAACACTGCAGAATAGCATAGTTTTGGTAGGAAATAATGCCAAATATGTATTAATAGTATTCTAGCACAGACAGTATGTCTATCCTAAAAAACAAAAAAAAATGTTTTTCGAAATAATTACAATATCTTAAACAGCTGCATACACAATGGACTTTTACTTAAAATAGTAGAATGATTCAAACAAGTGCTTTCTAATACGATAACACAGTATGTCAGTAAGTTTTAGTCACTTATTGTCATAGTGAGGATTTCAATTATTTAAAATGCTGCAGTAATGATTAATAGTTAGATATTTTAAAAAAGCATCAAACACACTGTAGTGTTTTTGCACTTCCTTAATTAAAGCCCTCCTAATATTGATTTAACATCTCATACAAGTGTTTTGTGCAAAGTCTTTGGCCACTTCTGTCTGTCCTCAACTTTTGCTACATTAAACAGGACACAATTGACTGAACACACATCTCCCTGAATTCTACGAAGAAGCAAATTTACTTTCAGTATTTATTCATTCTTTGCTCGTTCAGCGTCACAAGTCACAGCTCAGTCACTCACAAAACATTGTTTTCTGTTAAATACCAGAAGCAGAAACAGCTGATAACTAAGGTGAGTCGAAGGTGAGTCTTCTAATGTATTGTGCAAACATGCAATATATTCTGGTTCACCTCTTAGAGCTGCTGATGTACATTTTTAATCAAGACATGTTTCAAACAATCCATTCATTTAGCTTCTATTCTCCACATTTTATTAAACAATGAGAAGAACTCCCGCACACTGTCTCACTTGATGCTGAAATATATTCATGGATGTCAATGGTTTCGGTCTGTCTGTCCTTTATTAGGTATATACACATAGATCAATAAATATTGTAGTTTTAAGCCAGACAGTGTCCGACAGTTCTAATTTTTTTCGAGATTGCACCTTCCTCCTTCGCACCTCCACAAATTCAGGTGTACAGAGATGTTTTATAAAAAATCTCCACATGGCAAAAGTCAGACCAGGCCATGAAGTGTAGCTGTCAGCGTGGCAAGGTGTCACTTTGATTCGTCCACAAAAAACATTGTTAATTTCCCCCCTCAACCCCCTCATGGCTTTATGTTTATGTTTCCCTCTCTTGCTCCGCCTGTCCTGGCATTATCCCCACCCTCCACTTCAAGGCATAGCTACATGTTCCCTGCTGTATGTTGAGGGCTGGAAGCTGAGGAGTGGACCTCCAGCATCCACTGGTGGAGCTCCTTCTTCCTCTGTCTTTCAGCTCAGCAGCTGACATAACTGGAATCAAACTTAACTTCCCTGCATTGTGTCACATCTTCACCTGTCCAACCTTTATCTGGACCATTTCAGATAAACTGGCTTGTTTGACTCAGCATCAGGTTCACCAGTTAAACCAGCTCAGCTAATCTGGACTCACAAAGAGCATGGCCAGCTATGATATTGTGTAAAAACCACAGGAAGCTTCAGTTTTAATCTTCAGTCATTTCTTGGCCTTGCTGTCTGGTTTCTCTGCTGTGTTGACGTTTGATGAGGTCTGCCTTGCAGTTGCAGGTCGGGCCTGGGAAGGGTCAGATGTTGCCTTGGTGTTGTCAGATTGGACTTTGGCAGTTTCTGGACGTGTTTTGGATTCTTTCTTTGACGGTTGAGGGGTGGCCGGCTCCCAGAGGATGAACTCATGCAGGAGTGTGTTGACAGCCTCGGGACACTCCATCATGACCATATGACTGCCATCTTCCAGGACCTTTAGGAAGCCCATTAGGAGGATCTGAAAAAAAGTTACAAGCAAATTTGTTTTGATTCAACGAAACAGCAACGCTTTGTATTTTGTGACAAAGCACTAGCTTGGTACCAATGTAGATGGAAAAATTAAGGTGTAAATTAGTGTACAGTTTGAGCTCCTATAATTTTGGTGGGAGGCGGACAACCATGTTACATTGGTAAGTTATTTAATCACTTTCCTTTTAGCTCAACTCCTAAGGGAAATATCTGGCTCTTTAGCACTAAATGCTCCACTATGTTCATCAGCTAAATTTCTAATTTTGTCCTTCAGCTATTTGGTGCAGAGCAGGTATTATAGTGTACATTGGGTTTATCACAGATTGTTAGCTGAAAACAGCTGCCCGCTGCATCCGGACACAACATTAATGAGAATGGAGAGATTGCTTCAGAACAGGCCAGAAAAACAGAAAACCTAACAGATGCTAAAATGCTTTGTAGAGCTGAGGGAAGCTGGAAGGTGGTACTTTTCTGTAGGTTTTCACTATAATCTATTTCACAGTAGATCTAGTTATGTAAACTATTGTTGATATGAAAATATAAGAAAATTATAGCCACTGTAAAAAAATAAAAATAAAAATATTTTCCTTTGCTCCAGGGGCTTTTTCCATTTGTTTGATTATGATATGACCTTCTTTTCTTTTTTTAATGTTATGGTAGGTATTATCGTTTAGAAAATGGTCAAAAATAATGAAAAATGTGTAAAATTTGTGTTTAGGGCTGAAATGGCCAAACGGTGCATATTATTCTACAAATATAACAGACGAAATGTAAAGGATATGGTGCTTCATAGCCGAAACCATCAGAAAAGTTTTAATTTTGTTATTTCTTATGACCAGGACAAAAAAGCGTGACTAATTTTGACCATCTGGTTGTCTCAGTTCACTCTAACCAAACATGTGGCTCATACTATGACAGCAGTGTTTTTAGTAGTGTGTTTTAGGTCTTTGGGGGTTGAAGAGGCCCACTCACCTCCGCCATGCGCTGGTCTTCTTCGATGGGGACAAACTTGTCGTGCATGCCGTGAACCAGCAGGATGGGCACTGTGAGTTCAGCATGGTAGACTTCGTCCCCCTCGGGCCAATACTGCCCGCTCATCATGGCGCGCAGCACAAAGGACGACACATTAAAGGCGTTGTTATCTTTTAGCAGCTGCTTCTCCTTGGCACCCTGTCGAGCAAAGCCAGCCCTGTAGGGGGCAGAGCAAAGGAGATTTACTTGAATTACAAATGGCTTCAAAAACAAAAACAGGATTCTGATTACAATAAACTGTGGTTGAAATTAACACAACACAATGCCACATGGAGGTAGCATTAACATCACACTTGACCATAGCTAGCAACATAAATGTTTGTGTATTTCAGTTGGAACAGTTCTTGTTCCTTTGATAACAGCTGCTAGATAAGTTTAGGAGGTTAAAGATCTTTGGACTCCACATACTACAGACTTGATGCTACTGCATGTTTATGATGCTCATTGTTTTTGTTTCTTTTTGTCTTCCAAATGTAATTATTTATTTTCATTATTTTCATTTCATTATTTCTAAATAAATATTAATCCCTGATATTAATATATTAATCCATATTAATCAATTAATTCATGCTTCTGCTCCAGATTCTGCAAATAAAATAGCATAGGAGTACAATTACAGTACATGTTAATGAATCATTTTCACTGTTACTGTTGTGTTGCTGTCTGTCTTACTTGAGAAAGCTCCAGGCTAGCAGCGGCGAGAGGCAGTGAAGCACACAGGTGGGCAGGTTGAAGATGGAGCAGAGGCTTGGCTCCAGAGCTGTGGGACCACCTCCATTGATCATTACCATCTTGTGGACCTGTTCCGGATACTCGTGGGCCAGGAATGTACAGAATGACACACTAGGAGAGCAGAACAGAAGGCTGGTTATAGGACAGGCTAGGACAACCAGGGTAAACATGCAGTTTGTTTTAGTATAGTTAGAATAGGCCTACTCTATCTGAAGAGTGTGTTGGGACAATTCTGGCATTTAACATGTGTTGTACATATTTGTAGAATATAAACTTATCCATCAGAAGAAATCAAAGCACTGTAACACTATAATATTGAAGCTGCAACTGTAAAATAAACTGTAAAATAAACCACAAGTATGGTAGTAACACATCTGTCAGATACTTATCACATGAATCAATCAATTCTTCAGTCTATAGTGAAAATTACACATTAAAATCTCGCAGAAACTACTTATAATCACTGTGGCTACAAGTGGCACTTATTAGATAAAAATATCAGTTACACAGCAATATCTATGTAAAAGTCTAAAGTTTCTTAATTAGACATACGGTGCCAATTACAGCTGCAATGGCAAATCCACTGAATGTATTGGATTGAGAAATAGTGCATCTTATTGCTTATAAAGTCAACTTTTTGTCATTTGTAAGAGGAGATGTGTCTCACTTGAAGACATACAGTACAAATACAATCATAATAAAAGCTGCAAGCAGCGTTGGACGGGTCCTTGCTAACCTGGCGGACGGCACTCCTTTTGACCATGCATTTGCGCGTCACTCAGACACTGAAAATTGTCACCAATGAAAAGGGAACTCCCTGCTGAGTTCAACAATACCTCACACAAGACTCTACGTCATACATGTCATTATCTGTGAAGGGGCGTGGCCAAAGCATAGAGGGGTGGGTCAAACATCACCAATGAAAAAGGAAGTCTCTGCTGAGTTCAATGACACCTCACATAAGACTCTACCTTAAATGGTTCACCAGTTATGAAAGGGGCGTGGCTTAAGCAGAGGGGGCAGGCCAAACCATCACCAATAAAGAAGGAACTCTCTGCTGAGTTCAATGACACCTCACATAAGACTGTACCTTAAATGGTTCAAATGTTATGAAAGGCGGCGTGGCCTGAATGAGTGGCGTGGTTAAAGTATAGGGGCCGGCTATAAGTTTCATGTAAATCCGATGATGTTTGTCATATAAGGCGATTTCCTGTTGCCAGTTGGTGGCGCTATCTCCAAAAGTCAATATTGGCCGTAGATGGACTCTTTTTTGTTTTTCTTTAACTTTTCATCGTTAAGGTCTTTGGATGACACAGACTGAATTTGAAGTTGATCTGATGAAATCTCTAGGAAGAGTTCGTTAAAGTATAGCACCTTGACTTTTAGGCCTACTTCCTGTTGCCACTAGGGGGCGTTATGACTTTGAGCCAATATCAGCATGTATATGTTGTCAGGATTGGACTCTGATGAATTGTGAAAGGTTTCGAGCCAATTGGACAATGTATACTCAAGTTACACCCACTTCCTGTTTTGATGGCGAAACGCACAAAATGGCCGCCCAGTATTTATTTTTTTTAACAACTTTTTATCGTTAACGTCTTAAGATGACACAGACCAAATTTGAAGTTGATCGGATGAAATCTCTAGGAGGAGTTTGTTAAAGTACGACTAAAGTGCGGACTTCCTGTTGGGTTTAGGGTATGGCTCCAATTGACTTTTATGTCCGTCCTGCCATGCTATATATGTTTACCAAGTTTTGTGAGTCTACGTTAAACGTCCTGCAGGGGCTCAATTTTCTTAATTTAGTATGAAACCCTTAAAATACGTAAATTTTCACCAGACTTAATGTGACCGCCAAATTTGGTGAGTTTTTGAATATGATAAGCCCCTCAAAAAGGCTATTAATTTGCCGGAATAATAATAATTCCTTCAGTTCCAAAAGGGCCTTCGCCCTAAATATCCTATAACTGAAACAGCAGCAAATGCAAAAGCATTTGAAAAACTGAAACCAGCAAATGTTGCATTGCAATGTGCAATTTAGCTTTTTAAATGAATGACATGATTAAGAAATTATCAAACATAATCTAACTATAAACTAAAACTATTTCAATGTTCAGTTTACTGATATTGAAATTGATGGAATTACACAACATGTAAGTAAGAACATGGTCATATTGCATGTCTGGGCTTCTTATACTTAATAATATGGGCAACAAAACAGATACATATGCAGTTAAGTGTCTTTCGTTCTCTTACTTTAATAGTGATATTTAACTATTTTGGCATATCTAAATCCTCTCTTTTCAATTTTTTTTGTAATCGTGTGATCTTTTACCCATATGAATGTCCTATGAGAATATTCCTCTTCCGTGCATATCTCTGGAAGATAAGTCTCATATCCTCAGCCAGGGCATAAAAAGTGTATGCAGCAACTATTTGTGGTGCTGAGCTGGCTCCATGGCCTGCCAGGTCTGGGGTGATCACCTCATAGCCCAGCTTGGAAAAGTAGTCCAACTGGCTTCCCCATATGTCCAGTGAGCCTCCCACTCCATGGATGAAGAACAGAGCCACGTCTGCATGTGTCCCTTTACAGGCTGATATCTTCCTCTCACAGTCAATCACCACAGTGCGCTTAGGCTTCCGCTTGCGCTTCCTGAGTTGCTGCGACTGTCCAGTCTGTCCAGCAGCAGGTACCTCTCTTCCTACTCCTGTTTCAGCTGTGACAGACTTAGACCTGGCCTCAGGGATGCTGGCGGGCGGTGAGGAGTTACCACAGTCTGTCAGTTCAACCTCTACAGTGCTGTTTAGGTCTGTCTCCCCGTTCTGGCAGTTTTTCAGCTCTGCACTCGCCCTGTCACCCAAGTTCTCAATGAATAGCTGTCCGTTACGATATACTGTGATCTTTCGTTTACAGCTGATACTCCCACCCTGCCCAGTGGGTTCCTCCACCACCTGCCGGTCAGGGATAATATGTCGAACCCGCAGGATGCGGCCTGGTTTCACCTCCACAAACTCATAGCCATCAGCTAGTTCTGAGGTTTCTACAGGAACAACAACATTGGACGACTTTGAGGTCAGGCAGCAGAGAAGACCCTCCATAAAGTTGGTCAGCATGGCTGCCAGTCTGTAGGGAATACATTCAAATAAAAATACACATAAATCAGCACCACATGCAAACATAATAAAACAAGGTCACAGAAAACCAAAGGCACATAAATTATAAAATGAACCATGTTTACAAGCAAGTACTCCCTTCAACTTATATAGACTATAAAGGTCAGTAAAACCAGTAAACTATCTTTAAGTGAAGCCTAACAATCTAGATTAACTAATCAACTATATTTCTGTTAACCAGTAAGTTTGAATCTGGTTTGAATCCATAATAACTCATCAACATCACTCAGTGGTGAAGTGTATTTTTTGTGTATTGGAGGCCTTCTTACAAATATATCTAAGGTCTGTCATTATTGGCAAGTTTTGGCTTATCACAAACATAAAAATAACAAAATGTACTTATTTACAACTTGTCATGTTCAAATGAACTATATCAAAAGAACTCAACTTATATTGACGCACATTTTGATAAAAAAGAGAGAAAAGAGAACAGTAAAAATGCAAAACAAACACTCCATGTTGTGTGACAAAATTAGACGATAGTAGATGATAGAGAGAAAAAATTACATCAACAATTAAAAAATTTTTGTGTTGATTAATATGCAGAAAATGAGCAGATATTGAATCATCATTAAGTTCATATTGTACATACTTCTGTTTTAGTTCTTTGATAACACATCTGTAAGATGTTTGACCTGTATTTATAACTACTGTAAGTTCTATAAGTTGCACATTTATGTTAACTATATACACTTATTTTTAAAAAGAACATCACTCGGTATATTGTTGCCATAACGTACTCTACTAATCCCAAATATCAGCATCTGCCTCAAAGTTGCTGTGTTATTTTGTGCAATTTTTAAAAAGATTTCTTATTTATTCAGAAATCTTTAAATCGCTATATTAAATGAGAATCCCAACCTACAGCAGATGCACCATTCAAAGAGGTAAACCAATTAATGTGTTTACAATCTGGTATTAAATTCCAACTGAAAACCCTTGAGACTTTGTGTCAGTTGTAACAGCAGTGCAGACTTTGGGGGTATTAATAGACTGGACCTGTAATAGCTCCCTGAGTTAAAGCTGTCCGCCATGTAATCACTCTGCACCGGCGCACGCTGCCATACTGTCTGCCAATCTACAAAACAACCAGAGGTAATTAATGGTACTTTTCTGTAGTATGGCCCAGTCAATAATCTTCTTAAATCATATTAAATATTATATTTGGTGTAAATTAATTTCATACGTGAGAAAAACACACACGTTACATGTTATGATTATGTGGAGAAATGCTAAATGTGCACATTAAAAAGGTAATGATTTAATATTTAAAATCATAAACCATCAGAGAAGTAAATAATCAAAGAATGAATCTCTCATTCACAGTACAGGTACAGTATGAACAGTATGTGTTAGGTTATCAGTTGATTATCTACCAGTGCCACAGCAGCCGATCAGGGTCTGCAGGTCTCTCAGCTTGTGGCATTATCCTTCCTCCCTGTTGCTCCCCGTCCTGCTAGAGGGGATTATACTCTCTGTGTCTCGGTCTAAGTCCACACAACACAATCTGTCCATCTCCTCTCTCGATGAAAACAGTGACACTGTGCGGTGATAGTTTTACCTTCTGTTTGATTTGTTGCATCTTTCATGTGGGTATTATGGACACAATGTAATATTCCTGCTTCTCTTGCTATTCTCATGCCCTTTCTGCTTACACTTGCACATCCTTTATCCATTTAGCAGTGCTGTACAGTGCTATGTGCCAACCAAATGTCAGAAGCCGAGCAGGCCATTTTGAAATCACCAAGGGTGACATATTCAACTAACAATTTCTTAACATTAAAAGGTATCCATTATCCAGAAACAAGGTGTGACCTGTAATAAATACAATTCCTTTTTCTGTTCTGTTTCACAGTGTCCATTCGCACTAAACATTGACACAAGTATAGACATATCTTTATGTGTTTCATTCCCTTACAGACATAAAAACATCCATAAATCCACCACCACCCCAGATTCAACTTATACACCTCAGATATTAGAAACAACTTAAAAATAGATTATTTTTAATAGATAGATTAAAAAATTATCTTTATCTATTATATCTATATCTAATATCTATTAAATAGATATTTAATAGATAGATTAAATGTTCTTTAATTGAAACCAAATACAGAAGTGGTGTTGTATGGTAAAGTTTTGTCTTACAATGCATGTCTTTGCTTCTTTATTGTCGCAGTCTCCCCTTGCCACTCTAATAGCCTATATATGTATTATTCAAAAGGGTAGCATACCTGGCAAAATCACACCTGGGAATACCAGCCCATTAAGCCATGGGCTAATCGTGACAGCAATGACAATTTGACTTTTACACCCCAATTATCAAGCTGGTTCAAGGAACTGACCACCTCAGTCACAATGCTGCATCCCTAACTGATTGAACAGAATATGTAGAGCAAACACTGTTATCTTCAATAATATCCTGCTGTGTCTTATTATTATGCGAGTTTGCTTCTCTGTGCTTGATCTCTTCCATTTGGACATCGTACTGTATGATGAAGCACTTCAGCAAGTTTGATTGCCCTTGTGGTTACTACTGTAAGTGGCTTCTGTTGACAGTGGCTGCTAGAGGCTGTCATGAAATGATTTAGGCAGGTCAGACACAATCACAGTGGGACTGATGCCCAGTACAGAGCAGAGACTGTCCCCATGGAGGATTAAAAACAACTACAGGAGGTTCACGGTTGATAGATCCTGCCTTGTTAAATTATGTGAACATTGAATCCTGATCCTTTTTGCACTTACTTGCTGTTGTGTGCCACAATTTA
This sequence comes from Percina caprodes, assembly GCA_013375575.1. Lineage (NCBI taxonomy): Eukaryota > Metazoa > Chordata > Actinopteri > Perciformes > Percidae > Percina > Percina caprodes. Next base: position 2,365,263 of record JABXJD010000004.1, on the reverse strand, counting down.
ATCAATAAATAGTGCTTAGGGTTAGTCTTTCATATGGACTTTTGCAGGATAGTTTCAACATAAAAAGAGCTGTCCTATCGCATACCTGAAGATGAATATAACTTCACTACCTGCATGTTGCTTGCTATATGAAGACAAATGCTCTGACTCAATAGCAATGCTCATCTAAGAGGAATTTATTCATTATGAATGAATTTATTTATTAAAATTGGACAGTTATGGTGGCCATTTAGCCAAAACGTCGAGCTCACAGATTCATATAAGAGGTCATAATTGATACCAATTTGATTAAAAAACAAAACTGTTTTGCCGATTTCGGTAAAATACAACGTGTTTACCTGGTGTTTAGGGTGGAGGTAATGGTAATGGTAATGGAGTCACTAATAACAACACTTAAATAACTCAATAAACCGTTTGTCTCGGTTAACTGCAACACAACTTCATATGCATACTTATTTCTTGTCTGTTGCCAATAATTTACAGTATAAAGTATAAGATGACAAAACAACACAAACAAGTTAAAAGAGAAAGAGATGTCATTAAAGAAAAATGCTTACCTTTATATTTTCAACTACTCGCGTGAAATAATGTAGTTTTCTTATGAAGCACTGTGGAAATAATGACAAGAGCTGTAATCTGTTGCAGTCAATCCAATAATCTAATTTATCTGGATTCTGTTGTCCTGTAGGTGGCCTCCACACGGCGGCCAGTGTTAGCCAACTGACAGCATATCTGTCGTTGTGTTACTGAGGCATAGATCCAAAATACCAACATGTTCCAGCACTCCACTTCCATGTTGAAATATTGGTGGCTTGAAGACGCACCGGAGCTCCGCCGGATGTGTCACCTATCACCGTGTCGGTAGGCCTACGACTGAACCTGTGCAACCTGGTTCAGTTTGTGTGATGAGCTACCCCCGCTATGTGACGGGAGAGGATAATGCTGTGTTCTATGTGCTGTAAGGAGTAGCCTTATTGAATAGTAAAATAAGTTAAAAATGTGAAGTCAACATGTGCATAAGATAATTTTTCTCTGAGTTTAGGCCTACTTGCATTAGGCCATCATAACTGCTACTTGAGGTGACAAATAAATCGATGCACTATTCTACCAATTACTTTATTTGTTTCACAATGCAGTGTGTTGATGGGTCCAGAGTTTGTGTGATGGCATCGGGGCCACAACAAGCCGGAGGAGATCAACTTAACTAGCCTACAGTAGCGCTATCTCTATTTAAATTTGGTTGGTTTGTATGTGTTAAGTCTTGTTTAATCTGCTACCAAATAGCAGTGTTTTTTTCCATTACTTTAATGTTGTAAATACGGTCCTTCGACTGTTAATTTACTAAGTTTGAAATATTTCTGCAAGAAAAACTGGAAAATAGGCATCCCAATCACAAGCATCATGAGCTGGTGCTGTGGCAGTTGCCATGGCTGTTGTTGCTAGGTAACTGTTTGTAGAGAGTCCACAAGGCAGATGCCAGTGAGGTGGAAGGAAGACCACAGAAATCAAGACCAAGCAAACCATTGAGACAATTATGATGTTGTTTTTCCTCCAGCTGTAACAAATTAAGATTAATTTAAAGTTTACCTTTTTATACTGTGATGGTCATACAACAATTGATAATACTAGTATTGTGTTTCAGCGTGTAGCATTGTAAAGAGAATATACCTGTATAAAAAACAGGACAGAAGCATAGTTGCAGCTTTAACCATGCTAAAGTGAAACCTAAAATCAAAAGCTTGAACTGCAACAATTCCTGTCAATGCCTTTTAGTTTCAAACTGATTATACTTATCTATGTTTTAAATATAAATGGATCTCAGTATCAGTAAAGGATAAAGGAATACTTCTTTCACCACTGGTAGCTGGTGATGTCTATTTTATAATGAAGCTCATCATGTGGGAGAGCAAGATTTCCCAGTCAATATTTTAGAGATGGGCGAAGAACTGTTGCGTTTAATGATTGGCTGTCAGGTCAAGCCACTACCACGTGGGAGCAAGGCTAAACCAATGGCCGCTCTCAGGGCGAGGCCAATGAACCATCGCTAACATCCAGCCATCATGCTAGCTGAAGTAGTCCTGTGCAACCAGCATTGCTAACTCATGCAATGACATACTGGGTTACGTTCTCTATGTGTAATATATATTTTTTTATGGACGCTGGGATATAGAATGGAAACAACAACAACGTGTGTGTGAAGGCTGCTGTTTTCTTTGTCGAGAGGACCCGATAGGACAGCTGTCTCGGTTAGCTAGCCTGTAAGCTAGCGCGGCTAACCGTAGCACACTCACACTGTCTGCCATCACGGCCAGCACAACAGACACCAAGCCAAGTCCACAAGTCGGCGTTGGAAATTTCTACCATCATGGAGAAGGTATTTAATCCACATAGGCCATGCTTGTAACGTTGTCTTAAGCTGCACTGCAGTTCTCACATGGCATATGGTAATACCGAGCTAGATGCTAGCCACACCTGCTGTTCTACTGTTGGCATTCATCAACCGATGCCAAGCCGGCCGGCATCGTTATGTGTTCTGGGCTGTTCAGCTCTGACTTGCAAAACACTATCTGAAATTATCACCTCCAGTTGGGAGGTTACGTGAGTAGCAGCAGGCCCGTTAGCGTGCATGGGTTGCTAAAATGAGGGAACGCCCAGTACTGCTCAGTGACTGTATTTACTGTGCATCAACAGTCATTTGCAGGGACTCCTCATCTCTTCTTCTCAGCTCTGTGGAGGGCAGATAGACAGATGACTGAGGCTTGCAGTCTCAAGGGTCAGATTTAAAATGAAAGATGAAAGAAAAGACTTCACTAAACTAGAACTGCGGGGTTTAATAATCAACACACCCTCTTCCCACAGGCTGATTTCTTGAAAGGACTTCCCGTCTACAATAAGAGCAACTTCAGTAGGTTTCATGCAGACTCCGTTTGTAAAGCATCTGTAAGTACCTTATTATACTATTTATGTCCACAAACTGTTATTATTAACTCTAATGAATAATTGCTTTGGATGAGATGCTTAACAATTGTCTACAATATTTGCTCATACACAAACCAAATAATGTAGAAACTATCAAATCCTGTAATTGTCCCTTAACTAAATTACACACAAAAATGCATAAGGACAACACACAACTGTAATGTGTAACCTCCTTAGTTATAATTTACAGAATCGGAGGCCCTCTGTTTACCTTCCAACACGAGAATACCCCTCTGAACAGAGTAAGTACCAAACTCAAAGCTAAGGGAAAACGGTGAGAAAAGTCTTAAGCTTCAAACCATAACTTAAGAGTAAGGATATATTAACAAAAGCTTTTGCTGTACCGTAGTTTATCACTAGTGTATTTTTACTATATGCATTTTGTGGAGACTGCTCTAAAATAATTATCTTTTTAACAAAACATTTTAGTAACATGTTGACTGTGTTTTCTCTACAGTTATTGTAACCGAGAAAACCAACATTCTCTTGCGTTACCTCCATCAACAGTGGGACAAAAAGGTGAGCATGTGCAGTTCTTTGTTCTTTTCAGTTTCATTCGTCTAGCCTCACTCACTGACAATCTAAATCTTTGTTCTTTGTCTCAGTTAATCATAAGCCTCAAAATCTTTAGTCTTTGGTAGCTGGATTAGTATAAAAAAGTAATATGTGATTTTTACTGACTGCTGTGTAATCCTTTGTGTCACATAGAATGCAGCAAAGAAAAGGGAACAGGAACAAGGTGAGGGTGACAGTCCGGCACCCCCAAGGAAGATTGCAAGGACAGATAGCCAAGAGATGAATGAGGACTCATAAGTGTGTGTGTGTGTGTGTGTGTGTGTGTGTGTACACAGAGTATAGCCGGTATAAACCAACCCCACCAAATTTATTTAGGTCAGATAATCCCACCTAAATAAATAATTCTGGCCATTCTGCACTATGGCAGAATGCCTTTCCTGGCATCACCAATAGATGAAATATGTGGAAGTAGGGAAATATCTGTCAACAGAGCAGCCATTTATTGTCTAAAAATTGTGTGCATTAAAATAATATAACCAGAAAATATTTGAAAGTCACTGTTGGCCACTGACAGAACAGAGTGGCTGTCAGGAAGGGAACTTTATAGTGGTGTTTTATTTTAATGTTATACTGGGTACTCTGTGTTTGTATACATGCTAAGCTGTGAGTGTGTTGTATTGAATGCTTGAGGTGAATGAATAGTTGAAAAGCGTCAGTTTGTTTAAGTTTAGAGAGGGACTTGACAGATAGTCAGACACTACCTTTGAAATTGTCTCATACACATGATTTGTGTAGCCTTCTGTCACTTGGAAAGTCTGTCCTGATTTGTGCAAAGAAAACTTTTTGTTACTGTTTTAATTTTATTATAACAATTATTTTTTATGTATGGCAATGAGCTTCCTGCCAGCCACAGTGCCCATCCTCTCAGTTTCACTGCCCACTCTGCAACCACCTGGGGGCATTGCGACATTTCTCCACACTGAACTAAGACTGCACTGTGAAGAACCGCACAAAGTAGAAGCAACTCTCCCATAATCCCCCGTACATGTGTGTTTATGGTGAATATGCATACCTTGATTATATTCTGGGACTTGTTCTTGTAGGATAAATGTTGTGGTGGTGTTTCTGAGAAATATTTTTTACATCTAGCACCACCTTCTGGCTAAACAATACTAGTGTATGGGATTTTCTGTGAGCTTTTGCTGCCCTTTCATCAAAGGACAAAAGAAAAATAAGTAAAAAGTTGAGCTTGAATACAGAGTTGTAAAATGTTGGATTTTTAGTTGCACAACAATGTAACAGCACATATAGTGAGGAAAATATGTACAGGAATGTCTGGAAAAGGAAAAAAAAGAATGCTGTGTGTAAATAATTGCCTGTTCCAGAAGTTCATCCAATGTTTGTGTCTGCCTTTTTGTAAAATAATTCATGCCCATGGATATGATAGAAAAAGGACCCTTGTGAAAGTGAAGGAAAGCGCCACGGTGCTCAGTGGATGTTACCTTGCCTTGCATGTTGATGTTTTCACGGCCGGTATTATACTTCCGGACCAGTAATAAAACTTAAGGGGTGTTGGCATTGTGGTGTTATCTTGTGTGACTGTGGAAGGTATTAGCCTAGAGGCCTTACAACCTGTCATCATGGTTTGGACCCTTTAGCTCCCCCAGCTCAGGGCCTGGGATAGCTGTACTGTTCGCCCTGTCTTTGTGACAGCCCTAGAGGGATTTTGTCACAAGAGCTGGCTTAGATAAACACGGGGCTTTAAAGGGACGTTATAGTTTCAGCCATAGAATGCACAGGAAGCATGCACAGCAAAGTGCAGTCGCCATCCTGCCTTGTTCCTGAGCTTCAGTTTGTATTGGTGTCATATACTGTACAACACTGAATTAAGCTTTTTTTATTATAAATATCACTGCCCAGCAGAGTCAAATCAAAGCTTCCTATCCTTTTTTCGGTTGATTCTACAATGTGGGGTGACCGTGAGGTCTTTCATCTTCCTACCTACAGTGTACTTACTGTCTGTTTCTTAAGCATAAAAAAAAGCAGTATGCGTCTGCTCAGATAGACCATTCTATCACACCCTAATAAGCCTTGCCCCATGTCATGTGTGTTAGCTCATCAGATATGTTCTTTTTAGCTTTGCTGAAATAAAACTGCATTGAAACTGGGTTTTTGTCATGTGGTACTTATAAGTGATTGTACGTCCTTGATTTAAGAAGAGTTTTATTCCCAGTATTGAAAACATTTGTGAGAAAAAATGTGCAGCTGTGAACACATGAAAGGCATTTGAAATAGTTTTATTAACCATTTTCAGGTCTTACAAAAATATGACAAAATAAATTAAAAGAAATAAATAATCCCATTTCCCAGTATTTCTCTTTAAAAGATCTTTTTTTTTTGTACAGTGGTACATTGGAAGAGCATATGATGTTCAGTAAGTGAGACTTCCATGAAGGTCTTATCTTAAATTCTTGAGGTTAGGGTCAAGTTTTTAATGTAGCTATGGTGAAAACCTCACCTGTTCACACGTTCTCCAGAAGAAGACAGTACATTTAGTAAATTCAGTCCTTTCCAACTAGTTTCACATCAGACTGCCTACATAAGCCCAAATCCTGTAAAGAACCGCTGTTGCTTTAATGGTGAATTACTGACAGTTGAGTCTTGGTTGTTTGAGCTGCTGTCCTGACGTGAGGGACGCCTATGCTTGGCCTGGTGTTGTCTCTGGCATGGGATGCCTCTTGATGAAGCTGTCAATGATGCCCAAGATCTATTCATTTACTTCAACCAATGCTTTAAATACTTCCATATTAGCAATATGCAGAAATTTTTGCAGCTCCTAAGAGTGCAATGATGAAAAAAGTGATAGGTTGTTAAATGCTATCAATTTCTATCAAATTAAGTTGTAATCAGTTTTCCATGAATGGATGAAGCCATGACATAACTGTTCCCCTTCTCAATTTAGTCACCTCTGCTCTTGAAACTGGCTCCTCATTTTCAACCCAAACTCAAATGATAAAAAATGGACTCTATTGAATCATGGTGTCACTCATTCCTGAAATGCTGAATGAAAAAATTCTACAAGAATAAAGGTTTTACTGCGACTACGCTCAGCTATGCTTACCATCCTGTTCTCTAGCCCCTTTAACAATGACCAGTATGTGATGCACAAAGACTCAAAAGATATCAAATTTCTGTCACTCCTCATTTTACATTTATAATGAGCAATGACTTCTAAATATACAAAATAACTGTAGATTCACAGTAAAATGAGACTGTGACCACACACACATTGATCTCCAGCAATTAATGTCAGTAGGATATTTTGCTACTGAAGTACATTTTTGTTTTCCTTAGACATGGGATTGAAAGGTGGATCCTACTTATTGTGAAGCTGTTACAGACACATTAAAGCAGCAACACAATATTTGAAGCTCAATGTCATTACTCCTAGACTAGACAGATTCTGTGAACACAAAGCTGTAGATGGATGAGATTATTATTATTATTTTAATTGTAAATCAGGCCAGATTGCTCATATTAAATATGAGACAGGAGAGAGCTGACATTGGAATTGAAGGGACACAAAGAAAAGATGCATAGAGTCCAGCTAATAATGATAATAATAATAATGCAGTAGGATGTGTGCTGTGGGTGGGGGAATTAGTTCAGACTTATAGTAATACATCTCCTACAACTCAATATTATTGCCAAAATGCACGCCAGAGGTGATGGTGTGAAAATGCATAGTTAATGTTTCTCTCTCTTTACCTACAGTGTGATGGCCTCTGAAACTTTGTGTACCTGTGTGTACCGTAGCTAATGTCACCATAATACATTTACTTTCGAAGAGTCTGCAGCTTGACACTCTAATGTTATTGTCCCCCCCTGTACACTGAGACTGGTGTTATGGGTCAATAGTCAATAGTGAATTGAACAAGCTGTTCAACAACACATTTTGCTATGCAAATAAACTCTGGCGCCACCTTCTGGAGAACCTACAGAAGTGAAATACCTGTTTCTGGTAGATGGTGGGCTTACTTAATAGATTAGCATAATGTTTACTTTACATACAGTAAACATACATCTTGGGTTAACAGTATTATCCAAAAAATACCGCTTTGGTTAAAAAAGTAAATTCCCATCAGCACTGCAAAAAAACAATGCTGCAAATGGTGTGTATAAAAAGATATGGAGCTCAACATAAATGAGAGAAACTATTAGTTGCCCCATAGTTGCTGAGAGTAGAGGCAGGTGAGTAGATAGCATGTACTGTGTGAAAGGTTTAAATCAAAACAATCCAGCTTTTGCATAATGTTACGAGGCAGGCTGGTGTTGATCCTCTCTTCTGCAGAGTGAGACAGAGTTCTATGCAGGGTTTAGTGCAAATGTTACTTCTTTAACTCTACGCTAGTTTGCCAAGTCTGGTTAGAGTGTGTGGAATTGAGCCCCATCTGTGTTTATTAGGTGCTCTACGGGCTTAGATGGAGAAGCGCACGAACACTCCATGCTCCGTTTTCTCAAGATCCCCTTTGTCTACTTTTTTTTTTCCTTGTCTCTCTTCCACTTGCACTCTTGCAAAAAATACTGGTAGGTGACAGCTCGATTTACTAAACTTCTTCCTTCCTTTTCGAACTAATCTGCCACCGTCACAGGATGGGAAGAAGTGTTCAAAGCTTAGACATCACCTCAGCTTTGAAAATAAAGCTGGTGATACATCAGGGATGCTTATTACGGGAGGGTTTGTGATGATTGATAAGAATAAAAACACTGATTGATATTGCTATTCCATTTTTTTTCCACTTCAACATAAAAGTGAAGGGCCCAAGAATTCCTCAAAGTTAAAAATGAGACAATATCTAATAATCACTTGAGTTGTGATGGCAGAAGTTATTTGATGTACAATTTGTGATCATTTCATACCACTGTGTACATTTTTTAATCTTTTTGTCTCCGCAACAGACAGTGTTGTTATTGTTATGTCCTAGTGGGAGGCCATTGAGATGCTTACAATTTATGACCAGAAGAAACCAAGATGCACAGCTCTCTGCTTTAAAGGCTTAAAAATATTAGAAACGCAGCTCATGCATTTCTTTATGTATTGCAGACAAGGAATGTGTGTGTGTGTGTGTGTGTGTGTGTGTGTGTGTGTGTGTGTGTGTGTGTGTGTGTGTGTTTATTCGCTCATGACAAGAGGGCTTACATCTTTCTTATAAAGCCTGTTTCTTTGCCTCTCAGCAATAGAGCAAGCCAAAACAACAGTCACCTCTTATCCATCTCATCTCCTCTCTCTGTTTCAAGTACTTCTACACATAGCCTGTGATAGCACAGAAGGTAGGCCAGGCCTCTCCTCATAGTAAACACATCACTTATTCAGTTGAGATGTAACAAATGACAAGTTTGTGTGTTTATGAAGCTACTAGACTTTAGAGCCAGCCGGGTCCAAGTCTGTTGCATGTCCGTTCTCTGACCCTTCCCCTCCAGGCGAGGGGATCTCGTCTGGAACACCATTCAAATCAGACCTGGATGGTTGTCTGTCTGACGTCTGCGATGATGGTCCTTCCCCAGGTCTGTGCAGTGCAGCCCCGTTCACATACGCTCCCCCCTCAGACTTCCCGAAGTTAAACAGTTTCCCAGGGTTGAAGGCTTTGCTAGGTGACTGAGAACGCTCTTGAGAGCTGCTACCTGATGATGAAGATGATGATGATGCTGTAGCTGTGGTGTTAGCAGCTGTGGTGGTGGCTGCAGAAGCCGCAGCACCTTCCTTCTTATTCTCAGGTGACTTGAGGAATTTAAAGCTCAGGAACCCGGGCAGCTTCGGCTCATTTCCGGTGGGGGACTGAGGGGAGCGTGCGCCACTCGAGGAGAACTTGCTCTGCAGCGGGATGATCTGTTTCAGCTTCATCACGTTATTGTTGGCCAACAGAGAGCTGGGCCTCTTGGGTTTGTCTGACCCGCTGCCCCCTCCTCCTCCGGCCCCAGGCCGCGATTTGCTGCTGTGACTTTTGTCGTGGTGATGATCCCCAGAGGAGTCGCCCTTGCTGTCATCCCGCTCCCTTTCCCTGCGGGCCATATGCTCCGCCTGCCTCTGCCTCTCCTCCTCCTCCCTCTTCCTCCTCTGCAGCTGCTGGTAATGCTGCTGCGCCTGCCGCTCATGCTTCTGCAGAGGAAGGAAAAACACATTCTCACAATGTATTTACTAGAATCAGCACTAACCCAGCTAACCATTACAATGCTGCAGTGCTCCCATCAAACAAATCCCTTACTAAGAATCCTGCATTAGTACTGCAGGGGCCATTACAGCCTAATCTCTTTTTTATGTTCTACTTATTGTGTTTCTCAAAATTATAATTACTAAAATATCACCAGAAGTTTAAAATATGCAATTTAGCTCCAAAAAGACACCTGCATTGTTGCAGTACAGCTTGTTTGCAGCAGAGAGTTTGGCTCCTCTGATGGCTACTGCTATGGATTTTTCTATTTTATTACAGTACTCCGTTCATAATGAGGTAGTTGTTTGAGGGCTTGTTTAAACTGCCTGAATAATTATGAACTTCATATATCTTGTGCATCTCGTTTGTCAATGACAAATAATATTTTCTTGTTCTTATGCTGTCACAGTATTTACCTTAAAAGCCTCCCTGCGCTGATAATCCAGTTTAGCCATCTCCTCTCGGACCCATGTAGGAATGTCAGGGATGGCCACATGGATGACGTATTTCAGGAGGATGGCAAAATGCTGCAGATATACAAGAAGGTAGAAAGAGGAGGTTTGGGAAGAAACTAAAAATTATTCTTTGAAAGTACAATCCCAATCAGATATGGGACACAATGCTTTGAAATACTCTTTAAGGGTATGTTACTTGAACTAATTCTTGCACATTATCTAGTCCTTGAAATCCTGCTTCTGGTAGGCCTGATTTCTTTATCAGGCCAAGACAGAGCTGCAGGCTGTTTACCTTTTTCCAAATATAGGCAAGCACAGAGTGCAGCACTAACATAACCAGTATCTAAATATGTTACAAGTACTGTAAGAGGAGAAACATGAGGAGAGTTTCAGTGCATCTGTTCATGCTTTTTAAAAGATTGGCAAGTTGGGAATACATTATTATTAATCAGTGTGAACAGCATTACTACGTACTTTTCAGACGCTCGAACAAGGACACAACTTAATATGTGATACACTACATGGGCATGACATAGTATTTCCCGACCATCATATCTTCCTCTAACCTATGTTCTACATCTCCTGAGAGAAACATGTGTGTGAGGAAAACATCAGCATTTTATGAAGCCATTTGAGTTTATCATGCCATACAACCCTTCAACGTCTCTGCAGGTATAAAAATACAGACAGTAGTAAACTTGTTTGCAGCCTTAATACCTGGCGCATTTTCTGATTATCATACAATTCGTGCTTGGTCACAAAATGCTGTTTCCCTGAGAAAAAGTTTAAAAATCCACTGCTCTAAGCACTTTGGACAGACTTGCAGGAAGGAGCAGCAGTACCTCAAGGATGACGATGGAGATGATGGCCATCTCGGGGCTGAGCCACGGGAAGAGACGCTGTAGCTGACCACATTGACCAATTAGGTAACAATTCACTATGATAGCAATCAGGCCCATGGCTTCCATCGCAGTCTGTGAAGGAGAAAACAAAAAAAGATTAACTTTGCTGTTTCTTAACACTGACTTTGTGCGATGCACAATAATCATTTTAATTTAGCTCAGTTATTCCAATTAGTTATTAGTAATTGATCTATTTAATGTGATTGCTACACAGATACATTTACACAATCTGGTCTTTAACTTTAAAAATGGATATCAAGCCAGTGTTTGTTACATAAGACAGCATAACTATTTTAATTTTTCTTTGTATGGCAGTAAATTCAGTCAATTTACAATGACGGCATAACAACTTCATGAGCCTGTGTTAACTTTTTGACCTGCCACTGGCCGATGCTCTCCACTCTGATTCCAAAGGGCCTTTGCAGACCGGTGCAGAGCTTAAAGGCATCGCTGCGGATCTCAATGATGTTGTTGATGAGCGCGCACATGGCAGCCAGAGGGAAGGCTGAGGAGAAGAGCACCACGTAGCCAAATTGGACAAACATCTCTTGGTAGTCCTGGAAGGTGTCCTGAGAGGTGTAAAGTGGACCATTAAACCACAGCTCTACCAAGTAAGTAAAGTCTGAATGCAGCTAGAAGACAAGACAAGACTGCAATTCTGTAGACCAAATCAATGCACAATGGTACCAAATAACAAAAAAGATGTTATTAGTTGTCATTTAGTAATGTATGACCTTTTGGAACATAACCCAGTGTTATCTATATCACACTCAGGACATGTGTCATGCAACTGTGAAAGCTGAGGAATATGGTTGGAGTCGTTTTGCAGTGCTTATTTACGACATGTATGAAACCTGAGTTGAGTATGAGGAGAATGACAGTGTTACCTGGCAGCTGGCAACATGTATGGCTACAACAAGTTGTTTACCTACTATTATACAACATTTTACGGTTATTTTCTATCTATCTATCTATCTATCTATCTATCTATCTATCTATCTATCTATCTATCTATCTATCTATCTATCTATCTATCTATCTATCTATCTATCTATCTATCTATCTATCTATCTATCTATCTATCTATCTATCTATTCTAAATTAAACTCTTCACAATCTAAGTTTCCTGGAAAACCTTAAAGAGATTTTGTCAACCTGGGTAATATTCTCATGTTTTTGTCTATTATGACTATGATTGGTTATGATTGATATGAATTCTACTCAACCATTATTTATGGGAAAAATTTGGGAAACAAGGATTCCTGCAACATCTACATTAACCGGGGCAAGGAGCATGAGTGCCCAACAGCTTTCCAAATCACAGAAATCATCCCAAATATGTCTTTGAATCTGACCATAATTAAATACAGAATGTAGTCCCCTGGAAATCCCTCTTAATATTGTTGTGAGCTGCACAAAATGACCTGGTGCAGTTTTCTTTGTCTGCAACTATGCAATAAAGGTATGCACCAGTTGGATTACAAACTCAAAGATGTGAAAGAGGATTTGGGTTGAACTGAAGTTTTACAAGGATTCTGTAGGAGACCTCCAGACCTCAATCAATCTCATTCTTACAGAGGCGATGATTAAACTGTTATTCTGACCATTAGTCATAATATGAAAATAATAACACCCAGAGTGACAAATTCTGGAATTTACCATTAAATATATTAAGGATGCAAATTGCCAGTGCCTGTGTGTAGTTTACAGAATAAGGTCACTATACAGTCCTGCTTACAGAATAAGTCTGCATACAGCTCTCCATCTCAGCCTGAGTGAGTATGTTTCTCTCTCTTCTCTCTTCAGGGGGGTCTATCCACGATTCCCTTTTTGTTGTAGGCTCAGGTCTCTCTATGCTCCTGCCTCTTCTCCTGTGTTGTACTGATGTGCTGCTCTCAGACCCAGAAGGCAGTGGGGCAGCGCTGGCAGAGGCCCCAGCATTAATTCCCTCAGTCACGCCCGTTGCTCCCCCCCCTGACTCCTTCACATCATGGATGCCATTATCATCGTCGTCGTCACACATTTCAAATACAGAGGCAGGGTCCATTCCTTTTTCTACCATCGTGGGGCTCCCCTCCTCCAGGAAACTGGTGTCCATGGGGGGCCCACTGCAGACTGGCCTTCTGTCCACCTTAACAACAACAACAACAATAAAAATACATTAGCGCTACAGCATCAGCATAATAACAATTCATAAATATATGGTATCACACAGCTTATACCTTCTCTATGAAGCTGACTTTTCTCAGCTTCAAACCACAGTCGATCAGACTTTCCTCCTCCGTCTCTCCTTCACTGAACCTCCCGCTGTCAGCCTCGTCCCTTTCACCTCCATCCTCCTCATCAGGCACCCCGCATCCCCCGTTCAAACACTTCTTTTCCCTGAGAGAAGTTGAAAGGACAAATAGACATCAGACAAAATGTGTGTGTGTTAACCATTCACAGCGGTGTTCTGTCTACAGTATTTCCTCAGTGTTTGTCTGGCATGAATCATAACTTCATGCGGCTCGCAGACATTGTCAAGTGCAGACACAGTGGCTTTGAGTGTTGGTGTGGATGACAACTGTAAACACTTAAATGTCATTGTTCATCATACTGATCTTATGACAAAGTGTCAGTTTCTCTCACTGCATGCTTCAAATGAAATTAGTCAAGGATTTATTTCACTTCACTTTTGGACATCCCAATGTTAATACTTGCAAGTGTATGTTTACTTTATTCTAATGAGAGTTGTAAATAATGAGCTTGACCTTCTATCTGGCTGCCCCAACCCGGGCCTGGTGCCCCTCAGTCCAGGTCCTGGCATGGCCTGGTCAGTGGGAGAGACCTGGGCTTTTCCAGCTGCCAGTCGTGCGTATTTCAGGAGCACTGAGAGAAGCAGGTCCCACACAGCTCGCAGTGTGAGCTCGCCCAGCTTGTGGCGCTCATATAGATAAGGCTGCAGCACCTCCTTCACATTTTGAAGGAACTGGCGTATGATGAGCAGAGTGGCCAGCATCTGACATGACAGAGAGAAACATTCAGAAAAAATTACCACACTGAGTGAACATGATGTATAGGCCTGCATGATTAATTGTTATAAAATCACAATCTCGATTTACCCTGTTCACAATTTAATTTTTAAATGAATTTGATTATAAAAATATATATATATATATATATATGTGTATATATATATATATATTTTATATATATATATATATATATATATATATATATATATATATATATATATATATATATATACTAACATATATACTAACTTTGGTTTTCATTTCATTTTACGAGCCGAATGCATCACGAACGCTACTACTTTCTTCTGTGAGATTTAAACAGACTGTATAAAATTGGTTTTAAAGCGCTCCCAAGTGCTGCACTGCTCTCCCTTCTCTTCATTGAGGCCTCTATGTTTACAGGCTTGTGGTGATGCATGGTGCCCTATATGTGCTATAGGTGCCAAACAAAATCTATGTTTGGTTAAAATTATCGCGTAAATGTCCTTAGTTTTTGTAAATAACGTTATATCTTTCCGACCGTGACATTTCATTCCGTCATATTTCTAAAATAATACTTTTTCTGACCTTTTTGAATCCCCTGACAAATAACCCATATTACAAAAAAAGATAAAAACTGAACTAAAACTAATAATTTTCAAAAAATAAAAACTAAACTAGCAAACCCGCTTTAAAACCTAATTAAAACTAAACTGTATTTGAAAACAAAAAGTCAAAACAAAATAAAAATAATTATAATAAGACTATAATAACCTTGGTTTGGTACTGCCAATTGGTTTTGTTTTGTCATGGTCAAAAAAATCGTGGCAGAGAATCGTGATATCAATTCTAAGCAAAGAAATCGTGATTCTTATTTTTCCCTGAATCGTGCAGGCCTAATGCTGTGACTGTATTGCCCAACTAATCAGAGAATATAAAAGGAACACTGCAAGAGGTTGGAAATGAGAGAATGTAGAAAAAGAGGACCAGCAGGACAGAAACATATATACATTACAAATGTAATGTATCACTGATTTGGGCCCAGATGTAGAATGTGTTTGAAAAAGCCAACAGGGAGCAGTGCAGCTGCAGTTTTTTGGACAATTTGATACACTGTGGATGTGCACTTTAAGATCATTGAAAGAATGGCATACTGTATGATGCATTAAGGCCAAGGAAAGATGAATATAAATATAAATGAATACTCATACCTTGCCGACCAAATCCAAATTACACACACACACACAACAGAAAGAACAAATAAGCTTAACTAGAAGAATAATTCAAGTGTATTCAACTTGAGTATATTTCATGATTTGGAGCTATTTTGTGTAATAACAGTATTCTCAAGTTAATTGCAGAGATATGAGATCACAGCAACATAACAAAAGAGAAGTCTGACAGGGCAGGTAACATAAGCAGTCAGACTTTCATACAGGTTTTAAACAAACCCTCAGGGTGGCAAAGATTGCCTACAACTATTATAACCCCATCATTTTGAGTGGGCTGATGTCAGTTTTACCTCCAAATAAAGTTGTTTGGTTATAACCTGTGTGATTGGCTTAATGCTCATGTCTTTTGACCCATCAAGCTTTATTGTAGTAATGTTGCTTTGTTTCCAGATCTCAGCAAGTAAATATTGTCAAAACTGATAGAAATGTTGGCCAAAACTATGAAAATAGAAGCCAAGTTGTAATAAACCAGAATGATCCTTTAACACTCAAAACCGAGCAATGAATCCATCTTCAGCAGCCCTTTAATATACACCCAGAGGACACGCATACTAAGAATTGCAGCATCACAAAGCTTACTATCTATTATTGGCTTCAATCTAAAAAGCAATTGTTTCCAAGTCAAATAATGCCAACACAAACAATTTTTTTAGCAATAGCACAGAATGCAAACACAAAACCACAATGATTTCCTGACAGGAACATGGACAGAATGTTACTTTCAGTCAATGATGGAAGGAAAAGGAGATATAGTTCTTCCACTGCTACCTACTAGAAGAGTCAGCACAGATACGCCACATTCAGGTTTTCATTTCAGATACTTAAATTACTTCACTAAGGTCACGATTCTCTAAATTCTTCTTCCCTTAATGAGTTTTGACTTTTTAGGTTATGATTTTATTTAATTAAACTTTTTTTCAAAAGGGATGGCAATGCCACAATATGAGCAACTAGGGTACTTGCAACAACAGCTTGAACTTTGCAGAATTTATGCGGCACAATTAAATGCACCATAAGTTAAAAGGGAGACACTACAAGTGAATAAGGAACTAATAGAGATAACAACATGAAACTTCCCCAGCTGATTACTTACATTAAGTCAATTATTATTATAAGTTTGCGGAAACATTTACGTTTAAATTATCCAATAATGGCTTTTGGTCAATTTAGCAGAAATTTACAGGCATATATAAAGTGTAGTAAAAATAAACATCTAAATGTGTATTTTGGATGTTTCATCTCCAATAGTCTGAAAGAACTATGGAAGTAAAATAGCCCAAAACTCAAAATTGAAAAATTTAACTTTTGTCTGTCTCCCCTTAGCAAGGTGTACCTGAAGGCACCATGGAGTCCCGTTGGGGCACACATGCTTTACCTTCCTTGTTTGTTTACATAACTCACTCACTGGGAAAGGCAAAATGTTGCCACACACCGGTGAATTCAGGGAAACAGGAGGATGTTTCCAATTCTGTTTCTTGGTTATCTCTGACTCCGGCAGTGGCCATGGTGTCTGGAAAGTCAAGCTGCAGGGTAGCGGTTAGCCATTGTTAGCAATGCCAATTTTTAACGCATTATGCTGTTTTTGTGCATACAAACAGCATAACATCATGTCTATAGATATGAACAGCACCGCATGTACAACTGATTTAGTGAGACACAAATAACAAAGAAGTGCTTATAACTGTATGTTACAGTACTACAGCTTTCACAACTGTTTATGCATGGAGCAGCCATGTTGGATTTTTAGCTCGAGGTATTAGGAAATCCGAATTCAGGGGTCATGTTTCCGACTATGACCTCAGAAAATGAACGCACACTGTCTGAAGAAAAGATCAACAGACACAGATCTTTTATTTGGACGTGTACAAGTTGGTGGGGGTGGGGGTAGAGAGAGAAAAATACTACGGGAATCGTCAAACCTGCTTCTGATTTCAATAGTCGAAATTGAAAGCTCATTTCGATCGATTTTCGATTTAAAATCTTGAAATTGTGATACCCCTTGACTACTACCACTTTTTTTTACATGTTCTGACCAGGTCTTACTAACTGTGACAGCTACTGGTTTGTAGGAGGCCTATGGAAATTAATTAAGCATAATCCTGTTCTTTCAAAGCTATTTAACCCTTGTGTTATGGCCTAATGCAGTTGTAAGTGGAATGACAGTTTAGCTAAAAGATAAATATGCTGTGACAAATGTTTGCAGGAGCTGTGCTGTACTGGTTGGGAATCAGACATGGAAATCAGGCGATGTTAACAGAATATGACAAGCTCAATGAGGCGGCAGACAGAGTGAGAAATTAAGGTACAAGTGTGGAGAGTTGTATTGGAAAAACAATTCCCACAAACTGGACAAAAAAAAAGGCCAATTAAAAAAATCCATATTGACTCCAAATTCCCATGTCAAAGAAAAAAAGGCAAAACCTCTCAACTATTGTAACTAGATACTCATATATGCAGGCGAGGAGGCACAATTTGTACTCAGAAATAAAAAACAATCATTAAAACAATCAAACATCTTCTGACCGCTACATTTGAAATTCCCTATCGCATCACACTACCCATTAATCATTTCTGTCTGATAAAAGCCATGTGTCTCCAAAATTTGGAGTTGTTAAGAAGCATGAAAAACAGGATTATATTTGACGAAATTACATTTTAAAATATTTAATTGGGTTTTGCCTCTTCTGGAAGTTGCATGGTTTTCACCAGACAATCAAAACACACACTGTATAATTTTATACAAAGCAGGTTGGTAGTTCAGGTTTATGTCGCTATCGGCAAGGAGCATGCAAGGTTAAGACCCAGGTGGTCAGAAATTGAACTTGGACCTCTTTCCCAGACAGTGGATATACAGGGATCATACTTTGGACTTGAGTAAAGCCCTGAAGAACCAGGGAACAGAGACCACAAGCATCTGGATCTTGAAGAAAACGCAAGGAAGCAGATTGACCCGGACCTGCCGCTGCAGACTCCTTAACAGGGACAACACCAGCAGCATCTTCCACAGATGGACAAATGGATGAGATGTGCAGATGGATGGTTATGGAAATCATGGAAGAACCACAGATGTTGTAGGCCAAATGAATTACTGAGGATAATGCGTGACAGAGTAACATCAGAACTAGGTTGTTGCTTACCTCTTTCAGGCGCTCCATGTCTTTGAGGTAGAATCCAATGTAAAAAAGGCTTAGATAAGAATTTACAAACTGAAACTGTAAGAGAGAGAAATGCCAGGTGTCATTAAGAAGAAAGTTGAGAATGGAAATGTTTAAAAAAAGGTTTCCAAATCACATGGGTAGTTTAGATATTATGTAATGAAAATACACTCACAAGAACCATTTTGATGATGAGATTTTTCTCATAGGCACTCTGGAGTCTATAGTTTTCTGTGGAGAAAATATGAATCACCCCTTACCACTCAATGTAATATATCGTCAAATTGGAAGTAATTACTAATTAGAGTTTACAAGGGATTACTAAAGATCCACAACAAGTGTTCAAGATTCTCAGACGAAAGATGATCTATTAAGAGATGAACTGCTCTGAATGTACATCTGGATATATTTGGAATCTTGACTCTCACCCATGTCATTGAGCCAGCAAGCGATTTTCCTGTACACCTCATCACATGCGGTCACAGTGATAGCTAGCATGATTTTGGGGATGAAGCGAGCTAGCCGAGGCATTTCCTTGATCCCCATCACAAACTCCTACAGAGACACAATCGCAGCTTTTTACTCTTTACCTCTGAGAAAAAACATCAGGGGGCGTTCATAGCAGATGTGTTCACAACATTTTAAAGGCGGAGGTATTTATATATCTTCTCTTGGTTTTATTTCTATCAAGTTCCACCCACAGCCTGTAGATGTTTAACAGGCTTGCTGCATCATTACATCCACCCATAAAAGAATGTTGACAAAACTAAACAAGCACAAATGCAGGATAAAGAGATGTTTACCATCTAAACTATTATTGCCACAGTTATACAATCAGGACACATAGAAAACAGATGCTGACAGCTGACTGACCTGCAGCTCAAAGCAGATGAGCATGACCAGGAAGACGAAGCAAAGACAGAGGATACAGATGGGAAGGCTGACCAGCCATCTGATTGCACGCCTCCGCCACGGAGGATAGTAGATCTCCTCACATCCTGTTACGGGACTGCAGCGCTTCACTCCCTGCCGAGACAGAGGGAGAGTGAGAGAGAAAGAGAGAGAGAGAGCATCAAAGGGCCTGAAAAAAAGGGGATAGGAAGATGGAAGAAGTCAGAGTTTTTGTTTATCTCACCCGGAACTGAGGCCGTGGTTCCTCCAGGGATTCAGCTGGCGTATCCAGTGTTCCCCACTTGAATGCCAACTCAGCCCCCCTCCTTTTCCACCGCTCCAGAAAAAGAGTGGCCCACACCACATTGAAAAGTGCAAACACCACACAGCAGATGTCACGGCTCGTCTGAAGCAACACAAAACACAGACACACAGACTTAAGACTCACAATCATTTCTGGTGGTTGGTGATTTAAGTTGGTTGAGGCTACGATTGCTTCTCTCCTCACCTGATCCGACTCAGTGAGCATCCACAGTACGAAGCCGATCACAGCAGGATATAACATAGAAGTGGTGTAAAATCCCAGCCAGGCAAAATACATGGCAATCTTCACCCCAAAGTAGTCACAGATATCATCTGTAAACACAAGTGAAAAATGATCAATTAGAAGGATAAAATTACACTCTTACACTCTTAGGATAGAAACAAGAGCCAACTAATTAAAAAGTACTTTTTTTATGTTGTTGTGTCTTGGGTGTTATGCATATTAGGGAATATCATCTTCTACTAACCTAAAGGCTGTTTCTCACAAACAGCCTGGACCCAGGACTTCATCAGCTGACTGAGGATTCTCTGCTCATGGAGAGGAAATACCTGCTGGATCACACCTCGCGCACTCAGCTCCGGGACTTCAGAGAATAAAAAAGAACATAGAATAAAGTATGTTAAAATTACTTTATATTGATTACTTAAAGAAACCTATCAGGGACATTAAACCATCAAATCCATCACAATTATGCTTCTAATCATTTTAAACCCAAACCAACAAAGGGATTATTTCCAAAACCTGCTAAAGAACTGCCTTCTGTTTAATAAAGACAAATATCACAGAGTGTGCTGATAAAGGATGCAACTTACTAATTGGCTGGCCCTCCAGGAAGTTGATATTATGAAGCACCTCCCCATGTTTGGCACGTAAATTGTCTAGCCAGTATTTAATGATGCTCTGCCTCTCCTGCAGCGAATGCAAGGAGAGAGTAATTTCAGGTAATTTCTTGCCAGTATATTTACTTGTACATATTTACTTCTACTTGTGTGTGTGTGTGAGTGTGTGCTGACACTAACCTGTGAAGTAAAGAAACACAGCTCGCTCTCTATGTTCTCGTAGATGTAGTCCTCATCACAGGAGTAGTTTCGTGTTCCTCCGCCAAATTCGGGCTTCACCGCTTTCCTCAGTCCTATCTCCTCAGCACCTCGCAACAAACTGCAGGACAACAATGAAAGACCTCAAACACCAACTAATCCACTCTCCGATGGTGTTACAGAGTATTAGATGTCTTCAATCTGTGATGTTGGAGAGAACAGCAGTGGTAGTAACAGCGTAGAGTGTTGTTTTTCAAATTCTTCAGATCTTCAGATTATCAGAGCATCCGTTGAGAGCGTACCTCTTCCCTTTTCAACAATAGACTTTTCCCAGCACAATTGTTGAATGTTTAATTTTTAATAAACTTGTTCTTTGACTTTGAGGGACTTGTACCTACATCCTAAAAGTTATTTTTTAATGTTTACTTTAATCAACAACAGTTGTGATAATCAATCACATAATTTATTAAACATTAAGTTTCATATAATTGTAAACGTGATATTTTTGGCCTTTGGACTGTTGGTTCAACAATACAAGCAATATCAAGATTTCCTTTTGTGCAATATTTTATTACATTTTTATTGAATCAACTATTAATACATTTGTCAAAAAAGATCAGCAGCTGAATAAATAATGAAAACAATTCTTAGTTGGACAACATTTTACATTTTGCTGGAAATGATCACAGTGTATTCAGTCAGTTTGTTAATTGGATTACAAAAAAACAAAAGCAAACAATAACATTAGCAGAGATGGATTGTCCTTCATAGTGTTAAAGTCATCTGAACTCTCCTCTAATGCTTTAACCCCATCACTCTCATCATCTCATTTCACATCAACCCTTACTCTATGTCTTCTCTCTTCCTCCCTTATCCTGCTCTGTCTACTCTCCCCTACTTTCTTCATCCTTTATTCCTCTCCTTTGTCTCCTTCTCCCCCTCCTCCTCCTTTATCCCATCACCCCCCCTTCTCCTCTCCTTCTGTCCTTCACGGCGGCTTTGTGCTGAAATTGCAGTAATAATGCAGCACCACGCCCTCTGTTCCTTCCAGGCAGACAGCTCACCTCTCTCTGTCACATGTACATGTATATATAGTTTATACAGGAGCACAGCTTAGGTAGACCTGTAACATCCATTCATCATGCAGCACAGGGCAGTACAGTGAAGTACGATCAGCACCATGATGGATTACAGTAGAAATGTGAGGTGTAAGCTTCAGTATCACCGCTGAATACTGCTTAGTGTGCAGCACCATCACAATAAATGTCCTTGTCTGAGAAAAAAAAACAGGGAAAATCTATTTAAACCAACTGTTTATAATCTAAGCCAATAACTGAAAGGCATTTTAGAGGTGCGCAGCTCCTGCTGCTGCCAGGGATCTTGATGAGATGACCCCTTTCTTATTTAATCAAAAACGTTATCACCTTTTACACTCTTTCCCCCCAAATACAAGGAATCTTAATTAGGAGACACAATCAAAGGGAATGTGTGGACAAAGCTATCCTTGTAAAAAAGCAGATTCCTGCTATGAAAGAGCACTGCACGTAAGGTTTGTGCTAATTTAGCAAATATCTATCAGACTTAATGTAGAAACACAGCAGAACCGTACGGCATGCTGTAAATTCCCCACTCAGAGCTGAGACATGAGTAATGGCTATTATGTCAGCTTTGAAAAGAGGAAGAGGAGGACATTTACTGTCTGAGTATGTTAAATGCTACATTTGTACTTTCTGCTGCCGTTGTTTTCAAAGCAATGAATGGAGACTTTCTGAAAATACCACAAATAGCAGCACCTAATTTGTGACCTCAGCTGTTTTGATCTCATACGCAGATTTTCTACACAAGTCTCTCTTTCAAAACAAAACATATAGAAGAAGGAGCATTTCACCATTTCAGCTGATAGGATAATATAAAACATGTCTACATTTGACAGCTGGAGTCCTTAGCTGGTATTCTCACATAGAAGGAATTAAAATGAGAATTAGCACCGCTTTGGTGTGCAAAGTGAATGACTATTCAAGGTGAGTTTGAAAGGATGGAACACTTTCTGTGTTATTTTTTCTTTCACATGAAATGTAGGTCAACCTATCTTAACAGCAGGTGTGCGTGCGTGCGTGCGTGCGTGCCTGCAGAAAAGAAAAAGAGAGGAGAGTGTGCTTCATGTCACACACCAATCATTTTACTTGAGCATTCCATCTGAAACCCACTGGCGCACTTTCAGAAAGCACTCGATCCACATCCTTCTACCACATTTCCCTCCCTGTTGTTTTCTCTTTGTCTTTCTACTTCACTTCCATCTCTTTCTCTCTTGTTCTCTTTGCGCCTGTCTCTATCCGGCTCTTTTCATTTCTTCCGGCCATCTGTCTATTCCTATTCCATTCACTGGTAAAAAGATTTGGTCGAGAGACTCTTAGGGTTTTCAAGAGGTCCATTGTTAAATGCACAGAGAGTCAGCAGAGAGCACTTGTCAAGAGGTGAAATGCAGTATGGAACAGCGAGTGACACCCTTGTATTTCTCAGTATTTATACACCAAAGTCAATGCTAAGATTAAAATGACCCTGGGCTCATCCCCAATTCCCATGGGGATATTTTCCAAACAAGCGACTGTGTCTGGGCAGTGTAATCAGAGCAAATACAATCCATACTGTTTAGCTTGACTCTAACCTTCTGCAAAAATTTAAATAACCTGCAGCCAGAAGCAGAGCAGTGGTGCTGATACAGTAAACCAGGCATCACGGCAGCCTCACTAATGATTCACTGTGTATGCTGCTGTGCTTACTATAGCTGTAGCTAAATATAATACAACAATAAACTAAGTACACCAGCACAGAACAGCCAGGATATTTTTGTTTTAAAAGTAGTAGCATTTAAAAATAACTAAACCTTAAAGTGCTCATATTATGGTCATTTTCAGGTTCATAACTGTACTAAGTATAGGTTTACATGGTTTCATTTTAAAAAATGTTTTTGTTTCACTCGGTGTGTTGAGCTCTGTTTTAGCTACAGAGTGAGGCATCTCACTTCTGTTTCATCTATGTTGGGAGTCTCATATCTGTACGCTAAATATAAAGCTACAGTCGGTGGACAGTTAGCTTAGCTTAGCATAAAACATATCATAAACATGAAGCTAAACTGTAAGTCTTTGTGCGGGATTAAACAAACAAGATATAATGTGTTAGTAAGTTTTAAAAGTGCTGGTAGGCTAAGTTTGTTAAGTGTGGACAGAGCCAGTTCAGCTGTTTCCCTTGTTTCCAGACTTTGTGCTAAACTAATCTAACTGACTGTAGCTTCACATTTAACAGACACAAGAATGGTATTGAATTTCACCTCTAAAATGGTAATAATCTTTCAGTTTATTGTGATTCATTGGTCTGAAAGAAACTACACTTCTGCACCTCCTCTTCGCTCTGTTTTCAGGCTTTAGATAATCTAGCCTGTGACGGGGGACTTTGGTCAATCACAGGTCATTTCAGAGAGAGAGAGAGTTCCTATTGGCTGTTCTGCGCATGCACTGCCCATGCGAATGAGAGGGGAGATGGAAAGCTGCAGAAATAGGTCTCACTCTACTTCAAATCCTGGCATTTTTGTTGCATTCTACCCACCGCAGCTTTAAGGATATTAAATCATTGAGAACAACTAATACAAATAGCTACCTAATGGTTGAATTCTACATTACTACATCTTCAGAAAACTCTGATGGTCCTATATAAACTCAAGATATTGTACACTAATGTTTTCCTTCTTTTATTTTTCATACTCTTAATTATGTGAGGATGTTATTATTAATTGAATGTATTTAAAATGTATTTTGGACTGTTAATTGGACAAAACAAGACATTTGAAGATGTCATCTTGTGTTCTGGGAAACTGTGATGAACATTTTCACAATTTTCTGGCATTTTATATAACCAAAATACTCAATTAATTTAAAGAAATGAAATTTTAGTAATGAAAATAATTATTAGCTACAGGTAATCTGCCAAGATCATGACTTAGTACACCCTTGCAAAAATGTGTTGCTAACAATAGAAAACCTTTGTAGAGAGTCCTTACTTTTCATATGTAGCAGTGACGAAGAATGCGTAGACTCGTGTGTGCTTGTGATGACGTATTTGGATGATGAGTTCTGGGATTCCCAGCCGGATGTGGTTCAGTAGCCATAGCAACGTGTGGTCATCTGTAGTGTCTGTGACAGGAAAAATATAAAATACATTTCTAACCATACCCACGCATCACTGTACAGAGGAGCTGCCGGAGTACTCCCACAGGCTTGTACTACAGTATTTATTCCTGAGCAGCAGCTGGAGGTAAAGAGTCGTACTAACAAACACTTCTTTTCTCATGATTTCTCAGCTGGTTCAGAGATTGAAACTGCTCATAAACAGTTTTCTCTGTTCTTCAGGCTATGGCTAAGAAAGTTAAGTAGGAGGATCAACGTTACAGTCATGATCTTTATTATCAACAGTAATTGTTTTGATCCCTACTGCTCAGCAGTAGGTTGGGATCGCTGTGTTTTTAAGAGATAATCTAAAAGGAATTTAAATGGGAGAAATAAAAACAAAAAAGGGGATGGCTTTCTTCCTTGCCTGTAAAAGGAAAATTTCAATTTACAGCTTTATATTTGTATCACAAATTCAGAATTAAATTAAGAACTAAGATCACATTACCACTTTGTGTAGCTACAGTAACTGTTGGAGCATTCAAATCAAAGGATGTTTCTTATCAAATTTGTGTTCAATTGCATAAAGCAAATGTGTGTGTGTGTGTGTGTGTTTCTTTGTGTTTACTTTTACATATACAGTATGTGTGAGAAGAAACACTGGAAAGTTCCTTCCTCATGGGCTGTTTGAGGGTCAAGACTTGTTGGTTTATGGAGCTGAAATTATTATTATACAGATAATTATTTGGGAACTTAATTTTTTTTAAAGTTTTCAAGCCAAAATGCCAAGTACTTTCTGGTATAGAAAAGAGTATAATAAATATAAAAGACAAACACGTGAGTGAGTGAGTGAGTGTGTGTGAGTGCTTGACCTGCAAATGTCATGAGGACATCACAGTTCTCCGTGGGCACCGTTTTCATCCAAGACTTATGAGACATGATGTGTCTTCCAGCCTGCAGCAGCCGCTTTCCAAACAACTTATCTGAGACACAGACAGACAGAGTGAGAGGGACACAGAGAGGGAGAAAAAGAGAGAGTCACCTTTTCAAAGTGAAACAGTGTAAAGAGCAATGACCTTTTTAACATTTTCTGCAGACCCCCCTCTAAAACTCTTACCTCTGCCCTGACACTCACACACAGAAAAACAGACACACACACAAAATCGTCCTCGACTGGACAGATTTAAATGTCGTGCCCCTTCGCCTCACAACATGAGACTGACAGAGCTTACCCTGCTCTGCCAAGACCAGAGGCCACACATTGTCCACACTCTAAATTGTGACATACGCGCACAAGACACTCAATCAACTCGACACGTGTAAGTGCAGCTTTCTCTCAGTGTTGTCTGTACATACTGTACATGTATGTCCCGAGTCTCATTGACGGCCACATACAAGTATTGAATAATAAAACTTGATACGTAGAAATTTTGACTATAGAGCTGTGAGTTTAGCTCCTGTGTAGAATTACCTTGTCTCTATTCCTGAAGTCAACCCCAAAAATAGCTCTACTGTAGCCACACAGTAATGTCACATTATATCACAGTCAGCAGCAGTTTGAAGTAAAATAACACACAGTATATGTTTCTTCTAGACTGAATATACTGTTACGTCATGGAAATGTTTTAAAAACAACTGACAACAACAAATTCTATTGTCCAAGCTCAAATGAACTTTATCTTTGACACCTCATTTATCTGTCATTGACCTAGATTCTCATATTCCCACTGATGTGCTTTTCAGAAGGGCAGCAGGGCCAAGTGATTCTGTAACCAGTTTAACCTGGTTTAGTCTGCTCAGCTGTTAGAGGACAGCTTGTGAAAACCATTTTGCGGGTCCTGAATAATAATGACAGCAGCCTGGAGAGAATGCCGTCCCACAACGGCCCTGTGATCACTGAGGCATGGAGCGTCAAAGGAGCTGGAAATTGGGGCACTTTACAGAGATCTCACACAGGCATGTTTAGTATCAAGAATATACTAATTGTTTGTGCTTATATATTTGAAAGCAATTGAAAATGTTTAATCTCTATATGTGGAAAACCAAAATATGAAAGTTATCATCCTACAACTGGTGTACGTATTGCTTACATGGATAGAAAAGTGAATGCACACACATGCTCGCTCATGAAGGTCATGGTCATAGCAGGCTGTAAATTTAACCATGACTTCACCACTACTACCATGATGCTGTGAATCACTCGGTATCTCTGTGAATCCAATAAACACCTGTCACATAAAAACATCATTGTGCTGCTGTTTAGTATGTCCCTCTACTTCCCTGAACAGAGTCTTCCCGGAAACCAGCCTTATCCAGAGAATGTACTATTTTTTATTTTTTTTTACAGTAGTGTATGTATGTGCATAATCACTGCACCAACATACAACATAAAGCTGGTGCACAAACTAAGTCACAATGTGATTTTCAACAGCTGCAAGTACATTGCGATCAATCATTTTACATAATCAATTGAGCAGATTACTAGGTGTAATTGAAAGGGGTCACTAGTAGTAAGAAACCATCATATAATTATCACCAAACTCTGCAGTAACCTTCAGCCCTACAGAGACTTTTCATTTTTGGATTTGAAATTTAATTTCAACTTAATTTTCAGCCCCAGCAGGCAGCTACTATCAGCTAAAAAGCTGTAATCAGCTAAAGCTGTAATAATACTGTATGCTACCTGTCCCTCGACAAAACACAGACAGAAAAGTGGCAACTAGGTGGTGAACACAGTGGAGAATTTACCGTAGCTCCTTAAGCACCAGTTATAGTTCTCAAGAGTTTGTAGAGACCAAACTAGAGCTAAAATAATAAAAATAGAGTGAATGTCAACAAGAAGCACAACGCCAAAGGAATACTAATGTGGCTCTGTCTGCTGGATGTTCAAAATTGCAACAGTTTGAATTCACCAAAATAGTTTTACTATGTGATACTGTATGTCAAGTATACCAAGTCATTTGATGCAGCTTAATGCAGCTTTAAATTATGCCTCAAAATCCATTTTTTATAGAATTGCCTAAATGTTTTTTGTTCCTCAGATGTTGCATTCGTTAAGAGTTAATGAGAAAACAATATTGAATATTAAAGTAAACTCAGTTTTTTATTTATTAGCTTGTATTATGGCTGAGTTACAATTCAGCTGTCTTATTATGTCATTTACAATATTATCCTTCTTTATTTGTCTTATTTTAATATTCTCTTTTAAAATCATTTTTTAACAGTCCTCTTTCCTCATCTTGTCATGTCCTCGCTGGAAAGCACCATGGCTCTAACTAAAAAGGTTCTACTTAAAATAAAGAAGAAATGCAAGCCTAGACACAGAAATGACCCATCCAAATAAAAGCTAGTCTTCCTTTTCCAAAAATTTTACAGAAGATGACATTTTCTGTCAAAATAAATCAAAGCATATTGGAGTTACAAACTTGTACCTGCTAACAGACCTTGACTTAGAGGTAGCATTACTATTTAAGGTATTCCTCTTCAGTACTTACAAAGAGCTTGTAACAACTTAATCTGGTTCCACACTGCTCTTCCTCTCTGAAGAACATTTTCAGACATCCTAATGGGCCGAACAGGAAACAGAGCAAGGTATATTTGACTTTTTTTAATCTCGAGTGGTACTCCTAAATACTGAAATCTGACTGGCTGCTCCACTGTGTTTTAGAAGAAATGCTGCAGGCAGTGCTGCGACATGACAGCAATTCTAATGAGACCTGTATTCATCGCTGAGGGCAACACACACACACACACACACACACTCCCGGAACAGCCAGCAGATTGGTTTCACCACTTCAACAATGCTTTAATTTATAAGATCTGTTTTTGGTCTCTGCCAACTCCTGAAGAAAATATCTGGTTCTTTAGCAGGGAAATGCTCCATTATGTTGACCATCCTAGTCACTTACTGTGTGTATGTTGTTTGATGCTCAGCAGGTAGTGGTAGGTAGCAGTAAGACTGATCCAAACAGCCAGTTGTTGGCCCGAAAAACCAAAACAATGAGATAAAAGAAGTTATACAGCCCCAAAGAGCTGAGGGGAAGTGGTGATAATTATCTGTGACTCTGTCACTTTGGAGGACTTTGCTCCATCTTCCCGTACGTACTGTATGTGATTGATTTAAAAAGGCTAGTTAATTTGCATCAATGGCTTTTAACTCATCAGTGTTCTTAATAAATGAAGTGAGATACTTCAATACTACAACATCAATCTGAGACTGATTGTACCATGAAAAACATATTTAGTTATAATAGTTGGAGTTGAAGTTAAGTAAGAAGTTTTAAATGTTTAAAGATAGTCTTCTGTAAATAATATTCTAGCAATAACATAGAAAAGTGACCCTAAAAGTCCCTTGTGTTGTCAAAATAAGGGAAGTTCTGAGTTTGAAAACCCATTTTAACAAAAACCAGGGCACCATTGAGCAGGTTGGCCCAGGACTAGCAGTGATACAGATAAATCCTGTATTACTCACGGTCTTCACAGTGAGACAGCTGCTTTGGGGCTAACGCTTATCAGACAGCAGCAAGCAGGGTGTCTCTCTGTGATCACAGTTGCTCCCTGAAGCATTTCTGCGTGCGTGTGGGCGTGTGTGTGTGCACACAGATATTTCTCTATATGCAAACTCAGGCAAAGCTCTAAAATGAAGGTCGCAGACACTTAAGGAAAGACTTGACGATGCATTCACTGTCTTTGCTGCCTGTGTTAGTTTGTTTGACAACTCTTGGTCTTTTTGGCTAAGGTCAACTTTGAAATTTTACTCAGTCAGGTAGGGGTAATGATTTGGGGTCAAAATTTAAGCAGCTGGAGCAAAAGTTTAGGTTGGGTCTAAAGAACACATGAGGAATGCTTTGGGAATGTTAATTGGTTCAATATGTACGTTTTGTAGTTCCAGTTGAGGAGAGTAGATCATCTGACGTGATATTACTGAAAACACACCCAGGAAGATTTTTATTCCTAAGCTATTGATTGGCAAAAAATGATTTATGAAATGATTTCAGTTAACATATTTTGTCCCCTTATGGAACTTAAATCAAATGATGAATCAGATGATGAATTTTACGTGGCTTTGAATGTGGGAATATAAAGGCGTCAATGTGTGAGCAAATACTTGAATTTTAAAAATAAAAATGTACTTTTCCATCAACAAATCGTTTTTTTGTTTGTCTTCCATGAAGGAAGAAAGTAGATGATGCATTTACCTTGCTTTCCCTTTATTATATAAAAACTAACCATTTCATATAGACAATGCAGCGATGCTATGAGAGAGCAGCAGAAATATAAAAAACTTTAATGAGCATTCTTAGCATGTTGATGAAAATTAACTGTGAATAAACACAACATTTTGTACTACAAACCTACAGGACCTTAAACATGATGTAGGATAGAATGACAGAATAGATATATATTTTCAAGTTATTGACTCCACATAATTTTCCCGAAGAAAGTCATGGCAACACAAGTAGCAGTATGGTGCTTTACAGAAGGGAAAATGTGTTGGTCTAAGTGATTCCTGCAAGATTCCAGTTTGGTGATTAGCAGTAACTGCTTTAATGTTTTGCAGAGGCCTCTCATTGACACTTACTGCAGCTTCATACTATACATTTAATCTGCCTTATTTCAAGTAAACTGCTGTTATTGCTTCAATAGATGTAAACCATCACTTTCAACAGAATAGTGGACGTTTTTATCTGTAAACAACACATGGTATTAGCAGTAGCAGGATAACAAGTAAGATATTAAAACATATTATAAGCATCTAGTTCTGAAACCCTGTTATCATATTGTCTGGATTTAGAACCGGCATTAAGTGTGTTTAACAAAGTATGCAATCATGAGACAGCAGCATATTTGCTGAGTCACTAATGTTTAAAATTACAGGTGTAATCATTATGATCACTTTTCCTGACAAAAGCCCTTTTTTGCACAGCATTAAAGTGAAACAAAAAAAGGAGAACACAAAAGCCGTATGTGTGTAGAACAGCATATGTGGAATTGATTGTTACTTTATCATAGGTTCACATCACATAAAAATAAACAAAATACTTTCTCTTTGCTGCCTGTCTGGGCCAGCTGTTTACAGAAGCACCTTAAAATGCCCATATTATGCTCATTTTCAGGTTCATAACTGTATTTTGAGGTGGTACCAGAATAAGTTACATGGTTTCATATATTTAAAAAACAACATAACTTGGTGGTTCCGCACATTGCTGCAAAGCCTCTTTTGACCCTGTGTGTTTATTACTCTGTTTTAGCTACAGAGTGAGATGTCTCATTTCTATAATATCTTTGTTGGGAGTTGCACATGTGCAGTAGCTTGGTAAGATCACATCAGCTAGATAACTCTTTCTCCAACTTTGGTCAGTGCAAGGCAGGATTAGCTGGGAGACTTCTTCTAGACGAGGGCCACTTGTGGAATACCTGCAGAACAGGGACATGGAAGTAGTTCTTTTGGAGATTATGGTCAACAAGAGTGTGTTGTAGCAGTGTTTTGCCATTGAGAATGAGCTAGTATGTTAGCATGCTACGGTTAGCCACCTCGTCTCGGCTAGTGACGTAGAAAGCCGTGTAGAACTTGAACAGTACCGTGGAAGTACCAGAGACGCAAAATAACACCCCAAACACCATTTTTCATAATATGGGCATGCCTACATAGAGCTCACATTTGTAAGACAAAATTTTCCCCACTTTCTGAGGCCTGCAGTGCAGATTTACCGCACTGGTGTGATGCTGAGGATTTGTACTTTCAAATGCACCTAAAGTAAAGATTCCTTTACTAATATGCTTGGCAACAGAGTGTATTTTGTAGGAAGCTGGAGACTAGAGCAGAATTTATATATTCTCAGTAGCAAGTCATTTCGAGTTAGGCAGTCTAATAGATAGACAGACGCAAACACACAGACATAATGTAAGAAAACACAGAGATACTGACAGAATTGTCCCAAGAGACAATGAGGGAATGTAGCAAATAAAAATAAGACAGGAAGAAAACATTCCCATTGTCACATCTACTGAGTGTTACATCAGTAAGTGGGACAGAGAGCCTAATTAGGTTCAAACACCCAACAATTTTTTAGAATAATTTCCATCCCTGACTCTGTATGTCGCCATCCTGTACAGACAAGTCTACACCCTGCCACGCTGGACCACAAGGCAACACAACGGACAGACAGCGCCCTTTCAAACCTGTTACCAACTCCCCAAACACACACACTACGCACTAGACGCAAATAAAGTAAAAAACACAAAGACATGCAGATGGAAACAAAAACATCCCATCACTGTACATATAGAGAGAGGTGCAGCAACGACGTGCATGCTGAGTCATCAAATCATGCAGCTGAAATGTCTGAAATAAATACAGAATCAGACTGTTCCACCTGTGAAGATTAGGTGAATAAAGCTGTGGATTCTGCACTTGCAGCATACATGTCTTGAGAGAAAGAAGCAAGCCATAACCCACCTATTCCTCTTATTTGTCCCTTTCTCCCTCCATCCTGCTTTTTCCAGCTTCCAAACACTGACTCGCTCTATTGCTTGTTGCAACGGCCACCTCACTGCTGCACTCTTCCAATGCAAGGTACACAGTCTGAATATATTTTGGCACCAAATCGACAAACAGAAACACTCCCAATTCCACATTGCATCTCTCTTTTCCAATGACAGCTGCACACACAGATGTACAGCATATGAAAATCCCCCTCTTCCCACTGCAGCAGAGCACTCTTTCTGTCTCTTTTTGCTTTCTTTCACCTCAGTATGCTTCTCTCTTCCACACCATAGACCTCTCTCTCTCTCCTCTATATCTTTTTTGTTGCTACCATCATTGCCTCTTTATCTTATCCAAAATCCTCTCTCTTAGCCCCCCTGAGCAGAATCCCTCAGTCCCTTTTCTCAGCTCTCACCAAAATTATTTAAATTTATCCTACATGAAGGGGAACACAAATGTCTGTATCAAATAATGATAGCCCACGTTGTTTAAATACCAAATGCACCTGTGCCCATCTTTGCACCCATGGGTGTACTGATCTAACAGGGAGGTGTGTTCAGGTGCATTCTTGGCATTGCATATTGCAGCAGAAAGTAATCGTGCCATTGACCAACAAAAACCTGGCCTAAAATCGATAATGAAGCATTTCATTGTTATTTTAACAGCGCATTAGTAAAATGCGCTTAGGCTCATGCACATTGCACGCACACTATGCTTGTTACACACACACACACACAGGGACGCGCAGCAACAAATATGCAAAAGATGTAAAAATATATATATATTATATATGATCTGCTTGCATGCTTTCACTTCACGCACAAGCAGATCAGTTTCTCATCCTGAAAATCTCTTCTTCCTGCTTAATCCGTTTTAATAGCAATGTGCCAAGGTACAAACACGCCTGGCTTTTAACAGGAATAGAAGATGACACTCTGATTGGTTTATTGCATGTTACGCCCAAAACACACCTATGATTAATTAAGACACTAGGTACAACCCTTTTGAACCATGCGCTTGTCTCACAGACCCGTTTTTCCACCTTTAAACTATCAAAAGTGGATTTGTACATGCCCTAAACACACCTGCGCCAGGAGGGAGATAGAAGGTGTCTGTTCCACCTTTGTGACAAATGGGATGAAGATGTCAGTGCTGGTGGATATCAGAACTCTGGGTTCCTCATTAACAGGCGCAGGGAGAATAATAGGGACTCGTCCTTGGCCTCAAAATAACAATGATTACATGTGATACTGGAGCCACCCGTGGCTGCGGGCCAAGAGAAGGACAAGGCAAGACCATGTAGGAAGAAAAGAGCCACAGTGCTCACTCAGCAGAATAGTTGAAGTATCACTTTTCTCCCATCCTATTGTCTTTCTCTCTTTTTATCACATTTTGTGTCTGCTTCTCACTTATCTGAGTGATTTATATTATCTAATCTGCCTCCTTCCTGTCCCACTCTCTCTCTCTTTCGGCTAATCAGTGGGTCATTTTCAGTTAAATGGTTAATTTGGGTGAGCTGCCCCAGTGAAAAAGCAGAAAAGCAGGGATTGAGCTGTCATATCTGTTATAAAGCTAGTGTTAAATGAGGGAAATTATGCAGCGTAATATTCAGTCAGGTAGCAATAATGAATTGAAGCCAGTGTTGAATCCCTTTTATGCCCAGTCGATGCAGACTACTCCTTCAGATCACAGACTGGTTATCCAACTGGCTGAATTGAGCATTGTCAAGGGGGGGATTACGAATTATGAATAAGCAAGTGGTGATGATGAATATAGTGGAGTGAATGGCAGCCTTTGTGGAGTAAACAGACCTCCTTGTTGAGTAGTGGGAAACTGCCAAAGTGGAGGAAGGGTTTTCTGATGAACAAAAGGGACATGTATTACACACAGCAACAATGCAAACATATGCTGGTGGCCATTTTTGTTTTCTGTGGAGCAGGTTAAGGATCACTGCAGCACCACGGCATGTTTGGAAGATATCCAGATTTTGTTACCTTCCTACAGAGCCATGCTAGCTGATACCCCAGTTTCCAGTGTTTATACTAAACTAAGCCAACCAGCCACAACTTCATTTTGAACACAAAAAAGAGCAGTATCAATCTCCTCAATCTTACTATTGGCAAGAAAGCAAATACATAACATATTTCCCAAAATGTGTTACTATTTCTATAACTTGAAAGTTGCAAACTGAATTACTAGGACACAAATGTGTTTCATATTCAGAGGGTCATATGGAGGACTAACAACTCAGGCATTCAGAGAAAACAGACTCATACATTTTTAAGGAGCTTTAACATAGGGCATTAGTGTGTAATTAGATCTAGTTACTGTACATTTGACTGACTGTGCCAGAGCCAAACAAAGCAACCTTTTGTCTGAGAAAGTTGTTTATTAGGTTAATTAAACTATGGGAAGAACTATAGAAATTAGATTGCTTGTGATAATTATAATCATTAGATGATCAGGCACTTTAGTGTAGTGAGACGTTCCAATAAGTGTCAGGCAAACTGGGTATTTCCATTTACATCAGAAATTGTGCTGGGAGCTATAGTAATAGAAGAAGAAAGGATAATAAAAGAGTGGATTTAGAGAAAAGATACTGTGAGTACGTCAGTCAGTCTCATGGCTGTGGATTAACCAATGTATGATGGTACGATATTCTATTCCTGGAAATATGGAAGGGAGGCTCTCAGTCCAATCAATATCCAGAGGAACCAGTGATTGTTGTACATTACTACACCATTCCCCCCATTTCCTTTCCCACTCACTGACAAGCAGAGGAAGACATCTTTAATGACTTAGCTTTGATTTCTTGCCTTTTCAAAAAAGAGCTTGAGAAAGTTTTTCTAATGCTGCATAGTGAAGCCTTGTCAGTTTAAAAAAGAGGCAAATTAATGACCCTTCTCTATGTGAATGGAGACACACTCAAAGACCTTCACACAAACAACAGGCTGTTGTGACTTGTATGCTTCAATAAGCAATGATCAGGAGGAAAGTGAAAAACTGGAGATATTACAGCAGTGGCAATGCGGTTCATTTTCCTTGACAATTTCTTCATGCATCATCCAAAACATTGCATAATCGCAGCCTTCTCATTGCACTTTTCCAAGGGACATGACAGGAGTAAAAGCAGCAGCAAGCAAAACACCAGCACTAGAACCTTGATTCTCAGAAAAATTGACAAAAAGGTGTGTACATAAAGCCAACAAAGAAGGCATGTTGCTGCAGACGGCATGCAGAGTATATGTTCTTTTCATACGAGTTTGTGTGGAATGAACAGTAAACAAAAAGACAAATAAAAAGGAGGAACTATAAAGGCAGAGGAAGTATATGAGAAGGAAACTGAATAACAGCCTGTACTATTGTTGAAGGCGTACATCAGTCAACATTGACAATGTGCAAATATATGAGCTGAAACAACATATCCTTCCTTGGCTGTGAAAAGACTTTCACCACATTCAAATTCTTATTGAAAGCATGGGCCAGAATCTGACTGAACCTTTCAGATGAGGATCAAATATGCCAAACATAAGTGTACAAAAAGGAGAAGAGTAAAAAAAAACCTGAGCAGCCAAGCTTTGTTTCAACCAACACATTTTTTTTTTTAAATTATATTCTAGTGAAGATCCCAACGCTTCCATAGATATTAGGCTGAATTATGTATGTGAATTAGTGTAGTAAAGACATCAAGAATATTTCCACTTGATGAAATGGTGGAATCAATAAAACAAGTAGAGTCTTTGGTTTTAATGCTTCATTCATTGTAAATATTAAATGGCTTCAATGAAGAGCTGGAATAAGCTGATACAGTTTTTATGACTCTGTAAAGTTGAGACTGTAAGTCTATTGCCATTTTTATGATGCATTTTACAAGTTCAATAGAGGCGCTGATATATATGAACTGTTTTCAAACTACTTCCGTTTCCTTTCATAAGCACCAAACGAGTGCATACAATACTGTAGCTGAAAATGACCTGTTTTATGATTATTATGACTGTATTTACATATATATATATATGTATATATATATATATATATATATATATATATATATATATATATATATATATATATATATATATATATATACATATAAAATACTGTTAGACTATGCAATATTTTTTCCAACCTGAAAACTACTTCTGGGTAATGTTAAAGAAATGTAAGGGCTAATCTAAGGTGTTTAATCCTTTAGCAAAATCATTGTCACTTCATGTAACTGTAGGTTAAATGTAATAAAACATGTACAAATGAACATTTTATGAGAAGTATTTTTCTTAAATCTACATCAACAAGGAACACAGATTAAAAAGGAAGGACAGAAAAAGAAAATTACTTAATTTTAACAGATTTATTGAGGTGAAATCTCAGGGTAGGACCCTTTGCCAAGCTCGTATGTTATCTACAGCTGTGGACTTTATGCTAATATATGACCAGAAAGTACTATTTGTCCCATTACAGAGCTGCGCATAAGTAACTCTCTCACTTCAGTCAGAGATGAACAGTAGTATTCTGTTCCTTATATGCACTAAACAAGCTCCCTTCCTGCCCTACACCATTCGCAAACAAGAAAAAGGTGAAGATTTCCACCTCTCTACCTACCAAAAAATTGTAAAAATATAGCGGCTAAATAAAACAATTCACAGGAGAGGGTTGAGAGGGAAACAAGAATCATAGAAAGGATGAATACCTACAACACTGACTGTGCTTTAAGATTCCCTAGCTTCCCATTGACTGGCTCTGTGCTAACACTGACATGGATAATATGTTGAGTTATTAGCTACAGGAGAAAGAGCTTTTCTCCCCCATGTGTTGTACGTTACACTTTTATAGCACTTAAGCCTTCTCGAGCTGCAGAGTAGCTAATGCGGAGCAATTCCCCACGACTGTGCCTAAAAACAGCATTCTTCACCATGGTCATTGTACTTGTCCTGGCATTGCTTGGCAACTAAATCAAATCAAAGACATAGTACAGTAACAGAGCATAAAGGACAGTGTGACCGAATGCACTTCAATCCTACTTTTTCCTTCAGGAATGCAATATTGGTTACACACAGGAGGAGGCTGATTATTGACTTTGTTTTGATCCCAGAGAACGCAGCCTAAACTTACCAATAAGGTCTCTGCGACATGTCACTGCTTCTACACAAGGCAGGAGACAGGCGACACCAGCAGCACTCTCTCTCTCTCTCTCTCTCTCTCTGCTTGGAGTGCATTAAGCTCTGGAGTGTGCATTATCATTTTCTGCTTACAGTTTGATAATCTTCACGGCTATAAATGGAAAAGTGTAAATTTCCAGAGAGCATGACTGGGGATTTATAAATTGGTTGGAAGCAAAGATGCATTATAGGTGCTATGATTACTCCATTTAAAACTTGAGAATCTAAGATAAATGAATCACCACTGGCAAGACAGATGTTGAGGAACTCATTTCCTCAAACATACTGAACATACGTATTTCCACAGTAGTAACAGGGGGTAGTGTCTCCTGAAGGGGTCTGATAGTGTAGGTGGTACATTTATGGGATCATCTCTACATTTAGAAAAACCCAAGCCAACAAGAATCAGGTAACAAAAGGCTGTTGGTTGGAGGGTGCGGCCACACAGGCCCTTACACCACACTCTACTGTTTAAACACATGATGGCAAACATATCAATCATAGTCTTTTTCCAAATGTATAATATGAATACCACACAGTGTGGAACTCATTTTTTGTGTAGGTAACATGAGGGCAGGGAATTGAATGACTGTAACTGATAGCGGAAACACTGAAGTTTAACATTGATGAAGAAACTGTATTAAAGGGTTTGAGTTACAGGAGGAATTGAGTAATTGTATTAGTTCCAGTGTATGACTACTTAATTGAACCCAGATTAGATTTAAGTCAGAGTCAACATGAGCAACATGACTTTTTGATGCTAAAACTACACAACTTGTAGGATTTAGAGATGATAATGCAGCATGTATTGTCTGTTATCACAAAGACTTCATACTGAGCAGTAGTATATATAGTATTGGTGGGTTTTTGTGGCTGTTGTATTAAGTAATCAGGATGGCAGGACTTAGTAGCAAAGAGATGAGCTAGAAAGGGGAGGGGACATCACTGAAAGATGTATACCATCATACCAGATATTTAGGCAAATAGTATTTTCAGAAATTGATGGGATTCACAACAATCATACCATACTGTTCTCAATTAATATGCTAGGACCTTTAACAATCCAAATAAAGTGACTGCAGACATTACGCAAAGCAAGCAAGATACTGTCAGAAAAGGCTTCAGCTTACTGAGGCACTCGCCTACGGGGAGGAACATGAGGTAATGAATCTTGTGGTTTTTTGCAGCAGAAAGATGAGTTTGGGTAGTTTGAGCAGCTACAGCCACTATGCCTGGAGATAGACCATTAAACAAGTACCAGCCACACAAACTAACATCTATTAAAATGATTGAAGCCCTAACTGCAGTGTTTACCTTCATCTGACCAGCACCTTCTTCACTGTAATGATTTTAATTATAAGGACAGGCAAGCCGCTGATAATAAATATGAAAGCGTTATCACAGAAAGGAACCAGGCACTTACATTTTATCGTTAGTCTGATGGTCTGTTTAATTTAATTCTATCATGAAATGTCTTCCCTCATCAAGAACTGGTTTACCAAAGTAATCTGTGAGATGTGTGTTTGACCATTCAGATTAATAAAGCTCTAACATTACTAGCACCAAGGTCACCCCACATAGAGGTGATTCTCCTCCCTTGCGTATGCAGCTAATGTGCAGCTCAGTGCTTATTCTAGAGGGGGACAGGAGACAAGATATCTCTGTGGAGCATTCAATGAGTAATTATGTAGAGATGGGCAAAGAGATGCAGAGAGAGGAGAGAGAGAAGCATTAAGTTCAGAGTCATTAGACACAACACACTGCTGTCATTATATCACACTACATTACATTTATCAGCTCCTTCATTAATGAAGCTGTGGGAGGGCACAAAAACAATGGCTCAGTCTCTCTGCTGCTGTGAAAAACCGCTCATCTTTTGGGAAGTTCAGTGTGATGCTTTTTCCTCTCAACACTGCCCTGCCTTACACTGCTGTATTTAAAGCAACCTGTGTGACACTGAACCTGACTAAATCTGTCTGAAGCAAAGCTGAGGTATTCTACTGTGAGAGACAGAGAGCTAGAGTCCTGCTGGCCAAGCTTCTGTAGATGAGTGCAGATCCCTGCTTAATACATTTTACTTGTGCCTTTTGCAGACTGTAAATTATTATTAATTAATTAATGCCAAGCTTCAGGGATGGAGTTAAACAAGTTTACATTTTCAAATCACGCTGCCTCAGAAAAGACCTGAAAAGTATAATTTTAGATGGACTTTACTTGCTAAACCTGCACACTTTTATATACTCGATACATTGAAACCTATTTAATATATAGCAGTTCAAAACCAGTAAAGAAATAGAAAGAGTTGATGATGCAGACTG
This sequence comes from Percina caprodes, assembly GCA_013375575.1. NCBI lineage: Eukaryota > Metazoa > Chordata > Actinopteri > Perciformes > Percidae > Percina > Percina caprodes. Next base: position 2,325,446 of record JABXJD010000004.1, on the reverse strand, counting down.
TCCTGTAATAGTGATACAAAAAGTAGAATTCCTACATTTTGAAATGGGGGCTAGTGTCAAAACCGTTGTGCAATACATTAATTACTGAAGTATTTCGGACACTGTCCTGATAAGAGAAATTACTCAGTTGTCATCTCCACATTATCTAATTAAGCCCCAAATTTCAGCAGCCCTCAAGTTTATGATATAGTATTAATTAAACCTAAAGATGAAATAAAGAATACAAGTCAAAATTGAATTTATAGTACAAGAGAGGGCGTTAAAATCGCACAGATGTTCAAGAATGTATTCAGAGACACATTCCCGGCCGCAACCCATCATCATTACGGCTTTTTCCAAAGTAAGAATAAATCTCACACACGTCCTAAATCCTAAACCACTGTGCTGTCTGATGGGACTATTACAAATTACATGACCTCATTTCCATAACACAGAATCTTATCAAC